>JBBWSJ010000030.1:0-426632 GCA_038088505.1 Diaporthe velutina | reverse complement strand
CCTTCCTACTCCCTCCTCTCTCCTACCTCCTACCTCCTACCTCCTACCTCCTACCTCCTACCTCCTACCTCCTACCTCCTCCTATCTTACCTCCTCCCTCCTCCCTCCTCTCTTCTACTTTCTCCCTCCTCCCTCCTCCTATCCTCCCTCCTCTCTCCTACCTGCTCCTTCCTCCCTGCTCCTTGCTCCTATCCTCCCTGCTTCCTCCTCCCTCCTCCCTCCTCCCTAGTGTTATGGGAGTGGGTGAGATGGGAGTGGGTGTTTTATCTTGGGTTTGTTTGTATTTGTAATATACTACTATACCCTTCATTTTTACATTTTTATAGGTGTGAATCTCTGATTTTATATTATCATTTACTAGTACTTGTTTGCTTTATAAGGTTTGTTTGTGCTTGCAAAGCACTGGTGCACCCTTTATTTTTACAGGTGTGAATATTCAATTTCTTCTGGAAAAGGGCGGCCGGGGGTCATGAGAGTCAGGCATGTTAGCACAATATATAGTTTCCTAAGTTGAGCACCCTGCTAAATTAGCTTTCTCAGGTAAACCCCACGTGCCCTCTGAACCCCTAACAATCGGTGCTGATTGCTGTGAACTGAGACCCAGACTATCCTTCAAACATGATTGGCTCGAAGTTAAAGCGTTTTCTACACTTACGGTTCACCCTGTCGAAAACTGAGCGGGGGACAGGAGCGTAAGTCGTTCCTTCCGGGTTAAGGGCTCGAATGTGTCCCTGGACCGACGACTCCAGAACGTATCCTCGCAACAGCCCTGGTGTAGTTGCAAGCAGATACCAGAGGAGGTATTTAGGTATAAACTTTAACGGGCGGCCGTCATGGTTGCCAAGAGCGAGCTCGTGCATCTTGGTTGCATAAGGAATCTCCCAGCGTGGAATAATGACCTTAAGAACAGGGCAAGAGTAGATGGGCTCGATGCTGGCTGCGTCTGCAACCAGCCTCTGCGCGATTTGTGGCTCCGCATCCATCCAATCTTGCAGTTTTCTGTTGGCCAAGTGTTCTGCCAGGGTGGTGTTAGCTTCGAGGCTGTTCATCACCTGTGAGATCAGGCTCAAGTCGAGCGGATTAGCCGCGAATACACAAAGACCCCTGGCCGATCGATGCTTGACACCGTTGAAGACGGCAGCTGCATCTCCGCCCAGGTAGATAGTAATGGGCTCACCGTTACTGGTAGGACGGATTTCGCTAATCCTCCAGCTAAGCTCGTGGATCAATCCCATCAGATCCATTCTGCCTAGGTCTTGCGGCTCGGACATGCCCAAAGATGGCTGTGTTAGTTGCTCTTCGCCGAAATCCATGAATGACATTGTGGAACTGGTTTTCGCCTAGGATCCTTCCTTCTAGCCTTGAATAACTTTCTGCAGAAGCTGTAGTTGGCTATTGAAGATAGGAAAATCAGTTGTATGGGGTGTTGATGAGGGAAAGTTAAAACCGGTGACCAGTCCCAGCTGGTGTTTTATACTTTTGGATGTGATACTGCTATCCTCTAGGACTTGGACCAAAAATTCTTTGGAGCCTTTCACTGAGTGAATCCCACGGGAGCGGCCCGCAGGACTTTGTCTTGAGACAATGTCCTCACTACTTCGAAAGAATGGTCAAAGCGATTGTTGATTGTCTCTCCATGTTGGAACAAACAGAAACTTGAAGGAACTTTTCCCGTTAAGAGGAAACTCCTTAGTCTCAGCAACCACACACGAGAAAACAAGTGATGCTGATGCCGGGGGCTGTCGGCGTTTCCAACTGCACAACCTCCACAGGGTATCCTCCCACAGAATACCCAAATGATACTGATTTGAAGTGCACCTGCAACTAGGTCCTGTCTTTCTGTGCTGGCCCAAATGAACACAGACGTCCAGTGTTGATGGTGACTGGCTCGTGCCTGGATGCCAGGAGGCCAGTTCGGGCTAGTGGGGCGTGCCGTCTGGCGGGTGAGGTTTGGCCGACCACCTGAGGACATGCAGGCAGGACCCTGGCTTGAAACGCCAGGGCGCGCGTTGCGGCAACTGTGCCAGAGCAACGAAACCTTGGCTAAAATGGCCGACGCTTGGAACAGATGCCACATCACAGCGATTGCCCACGAACCCGCGGAAACCACTGCACTTCTTCTCCATCACCCGCCGTCGCTGTTCGGGCTTCAAGGCTCAAAGGCTGGCAAGCAGAGGCCGTGTTGAAGAGAGCGCCCTAACCCTAAGATTGCACCACCCCGTCTGGAACGTGTCCTTATCATCTTTCCAGCGCTGATTTGATGACCGGGGCCGACCTCGTCGTCTCACCCTGTCAACCCACAGAGCCACGCGCACTCACTCACTCGTCCACTCATCCACACACGCTCACACACGCTCACACACGCTCACACACACATGCAAAGAGCCGGGCCTATGCCGGTCGTCGACGAACCTCCTCCCCCACCAGCCGTGTGGTGATCCTCACCCGCCATGGGGCCACTTATGACAACCGCCTTCCGGGCGCTCTTCCTCAAGGCCGCTGCCAATATCACCGCCCAGCTGGCGTCACGCTGGCACGCCCAGGACCCCATACCCCAGCCCATCGACCGCCAGCGTATCCTCGAGTTTGCCATCTACGGCTTCTTCCAGGCCCAGCTTGGCTACTGCTGGCACATCTTCCTCGAGCGGCTGTTCCCCAGCCGCCATTCCCTCCCGGCCGAGTCGCCCGCTCCGCCAAAGCCAGAGAAGAAGGACGACGACGAGGAGCGCCGCATGAGCACCGAGGGCACCTCTGCAAAGTTCCTCGAGTCCCTGAGGGCTACCCGCACCGGAGTCAGATGGCCCTGCATCATCGCAAAGCTGGTGCTCGACCAGACTGTCGGCATGGTCACCTTTCTCACCATCTTCCTGGTCTGGACCAACTGGTTCCGCGTCGACACTTTCGCCGAGATAGCAGCCATATGGAGGGCAAAGTTGTTTGTCGTCCTGTACACCGGCTGGATGATTTGGCCCTGGGTCATGCTGCTCAACTTCGTCTTCGTGCCGGTAGAGAAACGCCAGTTCGTGGCCGTGTGCGTCGGCTTCTGCTGGAATGTCATACTGAGTCTCCTGACCCATCCTGAGCCCCATTCACATCACTGAGGCACGAAATGGGCGAGAGCTTGAAAATTCCTTACTTCGAACCCCGAAAGTAGCAACAAAAGCTGCCATACTATCCAACCCGGCCAGCGTCACAAACGACAGGCCACACTCTAAGTCGTGCCCAGGGGCACCTAGACTCGGCCAGCCACGATTTACCCCGACCACTTTTCAAGCAGCGGTCACTGATCTGCGGGCCCGCCGAGCCGGCTCATTAAATCCGATAAGTCGTCTCTGCTGCTCACAATCGCATGATCGCTTACTGTGGTGAAACGCGGCTGTCTGGCTTGAGCACCACGCGCGTAGGCGCTTGTTGAGATAAGCACTTCTTTAAGTAATTGAGTTGCCCTGATACTGCTCGATTGATCAAGCAGGGAAGAAGCCTGGGACTGGATACCTTTACAGGCCTGAGAGCTTGAGTCACGACAGTGTTGTGGTAGGTCAGAAGCCTAAAAGGTATACGACCTATGTCTAGTCCGGTCCTGGTGTGGCTGCGCAAGGAGTAAGGAAAGGACATAGAAGGCACAGTCAAAAAGCCTACAGGTACGGGAGAGTGCGTGGCCATACAATGTGGCAATGCTCCAACCCAATAGAGGCCTCTTCGCAGCCTGGCTTTCTCTGGCTCTGGTGGACAGTGGCATGGGCCAGAATCCAAAGGGTTGGACAAATCTAAAGTTTGAACATGTTCAGTCAAAGTAGGACGCGCCCCTGCAGTTCATACAACATACCTAAGCATGTCCCCACGGTCAGGTTGTTGCGACTGTGTGTATATCGTCGGCACAATGTGCAATGTGAATGCGAGTCAGGGAATAATTGTTCAAGAACAGGCGGCCGGGAAGTGCTACAAGCATGTGATTACCGCGTACACTGGGACCGACTTGGCGGGAAACGACAAAGAGGCTTTCTGCGCACGTCGTCCGGCGGCATGATGTATGCAATTGTCTCGGGCGGTTATCACCGAGACTCATAGTTAGGTAGCTGTCTAAGCTCACGCCCCGGATGATGGTGTTCTTTTTCCAGGACATGGATCTAGAACTCTGTTGGATGCGCTCAGGAAATGCCGGCATTGGCAACTAGGAATGAAATCGGAGATTCGCAGCTTTAAAACCGGACGGTACACCGGTACATTGCAAGTATAAACGAATTCAAGGTAAAAACCCACCTAACCACGCCCAACACCCACTCCCATAATACCTCATACTTACCTACACCTACTACTTATACCTACTACCTATACCTACTGCCTTTGCCTACGATGGTGTGAGGTGATATACCGGTGTACCCTCCGTTTTTACAGGTGCAAATATCCGATGTTCTAGGAACTGATTGCTGCATATCTCCCCTCGCATGCGCACTATAAGATGACAATGTTGCAATGAAACCCCAAAGCAGGAAGATTCTCAATGGGTCATATCAGCATAGCTTATCCGCCAATCAATAGCTACATTGTGCGACAGGGACTGCAGGACAGCGGAGTCAGAAGGCGGATGTCTTACAATGTAGCTCAGTAGTCCGACATCTAAGCGTCTGGCTCGACAGACAAGTCAACTCACGTTCACTTGCAGATGTACAATATCGAAACCCTCTTCAACTTCAGCAGACCTCGAGGACACATTCGGCATACTTTTTTGACCAAGGCAGTGGCTGGCAACCATGGCGCGTGATGAGAAGCAAGAGTTGGGTCACCTTGAGGCTCCCGATCACACGAACGCCACCAGGGCAGCGTTGCCCATCGCCCAGCAGGACCAGTCTCTTCTGGAGAAACAGACCCGTACTCTTCGCCTTTTCTCGAGGTCGCAACTGTTTGCCTTTTCCCTCGTTTACCTAGGCACGGGATATTATGTTGCAGGGTCGGTTCGCCCTCTCTCCAGATGCCCCTGCCCCCGCCTGAGCTGCACTTCGCCAAGCTCTTTCCCATACCCCAAGCCACAAAGTTGCAATGTGACTTACATCCAAGCAGAAACATGTATTTTGCTCTCGCCAACGGTGGACCTGCGGCCTGGGTCTTCAGCTATCTTGTGGTCGCGGCCGGTGTGCTCTGCCAAGTGGCGACCTTTAGTGAGATGGCCTCGATCCAACCCATCGCGGGCGCACAGTACTATTGGACGTGGCATTTCGCTCCTCTGGGCCTCAGACGATTCTTGACATGGATGCAAGGGTGGTCGACCTGGGCAGGTTATATAGCGCTACTCGCGAGCTGCCTGAACGGAAATACGGTTATCTTGGAGGGTGTGATTCAACTGGCCCACCCAGAATATGTTCCTGGTGGCTGGCACACTGCTCTGATAATGGTAGCGATGCTGGCATTCTGCGCTATCGTCAACATGTACGCGTTCTGGCTCGTCCCGTGGTTCGAGCTGTTGACTGGGTTTCTCAACGTCTCTATGGTTACTATCATCTTCGTTGTCTTGTGGACCATGGCCCCCCGAAACAACGTCGACATCTTTATGCAGACCAATGTGTCATCTGGATGGGATAATTACTTTATCTCTGCCAATCTTGGGGCTATATCTAATATCTACCTCTTTATTTGTAAGTCTCGTCTGTGAACTCGTCTTGATCAAGACCTGACTGGAGTTTCGAACCACAGCCTTCGAAAGTGTTGTCCACATGGGTGAGGAGACACGGAACGCGAAGTCTGCCGTGCCTGTCGCTTTGTTCTGGTCCACGGTAACTAACATCGGCATGGGACTCATCATGATAATTACGTTTGCTGTGAGTGGGAATCTGTTTGTGAATCTGCGGAACGGCTCGCTTGACAGATATCAAACTCATGCTCACCCCTGGATTTTCTAGATGGGAATTCCATCACTCGAAACTCTGCTCGACTCAGCCAGCCCTGTTGTTACCACGTTGCTGCACGCCACAGAATCAACAAGAGCCACAATCGCTATTGTTAGTGGGTTGGTTGTGCTTGGCATCTCTGGTACAATGGGCGTGGTGTCATCCGTCTCACGCTTGACATGGGCCTGGTCAAGAGACGGCGGGCTTCCCCGGTACTTTGGCTATGTCGATGGTCTTCAACGAGTGCCTCTCCGGGCCGTGATACTGGCAACGATCATTGCAGCTCTGCTCTCTCTCCTCAATATCGGAAGCAGCACATATATCGCTTTCAGCGCTATCATCTCGTTGTCAACACTCGCCGTTTATTTGAGTTATGCTATTGTGCTGGCCTGCGTTCTTCACGCCCGGCTCAACGGACGATTCGAGCCTGGGCCGTGGAGCCTCGGTCGAGCTGGCTCTGTGGTCAATGTGCTTGGATTGATCTATACGATCTACATTATGGCCTTTTTGCCACTTCCTAATTACCGACCGGTCACCGCGTCGAATATGAACTACTGTGGCCCAGTGTTTGGCGCTATAGTGGTTGGAGTCATCACTTTGTGGTTTGTTCGGGGCAGGACATCTTGGGATGGTCCGAATCGTGCAGTGGTGGAGCGTGTGCTCAGGGAGGAAAGTTCATAAAGCTCTTCGAGGAAAGAATGGAGAGCGATAACTATGCTGGGATCCAGAAGCTGCACGAAATGGAAACCCGTGGAGATTATCAGACTTATCTACATGCTGCTCGGAACGCGCTTGTTGATGTGTTGACTTGCGGCAAATGGGCCAGTCTGACTCTTTCGACATATAACCTTTGTATGAGCTAATTGCCCGGGTGGTCTCGATACGTTGGGGGGTCTACTTGAGCCCACATTGATTGACAGAAACGGATTGGCTTTGAAATGAGATATTCGCACCTGTAAAGACGGAGGGTGCACCGGTACACCCCTCTTGGAATAGCTATAACTAATCAGAGAGCAGTACCCAGTGTTGGTAGTGGGTGTGGGTAGTAGTTGTAAGTAGTGGTCTGGGTGATGGTGAGTGTACTCAGGCATTGTGGGAGTAGGTGTTATGGGAATGGGTGTGGATGTTAGTTGTGGTTAGTTGGGTAAATTTCTTTCTACCTCGCTTGCATTGTACCGGTGTACCCTCCGTTTTTACAGGTGTGAATGTTTTATTTCTTAGTTTTAGGTGCGCAAGCACGGGCTGGACGACTTATTCAATCAGGCAGATTCACTGGAGATAAAGTGCTGTAGTTGGCGGCTCCAAACCCGAAGCATTCAACTTGGTCCCAAACTGCCTGGATATAATGTTTTCTAGTCCAGCTCTATCACAGGAATTGAGAGTATGAGCAGTTGCGAGGTTCCTTAGGTAATAGCCCTTACCCTCTTCCACCTCTCAAGCCTGGTGATTATTCCTATAATAGACGCCGTGCCACGGAAGTCGAAGAGAAAAACATCAAGCCCGGTTCTTGTCTGGATCAATGCGCTTCACGGCCTTATAATACAGCTTTGCCATAGTCTTGCATGGTCGACGGGTTATTGTGTGAGTATTGCATTCATGGATGAGGCTACGATGAGCGCAAAATGTTAGTTACAGTGCAAGCCTAGGGTAGCATCCCAGCTCCGTGACCACTTACTCTTTCGAAAACTGATCATCGATGCGGCCCTTCGTATCTTTGTTCAATCTGCCCTGCTCGCGGTAGTTTCGGATGCCGAAATCGTGACGATGGCAAGCAGGCAAGAAGTTCCAGGTGGCGGGGTCGTCAGGTGCATTTGTGCATCCATCGGAAGACCAGTCAAGGGCGGGAGGGTGATGAGAGTCTCTTTTGGCCTCAAATTTTTTGATGGGTAAGCGGAAGAGATACTTGTCGGTAATTTCGGTAAGGTTGTCAGGAACATAGCCAACGTTGACGATGAAGCTGGCATGCACCTCTCCACCTGCTGCCTCAGCGGTGGCTGAACCTTGATCGCTGTATGGCTCGATGACTTGCACAGGTATCTCAGGAGAGAACACTTGTGATACAGCAACACTCGCATCGACGATAACGGGTGAGGTAGTTGCGAGGGAGATGGCGGAGAGGACAAAGACGGAGGCCTTCATTTTGGAATCGTAGGTTTCGGGCGGAGGGAGACACCTGCCATCCAGCGCTAAGGATGCCGAGACTGAGAAATGCTCTGCGCAGGGATACACTGAAAGACAAGTGAATCAGAAGCAGGTGGCTGTCATAGCAAGATAATGGATTTCGGGCAATTTGTGTTCGCGTGTGAAGGCCTGAGCCACATGGCGAAGGGTTCAATATAGTGTTTGACGGTGTCAAACTAGTTGGAGACAGCTTCGACTTTGATAGCTTGACGGCGCCAGCGCGAATGTGCACCGCCAGACACTAAGACTTTTGGTGGGAAATAGCGGCGACTGGCACACACCGGTTTGCAGAAGTAGATTGAATAGTCATTATCTAAAGCCTTGCATAGCGAAAAACTACACTATCTTTATCTACATTGTCTCTTGCCCCACGGGCTATCATTGTTGTTCCAACTTAGTAGAGGAACTCAAAGAATACAAATAGTCTATAGCAAGATAATGGAGTAAAATATCTGGAGAGGAGAGTCGCAGATGTTGAAAGGTGTCTAATTACGGGTGAGATCCAAAACAATACGGGGTTTGCAGCAGCAGAGATGTTAGTTCCTTCCTGCATGTACCAACACGCGCAAATAAATCAGAAGGCACGGGGCCGGATGCTTGAACACAACTGACCACCTGGGCACCTTCTGAAAAGCAGTTTTCAGAAGCGCTAGTGAAGCCAGTGTGTTCTCCAAGGCCGGAGAGCGCCCGGAGACACCCTACATGCGTAGAGCTACTGCAGTCGCGACAGTGAGAGGTCTATAACGGCTCTACGATCATTTCCTCTAATCTACATGCATGGAGCCGCCATTGTCTTGCAATGAGACTAGATTCCGAATGCCTTCAACACAGCGAGGCTCACGACTGGGAATCCCATTATTTTGTCGTGCACGCCGTACTGGGTGATGTGCTCTATGATGACGCCCTTGTCTGACTGCTGTGTGACAGACCACCCCCCAGCGTCCGTGTGCACCCTCGCGGCTTCCTTCTGCTTGTCGAGCTCTTCAGAGTTGATGCCGGCGGGCAAGGACGCGTTCACGGCGTGCCAGTACAGTTTCTCACTGTGATGCCACGGTATGGAGAGATCGTCTTCTGCATGAATGATGGAAATATGGTATGCCCTTGAAACGTCCGATATGGCCTCACATCGCCGGACAAAGCCAGCCAGCCTCTCCTTGGTAGGCCATTTGTCCAATATGAACGTATTGAGGAAGTCGAAGACCAGAGGAAAGCGCGCAACTGGACCAAGAACAGGGATTCTGCCTGCCACACTGTAGGTGGCCGTGAGTGATGGTACGTCGGCGAAAGGCGCGATGAGAACGAGGCCCGAGAAGAGGACTGGCTCATGGCGAAGAGCCATGTGGTGGACCAAGCTGGTCGCAACTGCAGTGCCCAGAGACTGGCCCCAGATGATGATTCGGTGTGGCTGGATGCCAGCTTCAGTCATTGCCCATCTAACCAAGGCCAAGGCATCCGTCAGGAGGCCATCTTCAGACGGGGTCCCGGTGCTCAGACCAAACCCACGGTAATCCACGGTCACGATGTGAATCCTCTCTGGTGCCCCAGCAGATGCAGCCCGGTAACTGGCGGGCCGGTGACCTGAGCCCAGGGTCCCCCCTGCACCATGTAGATACAGAACCAGTAACGACTCGGGATCGTCTCGCAGAAGTGTAAAAGCTAGCCTTTGCTTAAAGTCGGGTGCGAGTCCGGACGGCTCCTCTATGATCTTGTCTTCGTGCAGTCGGTAGAGCCCCAGCGGCAAGATGTGCCAAGCATGCAGCGTCTCCCCGTCTGGTGTGTCGAGTGCGAAGGGAGTGACCTGGTTGTGCAAGAAGCCCCATTGCTCGGGAATGTTGAGGTCCTGACCCCAGGTCTGAGTGAGGCCGTGAAGATAGATGACCTGCCTCTGAAGAGACGGAACAGTGAGCAACGCGAGGAAGGCAGCGTACAGGCCGGCCGATGCGACGAGCGCGTACAGAACAGACCGCAGCACCGCAACGGAGCTGGACACTGTCCCCGAGGCCATGTCGCCAATCCTGCAGCGGCTGTTCAGGGCTGTAGGAGGGGGGCAGGCCTTCTGTGTAGCTGGCAAAAAAGGTTGGGATGATCCGGAGGCTCCTGCTGGAGGTGCTAAAATAAACTGGATCTGGACGGACGTCGCTCAACCCTAACCCTCTGCTCACCAAATCACACTGATGATAATCGACGTTGGCGACGCAGCACAAGGCGACAATAGATCCCCCAAGGTCTGTCCTGTCATGACTCCCATGAAATCCCCTGTTTCTCACTGGTTCCCGAACAAGTGATAAGTCACCGAGCTTGTACTTCCTTCTGGATGGAGCCCACGATGCATTCCACTGCCTCTCCTTGGTCTTCTATTGCGCTCTCGTCCGAGCCGTGGGCGAGCTGGTCGATGTGAATTATTGGTGGAATCCCACCAGCTTGCCAAGAAACAGCCCTGAAGGTATGTCAACTCCGGCTCTCTGTTCGAATGTATATCGTGCATGAGTTGCTGGAAAATGGCGACATCTCGTGTGTGCTGCGTATCGAGGCGAAAATCAGGCCCCCAATAGCCCCTGCCGGCGAGTATAAAGTAAGAATTCGGATATGCGCACCGGCAAAAAAGGAGGGTACATCAGTACATTTACAAGTAATAAATATAAACAAACCCAACTTAAAAACTAACCTGACTACGCCCGACACCCACACCCAGCACACACTCCCATAGTACACACTCCCACAACACACACTCCTATAGTACATACTCCCACAGTATATATACCTCTGATATTCACTCTTATAGCATAGACTGATACCTAATCCGTTCTTGCCGGTGCGAATATCCCTTCTCAATATCAATTTACAAAAAGAACATTAGACATGAGATATCTAGGTGTATTCCGTCAAAGGTTGATGCTCAGACTTGATTCCGCCAAAGTTAGTATGTTCTTGTCGATCCACTCCTGAATTTCTGAGATCCCCGTGAGATGTACCTGATTGGAAATAGGAATAACTGCTGCTCTGATGGCATCGGCGCTTCCCAAGTCATCGGCAGTTTCTCGAGAGGCCGTCAAGTGACCTGGGTGTGGGTGCTTAGTCAGTTGAGCATTTCGAACTGTCTGTTACTGGCCACAAAGTTTGGAGTACGTGCTTGCTAGCTGTCGAGCTAAAGCCCGGAGCTTATGAGATCTATAATTATTGTATTGAGAGGGATGGGTGTCAGTAAGATGTGTACTATAATCTATCCCTTTGGTGTGAACTTGGTTGGATAACTAGAATCAAAGCCATGGGTAAGAGTTGGTGAAAGACCTTCGGTCAAGGGCAATTGTCGGGGATGAATCGTGTAGCAAAGTCCCCATGCTGCATGCCTGTAGTTGTCTAGATCTGGACCCAATCTTCTTCGCCGCCGCACAGTAGCAGCACTTGAGAATCCCTAGAAACGGGCACCCTGCTGCAGAGCATTGAAAGGGCCGTTGGCCACCGACTCATGGACACAAAACCCGGCAGATTCACGGTACGACGATCTTGAGACTGGAATACGGAGACAGGAAACATTTCACATTTATCGCCGATGATTGTTGCGCCGGCAGAGAGTACTTCTCCGGGTGAATATAATTCCTCGGTGTTAGCGCGGTATGTCCGTCTATGAACAGTCCACCAACACGGAATTAAGAAATCATACAGGTTCACCACAACTCGATTGCACTATCGGGACTCCACTTGGTGACTTCAGTGCATCGGGACTGCCTCGGCAAATTCATATGCTTGAAAAAAGAGCCTAGCTTCGTGATAGATGACACGAAACAGCTTCGGACGTATTTAAACGAGCCATCGACTTAGAGCCTTAGGATTTCGACAATCGCGCCCAACAGTCCCTTTCTTATTGCTCTTCTGATTGAGCTCAACGAGAAAAACAGGCACCATGGTCAAGACGCTTCAATTTGCGGACTTCGAGGTCCCTGCCCCTGGCTTCGGTGCCATGGGCATCAGTTTTGGCTTGGGCAATAACCTAACTCTCGAGCAAGCCGAGCCTGTCCTGCTCAAAGCGATTGAGTTGGGATGCACATTCTGGGATACTGCCGTATGTTGACACTTCCAGGCCATGATCAGCTCTTTGTTGTAGCTAAAATCACTACATCTAGGTCGTGTATCAACACGGGGTAAACGAAAAGCTCTTGGGCGACTTTATGAGGAAGCACAATGTGAGAGACAAGGTCTTCCGTACGTCGATACTTAGATCACCGCTGGCGTAAACAACCCCGCTGAGATACACCATCTGCAGTCGCATCCAAGTGTGGTTTTGACGTTTTTGGCGACGGAAGCGTCACCAACTCCGCAACTCATATCAAGACTTACATTGAGGGAACGATCGAGCGACTTGGCTTCACTCCAGACCTCTATTACCTCCATCGTATTGACCCAAGTATGTTACCTCGCTCGGGTGCTGTCATGTTTCTCCAATTAACAAATTGTCCCAGACACACCTCTCGAAGAGTCAATCTCGGCTCTTGATGAGATTCGAAAGGCAGGCAAGACCAAATATATTGGCCTCTCAGAATGCTCTGCGAAAACCTTGCGCAAGGCCAATTCGAGTGAGCAGAATTAACTTTACACGACCTTGAACTTTGTATTGACACACGAAAACAGTCGCCAAAATCGATGCCCTTCAAGCAGAGTACTCGGCGTTTGAGACCCTGCATGAGACTGATGGCTTGATCGATGCTGCCAAGGAACTCGGAGTGGCTTACGTTGCTTACAGCCCCCTGGGCCACGGCTGGCTTGTGGACAATTTCCCCTATGAATCTCCCGACGACTTTGCTCCCGACGACTTCCGCCGAACAGGTAAGTTGTCATACGCGTATTGTTTCTGACGCAATGTGGCTTGTTTGATGCTAATACCTCTGAAACACAGTTCCAAAATTCCAAGGAGATAACTTCTATAAAAATAAGGCAATTGTCGAGGAAATCAAGAAGCTCGCTTCTCGCAAGGGGTGCACTTTGCCCCAAATTGCACTAGCGTGGGTTGCGGCTCAGGGGATGATTGCTATTCCGGGCACGACGAAGGCCAATCGCCTCGAGGAAAATTGGGCTTCCAGGGATATCAACCTGACGGAGGAGGAGAAGCAGGAGCTTCGAAAGATCGTCGACAATGCTAAGCCCGTTGGCAACAGGTACAACGAGAAGATGCAGTCAATTGTTGGACATTAAGGTACATTGGGCACCTAAGTTGTCGAATTCTGTATCTAGATAGATGCGAAGGCTGCCTTTCTCTACTTTGTAATCGCAGAGATCTACCGCCCTTACGTGGGCATATATATTCTACGAAACCTACCATGATTTTCGCAGCCATTGACGGGCTGTGAGTAGCAAAAGAGGGTGTTCACCGCCTTGAACCACGCCTTGGTGGCAGCTGGGCACCTTTCCTTAAAACAGCTACACAGAAACCATCAACGACGCAGGAGTGTGGTGCCACTGAGGTGACACCCCGGGGGGACCGGAGGGGGGGCTAGTCGGCCCTTCCGGTTGGTCACTCCAATATGATACTGAATGTTTACTTTCGGTAATTGATATGGCTCCTGATATCCGCTGCCTACATTCTCGTTTGTTTCCACCAGGGTGAACAACGTGCCTCATATCCCACCACGCCCCCCCCTTTTTATGAGACGGAGACAACTGCCGTCAGAGGTGACTTGGTATAGGCACAAGAAACATGCTACGCGGTTTGAAACAGCCGCATGCTTCGTCAGTCAAGCTCTGCGGGATTTATACAAGCAGCTGAAGCCCAGTGGCTAAGCATCTTGGCTGCACTCGAATGTCTTGGGCACTTTGGCTCTTACAGGCTGCCAGGCTTGTCTCCTGGGGAAGCCGGCACTACCCGGAACCTATTATTGTGGAAAAGTCTTGCACTGGGCGGCTCTCGAGTCACGTCAAGACGGCCAAGGCTTTGATTAGATCGCTCGACCTCGACGATCAATGCCACTTTGTGCAAGGCCAAGCCTCACTTGGAAGTTGCCGCAGCCCGCATGAAACGCCAGGAATAGACACTGGAGTCCAGACTCCAGTGCGCGCTATCTGATCCACACCATGACTTGGTGATGTCTAACATTAGCCAGACCGGTATATTAACATTTGATATAAAGTATGAACGCCCCAGAAGAAATCAATCCTAGGTCTCATTTGTATAGCCTTCGACCAGCCGAATCTCCTTCTGCACGATCACACTCAAATACCCACTTCAAGTTCAACATACTACCAGCGGTGTCAACTTATCAACCTCCAAGATGCAGACTTCAATCATCGCAACCATCTTCACCTTGGCTGCTGCTGCAACCGCACAATTTGCCGGTCCTTGCACCAACGCCGCCTGTGGCACATCGGGACAAGCTTGCGGACGGGGCCTTGTCTGTGTTGGATTTCCCACATTAGACGCGGCTACCCGCACGGATTGCACATGCAGCGGTAAGTGTCAATTCTACATAGCAGCGTCATGGTTCAGTGCTAATTCAGACCTACAAACAGAGATCTGATTTTGAGGAGAACGTCGAAGCCTCCGCAAACTACATGTATCAATTCCACCGCATATCAAGAAATCAAGCTCGCCACTCAGCCAATCCACCCTCTCTTGGGGTTACTCAGCCTGATCTCTTGCATGAGGCGTTGTTTATTTGCATATGATCAATTGGAGCGCAAAAGCCAGGCAGGATGGTTGGGTAACGCATATTGTCATGACTAGGCATATGCAGAAACATTCTCGGTCCAGCACATGAATCAAGGCTCAAGAAGTCTTGAAGGGAGCCGGAAAGCGAGCATTGTGATTTGGGCAAGAGCATCTGATACCGACGGTTTTTAGCCAGCGAGAGGGTTCACGTGATCATAGAAAGCTATATCTGGGCACAAGGGGCGTTCAGGCCAACCGCTAGCGATTTGTTTAGTCAATTCATCCATCCCAATCAGATCGCAAGTTTTCGTCACAGGGCGGTCTTCACGTTGGGTCAACTATTGGGTCACCACTACTACCGGGTGGTAGGATTTTCCGGAATGGAAGAGCCACGGCTCGGCGAACTTTGTTCTACTGCCTCATGACCAAGGTCCGACGTTTCAGTGTGCCTGCTCTTGCTCGTCGATGTGATATCATGTAACCATAGCTGCACCGGATTTTTATGAGGGCTAAGAATAGGTGGCTCTTCCTGCAGGTGACACTGAGTAGCGGATGACATCCTTACTTAAGTAGATTGGCTGTCCCGGCTCCAGGGCTGCTTCTGCGTGGGAACAGTCTCAAATTTTGACTTCATTGGCCAGATGGTTGTACCAGTGACAAATTGTATTTTTGAAGCCCGGCTGATGGCTAAAATCTTGAAATTGGATATTCGCACCAGCAAAAGCGGAGAGTACACCGGTACAATGCAAGCAAGGTAGAGACAACTTCACCTAACTACAACCAACACCCACTCCCACAACACCCACCCCTACAACACCCACCCCTACAACACCCACTCCCACAATATCTAAGTACACTACATCCACTACCCACACCTATAACCTATACCTATTACCTATACCTATTACCTATACCTACTATGGTGTGGAGTGATGTACCGGTGTACCCTCCGTTTTTGCCGGTGCGAATATCCAATTTCAAATTCTTAAGACCATGTGAGAAGTTCCCATCTTGTGACAGCTAAGGCGAACAAGGTCCATTATGTATCCTACCTCACCTCTGGCAAATTTTGCCTTTGCAGATCTTGAGCATGCTCCAGTCCATGCAACGTAGCAATATGAAATCCATCAGGATCTATTTCTTCCCGGTCGCGCACGTTTGCGTAAGATAGAGAGAGGTTCCTACAGGTATTTGAGGTGCAAATGTGCAACTCGAGATGTGGGTTATTCGAATGTCGGTGCTGATCGAGATTAAATCAGGGCCTTCGAGGAAAAATTGCCATAGAGAGCTATACCTACCGCATCTTCATCATGCCGAGTAAATTGAATAAAACGGATGTTCGCCCAGAAATATAGCATGACACGAGGGTGTGTATAGTGTCCAGGTGTATTTCAGCGGTTGCATTCTAGTGCGGATGCCCCTGCCTATGCAGCCAATTCGCAAATGAGACTTGTGGGCTCCTCGTCAGTGTCGCGCATGTGAACTCAAAATTGAGATTGCAAGACTTCGAAGACACCGTGCTTACACGTCATCTATGAATCCACAGAAGTTGGGGCCCTCAGGAGGACCGATTTGATTGGCTTTTACGTAGCTTGAGATGATCACTGTGGAGGACAATTTTTAATGATGACCTGTAGACAGAGTCAAATGACACATTCGATTGTGTACAAAATGTATATATGCTTAGCTGAGCTCTTATAAACAATCCCGTCCCTATAAACACAAAAAAGCAGGCAAGTGCAGTACACCTATCCAGGAACTCTTTTCCATTCCCATAGTTTTCCCCTCACCCGACTCCCAAAAGACTAGCTAACCCCATCTACTTGGAAGGGGGAGCGCCACCGCCACCACCGCCAGAGGCAGAGTTGGCAACACCACCAGACTCGTAGAGGAAGGCAGCAGGAGTGACGGTGCTGCTCTCAGTAGCGTTGATACCGAAAGCAATCCAGGCGAACAGGCCATCGGCCAGGTCGTCGCTGAGGTAGGTGAACTGGAAAAATGGGTCGACACCGTCAGTGGCAGTCTCCTCGGACAGGATGCTGTCGTCGGCGTTGGTGGTGATCTCCTGCGTGTTATCGCTGTAGGGCGAGATCTCGTCGGCGGCGTAGATCAGGTCCTGGTCGAAGAATGCCTGGCCAACGTGGCTGGAGGTGACCTCGTTGCCGAGGGTGCCGTTGGGGTACACAGTGGCGTTGGTGTGGATCAGAATGTGGATGTGGGTTGCCCGGCTCGTGTAGTGGCCGGGGAACGTTGTCTCGAACTGCGCAACACCGTCGTCGTCGGTGGCCTGGATGCCGCGCAGCCAGGTGTTGTTGATGTTGGTCTCGTCACTGCTGTCGCCGTTTCCGGAAGCAACTACACCGGAGTACACGCCGGTGGAGTTGCAATGCCACATCTCGAGGTACACATTGGGCACTGGCTCGCAAGTGTTGACGTCGATGACCTGGTAGTCCAGGACAGTGTCGATACCCTCCTGGGTCTCGCGGACATCCCGGCGGATGTACTCGCCGCCGACGTAGTAAGGACCCTGAGTGACGTCGGGGGTCAGGATGCAGGACGCATTGCCGGTGAAGAGGGTTGCTGCGTCAGTGTTGGCGGTGTAGCCAAGGTCGGTGGCATTGTGGTCGGTGGCCAGGACAGTGTCAAGGTCGCGCTTCGACTTGAGACCACGCTTGGAGCGAGCGGCCTCAGCAGTCCGCTCACGACGGGCGGCGTTCCTGGCCTCGATGCCCCGTGCCTTGAGCTTAGCCGAGCAGTGGCTAAGGTCGCGGGCCTGGGCGTTGGACATGTAGTCACGGCGCTCCTGCAACTCCTCGGCAACCGAGTGGCCGGGGTGAGCAGCCGCCGAGCCGGCGAGGAGCGCTGGGATCAGTGTGCTGGTGAAACGCATCTTGCTGATCGAAGAAGGTTCTCGATGCTAAGGGATGAAGAGCGAGTGGCTTGTGTGGCTGAAAGACTGTGATCAAAGAGAATGGCTGAAGAGAAAGCTGTGCTGGAAGTGTCTGATGCGAGAGTGTGGTGGTGAGTAATTCCAGACCGATGATGGGCTGAGGCCATCGCCATGTCTTATAGCCATGATGCTCTTGTCCCGTCGTCGCCCCGTTACGCGTCCTGTGGGCTATGATATCAACTCGATCGTGGCTGATTCCGCAATTCCTGGAGAAGTTCAAAGGCGTTGAGGGCCTGTCGTGTGAATTGTGGGACTGGATGGACCGCCATACAGGGGGCCGTGTGGCATTCAAGGACGGGGACATGCGCACTCAGGGGAAACGTGGGCGGCTGTGCTGTGGTCCCTGCTAAGAAAAGAGCAGCCTTGTGGGAGGAAACATGTTTAATTCCGACCCGGTGGTACGCAAACATGTTCGCCCAATGAACCAGCCGCAAAAAGTCAGCTCCAGCCTCGGTTGAGATGCCTCCCAGGGTCCAGCCTAGCCGGCCTCGGGCAGGACGAGCGCCAAGCCTTGCGTACGCGGACGGGAAGCGGGCGGGTCCCACGGGACAAGATAGCCACAAACCCAACGCCGAGACTTTCTGCATTGAGATGTCATGGGTCCCGATTTGAAAAATCTCGCCCGGGATTGGCCACCACCAGATGTCAATACACGTCAGCCTCGGGACGTGGGATGTGGACGCCCTCCTTTTCCGGGGATGGCCAATCACCCTGCACCATTTCCTAGCAAGTCTGTGTTTTCTGCAGTGTGCTCTGTCTGCTGCAAGATCGGTTGTCTACCCGCGAGACTGGTGGAGGCACTGGGTCCTCACCTTGCAACTCAAATGTCCCTGAAGGCCACTCACTGCTCATGATCAAATCCAGGCTTAGGAATGGTAGAATCAATCAACACTGCTACATGGAGTCTTTCTGCCCGGCAAGGACTGCTGAAGTCTGTGGCACTGCCTTGAATGATTCAACATGTTGAAGGGCCATGACGCCCTCAGGAACGCCGGCCGCGCCGTTGTGACGCGATCTCATGTAGACTACCACCCACTGCCGAGCGCGCAATGCTGACGATGGATTCTATTTCCAACGTTGCATTAGTTGCGCGTCGCCCACGCCGGGCTGGGCGCAAGCTCGCGAGGATATGCCACTTGTGCTGCCCCTGAAACATTTTACATGATCTCGAGAATGACGCCCACAAACCCGGCGCACCTGGGATAGGCCCAACCAGACTAAGGCAGGAAATGGACTGTGGGTTGCGGGAGTATGTTCATGCGACTTGCTTCAGATAGGCTATTCTTAACCCAGCTGTCACAGTGCGCACGCCCTAGGTGCATTGCCAAGAGGTAGGAGGCTGCCAGTTGATCCACAGCACACATGCCTAGGTGGCTGTGACCGGGGCAAGAAAAGGGGGCTTAGCGGCACAATGCCTACACACTACCTACCAGGGGGAGGGGGGGTTTTTGATTGGGTCATGCAATGCATTCATGTTTTGACATTTAATCCAAATTTTAAAATTATAACAAAATGCTAGCAAAAGGCTAACAAAATGCTGTCAAAATGAAATTATGTCATAGCTTGAAATCATGTCAGCGTTGTTAGTATGTCACAGCATATCAGCGCATATCAGAAATTCTAGATCCGCGCCGGTTTTAAATTTTATAAGTCAGCGAATTAGAGATATTTCCGTAATTCCGTAAGCCCGTAGCCCCGTAGCCTATCATAGAATTTATAGTCAAGCCAGAAATAGAGGAAAAGTAGTTGGGTTGGGGACGAATTAAAAAAAAGAAAAAAAAAAGAGTGGTGCAGGCGGGAATCGAACTCTCTCTTTTTTTACTTCCATATCAAGGGCTGACATCATGTCAAGACTATGTCAGAACCATGTTACAGCATATCACAATTGCCACTATATCAGTACTGTTTGCGTCATACGATTTACACAAGAAAGACATGATTTTACATACTAATTACATATCACTATCATTTTGCTATTCAATCAGTACGCTTGCAATAGCCAATCAAAAACCCCCCCTCCCCCTGGTAGGTACATACGTGGCCAAGCCTTATGAAGCGTACTTTGCAAGGTATGAGCGAGATAAACATTCATCCGTGACTGTGCACAGACCCAACTTCACCTTGAATCAAGATGAGGTGTGTCGAAGTTGTGGGGTTGAGTTTGTTTATATGCCACCAGTAATATAGCTTTTAAGTTTCTCCTCCTGCAGTTCGCTGCAGCGCTCAAATAAACACAAGTTCGGATGAAGCATGTTCATCAGAATACGATTTCCTCGGAACGTTTCCAAACCCGGGGAAAGGTAGGAGAAGTCTAAATATGCTTTCGAATGCCTGCCCAAAAAAGTCATTCGACGCGCAACATACAATGGCACTGCCATACGTATTCTGCTTCAATTTCGCCGCCAGGGTCGAGATTTAATTCAAGAATCTCTACAGACACAGGAAAGAAGAAACCTTCATTCTGTTTCGAGGGTTGAAAGGTGTTAGGAAACCGGTTAAGAGCCAATTATATAAAATTGGCTAGGTCAGGTTGGCTTTAGCCTCAAGTTCAATGGCCAGTAACATGATTGAAATGGCGGCGCAGTGAAATCG
This sequence comes from Diaporthe velutina, assembly GCA_038088505.1. NCBI lineage: Eukaryota > Fungi > Ascomycota > Sordariomycetes > Diaporthales > Diaporthaceae > Diaporthe > Diaporthe velutina. The sequence goes on along the minus strand of JBBWSJ010000030.1, from coordinate 406,390 downwards.
CTAATTCTAGACAGTGCCGTGAGAATGATGACACATGCGATCCGATTCAGCCCACGCCCTTCTCGCACATGCTTTGTCGAAATGGCCCATGCTCTACTGCTGTATGATCAGACATCCTGCTATGCTGAGGACCTCAACGGACTCAATCCAGACGACATGGGCCTATACATATATAAGGTTCAAACGAGATTGGTGAGGAACGTCCTGTACGCGTGGATTGGTCGAGAAAATGCAAATCTGTATCGTATTTCGAAGATGCCATGTAAGCCATCTTTCCAAAGGCACGTCATCGGTCCAAATTTCGCGGGAGCAATCGGTCCAACAACCCACATTTCAACGGAATTAACTGGCAGAGAACCCAGTCTCGTGATATGACAAGAGTGTTACCGAACCATCGAGTAGTGCAGAGATATGCAGTCCCTAACAAAGATCATGGTCATGCGCAAATTCATGGCTTGAACTTTGTCATCGTCTTCTGCAGCGATTGGACTGACGATGTTGGCACCATTGGATTCAGATGACGGCCTTGCTTGGATGGAACTTGCAGTCTACTTTAGAAATTAGATATTCGCACTGGCAAAAACGGAGGGCACACCAGTACATCACATATATAATAGCTGTAAATTAGGCATAGGTGTAGATATTAGTATAGTGCACCAGTATATCACTACAAAATATAGTAGGTGTAGGTAATAGGTATAAGTAGTAGGTATACCTACCTATCTAGGTAGGTAGTGGGTATTATAGGAGTGGGTATAGGATTCTCCTTGTCCTACTCTCCCTAGTTATTGTGGGAGTGGGTGAGAGTGTGGGTACTAGGCGTAGTAGGGTAAGTTTCTACTTTGGTTCGTTTGTGCTTCTAATGTACTGGTATACCCTCCGTTTTTACAGACGCGAATATCCAATTTCTTGATATTATGGCAGAGTGAAATATGTTTCTTATTCTATCTGTTCCGGTTGAAGATGGAGTTGACGTTCTGTCTATGCACCTGTGGTATACTCCGTGGCAGCTTGAACGCCAACGTCAACAGCCGCCTCGACAGCCGTTAAAAGCTCATCGGGGTGGCTAATGAATGGGACGTGGCTGGAATTGATGGAGTATACGGCCGAACCTTCGGGAAGAAGTGCCGCCATACCCATCTGAATAGGATACGGCAGAGCGTTATCGAGGAGTGTGTGGATGTACGCCTCTGTGATGTTGTTATTGATCCATGGGGCGTATTCAGCAATATCGGTGAATGCTTTCTCCGAAGTCCAGGTCATATATGAGGCGTATTCACTTGCCGTATCCTCATCTAGGTCATTAAATCCAACCTCGACAATTTCGGAGGTGTTCCCGCTCACCTTACCGTCCTTTTGTATCAAGGGTCAGCTTTAATTGATCGTGTGTTATGTAAGGGGTGGAGTTGTTCCCACCTCAACAAGCATCCAGTCAAAATACCCATTGCCCATCAGGTTAAATAGTGAATATCCAGCCGGCGTTATGAATGCCGCGAGGTAAATGAGCTGAATAACACCGCCCTCAAGGCCACCGGCACTGCGGGAGGCAATATCGCGGCTCTCCACTGAGTTGGCAGCGACGAGCCCGCCCATTGAGTGGCAAAGGATCACAACCTCTTTGCCCTCTTCGAGCAAAGGGTCAATGACGGCCTGCGTGGCGCTGACGTCGGTGTCAAGACCAGTAAGACTGACTCCCACGCTGGGCAAGGTGACTTGCGAGACGTTGTAGCCAGCTTTCTCGAGTTGGCCTCGGAACATGGCCCATGATGGCTCGGTCTGCCACGCACCAGGCACAATAACGACCTCGGGATTGGCGACAGCAAGGCCAGTAAAGGCTGCCAGGTTGGTGATGAGGCGGGAGAAGCGCATCTTGGCGGCGAAATCGGACACTTCAGGTCAATGCGCTTGATACCAGTAGTTTGAAGAAAGTGTTTGGCTCGGTTGAGGGTTGTGCAGGTGGCTGGAATTTAAATCCATCTATGAGAACCTACGGGTTCTTATCTTTATAACATTCACGGAAGACCCATTGTGAGCAGTCGTATCGTGAGCCGCATCGCGAAGACCCATTCTGCCATATACGTTCATGTGCCCGAAGACTGGAGATTTTACTATCAATTCCATGCCATGATGTTTGGGTACCGAGATGAGGCGACCCACAGCACATGCGCACGGCTTGAGCCACCAGCGGGCTGAATGACGGGCCAGTGACCGCAGTCATTGACATTTATTTTAGCCTAGGGCCAAACCTTCGGTTGGGTACGGTGTCTGACGGTAAGTGCGTAATATTATGTTACGCAGATATCCCGTTGGCCCCCAACATTGTAGTATCGTTTTGGCAGGCTTACCTGATGGGATGTTTTGGCTGAGCGCCTTTTCCTGAACCAACACTCGGCAACCGATGAAATCCCCACACGTTTACACTCGCTTGCAAATTTCGGCCGAGACTATTCACTCATCCCTGTCATGATCGAGTCAAGCCCCCTGGAGAAGGGTTTGATACCTGTGCTGGCGCATACGTAACGGCCATGCCACTTCATTACAAGACTTATCATTGCCGACATTCCAAGACACACGATTATGGGCTTATGTATTTTTATGGAAGGCAGTGGATCGGGTGGGTCATACTTCAAGATGTTTCTTTGAGGATATTTCTTCCTTCAGTTGTGTCTTCAGATGCCAGTACATGCATAGTCCAGGTTCAGTACCGCCTTAGACTAGATCAGGGCCAGGGATCCATGCAACAATTCATCCAGCGATATCCTGTTATAGAACATCCTTCTATAGGATACCCTCTTTTGGCATGCCCTCCTATGAGATACCCTCCTGTGAGATACCCTCCTGTGGACCACCTCTAGAGCTTCCTGTGGGACACTCTCCTGTGGGACACTCTTCTGTGGGACGCTCTCCTGTGAGACGTTGACCATCCTATGGGATAACCAACCTTATGTGGACCTTTGTGTTCTTCGTCAATGCCACATTCGGTAACATATGACAAAAGAACTCTTTATAATTGACAGCAAAGCTTGGATACCAAGATACCGACAGCGGTCACCCGAACAGAGATCATTTCTCTTAAGCTGCAATGAACAATCACAATTTTTCATTTGTATCAGAATCAAGCATGAAGCCTAAATACTTGCAGGGCGTTGAATTTTCTCTGAGTGTTCACGTGGAAGGCATGCCTGCCTTTTGGTATCTCCGAAGCAACCCGGACTTATCTGCGACACTACAAGTGCTAGTAGGTTGCCTACATGTGCAATCTCTCTAGGCATTTTTAAAACGCACATACTGAGATCATCATCATTCTCTCCATGGCTATGAAGATGTGACTGTCTTGAATAACGCAATTGTTTACATCGTGGGGGGGGGGGCGGCGTTTTGCGGTTGTCTTAATGCTCTAATTAACCGAATGCTACGCTGTACTAGCTTGATTTCCTTATCGGTGGAGGAGTAATTTCCGAGATGTAAAAATCGCAAATGCGAAAGCAAGCATTGTTCTGCATAACATTGGTCTTTCTTGATTCAACTTCGCCATGCATTTCTCAGCTGTTGTTTTGAAGGTTGTGATATGGACGGCATTGTCCGAGGCTGCATGTGCTGCGCCATCTAGTTCACGACGCAACGACAACCAGACGACATCCTCTTGTCGAAAGACAAAGGTAGCCATCCTGGGTGCAGGTGTTGCCGGCATTAGTGCAGCTCAGGCTCTTTCCAATGCCTCCATCACAGATTTTCTTGTCATTGACCGCAATGATTACATTGGTGGGAGGCTAGCCCACACGACCTTCGGCTCTAAACAGGACGGAACGCCATATACTGTCGAGCTTGGAGCAAACTGGATTCAAGGACTGGGAGCGGTGGACGCCGCTGCACCGGAGAACCCAATCTGGACGTTCTCCAAGAAGTGGAATGTCTCGAACAGTTACTCGAATTATGATTCAATCCTGACATATGATGAAACGGGGGCCAACGACTTTTCGGATCTCCTGGCAGAATTCGATGATGCCTGGGACGCAGCTGCAGTCGATGCGGGATCAATTCTCATTGAGAACTTACAAGATACCTCGGCACGCGCTGGGCTCGGCCTCGCAGGGTGGAAGCCCAAGCAGGATATGAAGAAGGCGGCAGCAGAGTGGTGGCAGTGGGACTGGGATGCTTCGTACTCTCCTGAGCAGAGCAGTCTGGTGTTTGGCATCACAGGGGACAATCTTACCTTCAACCAGTATGGCGAAGACAACAACTTCGTGGTTGAGTCTCGGGGCTTCAATGCGTGGCTCGTTGGAGAGGCATCGACATTCCTGGACCTGTCAGGTAACGACCCACGCTTGCTCTTGAACACCACCATCTCAAGCGTCGAGTACTCGGACTCGGAGGTTAGGGTTCATCTATCTGACGGCGAGTGCATCTCGGCTGAGCACGCAGTCTGCACTTTCTCCCTCGGCGTCTTGCAGAATGATGTCGTCAACTTCGAGCCCCAGCTACCCCGGTGGAAGCGCGAGTCCATTGAGCAATTCCAGTTTGGCACGTACACCAAGATCTTCTATCAGTTCAACACGACCTTCTGGCCCGAGGATGTGCAGTTCTTCTTGTACGCCGACGCGGGAAAACGGGGCTATTACCCGGTGTGGCAGTCCCTGTCGACGGAAGGTTTCTTACCTGGAAGCAATATCATCTTTGCGACCGTGGTAGACGACGAGTCCCATCGGATCGAGAAGCAGAGCGATGAGCAGACCAGGGCAGAAGGTCTCGACGTCCTTCGCCGGATGTTCCCGGATGCTGATGTTCCCGAGCCCACCGACTTTATGTACCCGCGGTGGACGACAGAGCCGTGGACCCATGGAAGCTATAGCAACTGGCCAGTAGGCATGACTTTGGAGAAGCATCAGAACCTGCGGGCCAACGTCGGAGCTCTATGGTTTGCTGGCGAGCACACTTCGGCGCAGTATTACGGGTTTCTACAGGGGTCGTGGTTTGAGGGGCAAGAGCGTGGCGTGCGTATTGCTGCGTTGTTGAAGGGCAATGGCACCGCCATGGAAGCCTATGAGGTGTTGCATGGCACGACCGAGCTTACTGAGTATGATGCCACGAACGGCTGGCCAGTGAGCAGCTTCCTGAACTATAATTGACAATTGGGGTGATAGGAAGTTGGAAGGACGTTATACCACAGGAGGTTATACTATAGAAGATTAGTCTATAGGACGTACCCTGTAGGAAGGATAAATTACCAAAGGAGAGAACCTTATGGGAGGGTAGCCTACAGGAGGTTACCCACAGGAGGAACCTATAGCAAGTAATCCCACAAGAGATCTTGGCAGAGCACAACGTGTGTTGGCTGATCAGGACTATGCCTAGGTCTCAAGAAGACCAAGCCAAAACTCAGCGACTTATTTCTCCATCTCTACTCCTTTACCTGGTGTTGTAGATGCTCAAGATCTTTGATGCGTCCTCAAGAGTATGCATTGCAATAGATCAATCAAATTGAACAGATCGAGCGCCCATTATCCCGGGGTTTTTAGTTTCCAGACGGATTTAGTTACGAAAGAGATAATCAACCCCTTACTAGATACGACTGATATTAGATGTTATCCTGGGGTGGCGTCCCAAACCATAGAATGTTGTCCTTCAGGAAACTGTCCAGTGGTGATGGGTGATTCTTGGTCAGCTAGAAAATTATTCAGATATTGGGATATCATCCAAGCTATATCCCTTTATGTTAGAAATCAGAAATTTGCACCTGTAAAACCAGAGGGTTCACTAGTACATTACAAGTAGGTTATAAACGAACACAAGGTAGAAATTCATATAACCACATCTAACACCCACTCCCACTTCTATAATACCTACTCCTATAGCACCTCACACTTACCTATATCTACTACCTAGGTACCTAAGCTTACTGCCTACGCCTACTACCTACGCCTACTATGGGGTGGGGTGATGTACCGGTGTACCCTAAATTCTTACAAGTGTGAATCTCTGATTTCTTATGTTATAGTTATGCCTATAGTCAACTTCTGAACAAGCCCACCACGCCTGGAGAGTGTTGTGTGGATTCTGGTGGTGTTAGTGTTGACTTGACTACCAGGGTTAGGAGTAAGATCGGTAAATGGGAGCGACAATCCACGCGGCGCGTCTCCCGAGTCGCGTCAAATTCAAGCCTCCAATTTCGTACTACTAGAGGGCGAGTCCCCTCTCAACAACCCGCTGAAAATCACCTTTCCTACCTCCCGCGCCGCTGCACCGTCGACGCCTTTCGCACAGAAATGCCACCGAAGCAGTCAACAGCAGGGACCTCACGCGGCCGTCCTCCTGGCTCCAAGAACAAGACAGCAGCGTCTACTGTGACCAGCAAGAAGCCTAGCGCGGCTGCGAAAGGAAAGCAGCGAGCTCAGCCCAGCGGGTTGCCCGAGCCTCGGCGCCGCGATGACTCCGAGGAGGCCATGGAGGTCGATGAAGACCCGGAGGACGACGAAGACGACGAGGAGCCGGAAAAGACCATCCCGCCCGAGCTTCTGACGCGCATCCTACACGAGTTCTTTGAGAAGGACGGCACACGAATTACAAAAGATGCAAACAACGCCGTCGCCAAGTACATGGATATCTTTGTCAAGGAAGCTATTGCGCGCGCTGCGGCTGAGAGGGACGGAGGTTTCTTGGAGGTGGGTTTGGGCGTCGACCGATGCACACGTGCGGGCAGAGACTCGAGAGCTAACTCGGGCGCACCACCCATAGGTCGAGGATCTTGAGAAGATTGCTCCGCAGCTCTTGTTTGATCTGTGATCGATTCACAACGTTCAGCTCATACGCACTCCGACTCACCAGCTGAGTTTCACATGGCAACTCAGTCATTCAAGCAAAACAGTGGTTACGCAGCCAGAGTCTGTCACAGCGCGGAGCGAAGCCATCATAACAGCCGACCTGACGGAGATGAGGGCGCCAGAAAACAGCAACAAAAGTACAACAAAACACTAGAGCTTGCAAGCGACCGCATCGGGGACTTGATATCGTCAGGATGGCTCTGGCCGGCCACGATGGTCGAAGCACTTTTCGCCCTAGCAGAACGCAAGGCGTTAGCAGCCTACGAATTAATGCCGAAAATAGGGAAACAAATCCTGGTTGCTCAGTGGTAAGCCAATATCCGCCTCCGGCAACGATGGGATGCTCAGTGCAATTGAGTTCAAGCGATCGCTAACTCCTGTGCTCAACTCCCAGATGTGTTGCCATCAACGGCGCACAGGTGCGACTTGACATGGCTCATCTGAGACTGATGTCGCACTCACTGGCAAAAGAGTGTGCCATCATTTGCAAGCCCAAACGCTGTCGGCCCAAGTGACAGGCTGACATCGACCCATGTTGCCACCCGGTTCCTCTCATAGTGCAGCAACGCCGAACCCTCGGGCCAAGTTCGGTTGCCAAGCCTCAAACATCGGCCTAGGTCCGGGCGGATTGGGGTGACGAGACCGAGCTCGGTTGCTTGAGCAGCGTTAGAAAGTCATCCAATGGGTGATCACGCCACCTCGCCGACCGAAAGTGAGCTCGATCAGTTGCTCTAACGCCCAAGATGCATCGTGCGGCTGTCTTTGCCCCATTACGCAGTCCACGTTTGGCCTGATGTTGTCGGACGAATAGGACTAGATGAGATTCCACAAGCGGCACTGTACCGACAACCTTTATCTCGTGTAAGCGGAGGGACAGCAATTCACGGTGTGCTCTCCGTAGTATCCCATCACAATGCAATTACGTTATACGCGGAGATGGCTATGGTCTGCCGGCGTCTCGAGACCAATGATGGTGATGATGTTGCAGTGAGGCCGTGGTGAAACAAAACACGGAGTTTTGGTGTGCTTCTTGACACTCTCGTGAGAATGGGTCACGATTTGTTTGCAGATCTGCGTACCGTTGAGTCTCATCTGAGTGACAAGCCTTACCCGAGCCTCTTGGGACTTTCATCTCAACTTTAGGACTGGGCACACGAGATGTCAGGTCGGAGATATCACTCCAGCCAAAGTCAGAAAGAGCCTAACAGGGTAGACTGGATGGGACGTATCATGCAAGGGACGCAAGGGACGACGTCCCATATACAGACAGTACGATGCTGGGCCACTCTTGCCGCCCGCGAAGGCAGAATTCCCGGACCTCGAGAGGTTGTTTCAAAACACTAGGGCGTGGGGACGAGTGCTGGCGGTGATCTTTGATCATCGACACAGAGGCAATCTGCACATCAAGGCTTGGCTGTTGGCAAGACCATTGCCGATGCTGCAGGAGGCTGTGGTTCCGGAGCGGTAGGCTTGCATTGGCATGTATCACGAACCATACCAAGAGGCATGTCAGGGGGTCCAGTCAAGGGGTCCAGGAGAGCCTCATTGCTGGGCAACACCCGTTTGTACGGCTGGCCAAGGTGTTGGCGTCTGCGGTTCAGAATCCGGAGAAGAACCAATTCACAGTTCAGCAGTGAGCAAAGCCCAAGACTCACTGCCACTCCCGGAAGTCGTCGCTTAAGTCGGCCCTTGACGTGCTTGAAACCGCCTGCAGTCTCGGAGTTGTCGCAGGCTGCCACATCCGTGCGGCTCCTGGCGGCTCGACAGGGGCAACCCCTGCTTCAACCTTAAATTCAGGTCGCGGCTCCAACGTCGTCCGGTCGCTGGTTCAGCTCATCACATCAACCTCGTTGCCGCCGAACCCGATGGCGGTGCCTTTCAGCTGAGAGATTGGACAGCCGCCACAGACGACGCGATGCGACGAAGAGTGGTCGGTCTGCACAGGAACAGCTATGGCGAGATGGTCTCTAGCAACGCCACCCGCTCGCGGTTGCAGCCTCGATCCTAACATGAGACCAACGGCTGTGCCGCCTTGCCGATGTGGCCAACTAATGTACTGGCAGTTGGATGCACGCTGGACTCGATGGGTCCAGCATTACGATACCATCCAGATTTACCGTAGCATACGTCACTCAAAGTACGGGCAGCCTTCCAATGACGGCTGCTGACGGGGTAAGACGGCCCCGCGGCGATGGGCCACAAGCCACCCGGAAGACATGCAATTCCGGTGACAGGAGCCCACCCAGATTGCCACGATATATGGCAGCATTAAAGATAACCTTGTTGCCATTAAGGTCCAAGCTGCCGCCGAACGAAAGCGGGTCCTGCAGTTCGCCGTAGGTCAAGTCAGGGCGATGTGAGACAGCTAAGGTATCCCCCCGCGACTCCCCCCCCCAGGGGAGCCACTGCACTGTGACGCCCTTGACCGTCCCGCGGCTTTGCGATCACAACTCGCCATCAGCCAAGCGGCCAGGCGGCAGGACAGGGGAACAAAGATGAGTTCATCCATGCAGGCTGCCTCTGCGTGCCTGACGTCCTGCCGAGCCGACTCCCGTCACTTTCGGCGTAGTGCACAAACCCAGGCCTCGACACTAGGTGTAACCGCCAGGGTCTAATAGCTGGTCTCGGTGGGCGGGCAGGGCTCACCAAAACAACGACTCCCGTTTCAAGATTCCCCTTCTCTCACGCCTCCCCTTCGAGCCTTGCCCTTGTCTCATCTCATGTTGTCTCCAGACTTGGCTTTGCCCGTCTCTGTGCCAGTAGCGGTACCGCACAGCCTGGCCAGGGTACGGCTGCGTCGATCAAGCACCAGGGGATCGTCGTGCATCCGAGAGAGCACTCGCTTCTCGAGACTCGTGTGTGTGTTGCATCTCTCTTATATTCATGCACCCCATCCTCCTGTTCTGTTCATGTTGTGCTCTTCTTCTCCATCCACATCACCTGGCGAGAAGTTTGACCGACTGTTTCCTTTCTTTTACCACGACATAATTCGATTCTTCACGACACCTAGGCCAGTCCTACCGTCGATACAGCGCGAGTCGCTCAGTAATACACAATAATACCAAGTTTCGGACGAAGTTGACTTCGCCAATCCTCTCATTATACACCAGACCACAAAACAACCAACACAAAAACTCAAAATGCAGTTCACAACAGCAGCTCTTGCCGTCATGGCCGGCGTCGCCTCGGGTATGTTGATGCAATCGAGCAATGCCTACTGCCAGCAGAGTATCTAACATCTCGACTACAGCACAAAAGGTCCAGGTCGTTACCGTCTCCACCATGAACAACTCCCTCGTGTACACGCCAGACAACATCAAGGCCAACCCGGGCGAGATGGTGCAGTTCCAGTTTGTGGCAGGCAACCACACCGTCACACAATCGACGTTTGACAACCCTTGCCAACCCATCAGCACCATCATGTCCAACGTCACTGGCTTCCACTCCGGCTACCAGCCCGCCGCCGCGTCTCAGTCCACGGGCATGATCCCAACCTACAGCGTCATGATCAATGACTCCAAGCCCGTCTGGCTCTACTGCGCCCAGGGCAAGCACTGCCAGAGTGGTATGGTCATGGTCATCAACGAGAAGTGAGTCGCTGCATGCCACATCATTTGGGTTTGTTTTTGCATTTCGCTAACGATAGTCTTCACAGCACTTCTGCCAACGCTTCGCGCTCCTTGACGGAGTTCAAGGCCCTCGCCGCCAAGGCGACGTCCAACACTGCTCCCGGAGGTTCCACCACCGGCGGTACAACCGGCACGGGCACTGGTACTGGCACTGGCACCGAGTCTGGCTCCTCGGCCTCGCCCTCGGCGTCGACCCCTGGCCAGACGACTGCCGCAGGCTCCATGGTCAAGGTCGGCAGCAGCCTCGGCCTTGCTGCCGTGGCTGCTGCGGTCCTGCTGCTGTAAGCCAGTGGCGGTGTACTAGTGCTCATGGAGCAGCAGCTTGTTCTCTGAGAGACTCGGGGATCTATTTTCTTTCTCACACATAGGAATGGTAATCAAAGAAGGCGGGCCGACATAAAGCTTCGGTGGCTGGTGGGCGTCACGGATACCTAGGGTACTATTACCACACAAAGATCTTGATGATTCGCATTTTCTCTTTATCTCTCTTCACTAGCTATATCACGAATGAAATGTAAGAAGATACCACGCCCAGGGCGGGTCGCACATAACATGCGCAATGCTTGTCTCGAGTGCTCTTTGCTCAATCGGTACGGATGAGATGTCGTTGGCAGCGAGATTTCAAACGGGCTGGTTAATCATCGTCGGGTATCATGTCCACAACAATAGGTCAAGTGGTACTGGAAGACCGCCCATCCAGTAAGCCCGAGTCTTTACATCTTCTCGTTACAATGAGGATGGGACGTCTTCTTCGGTATCGTCAAGAGGACAAAGACCAAGAGACAAAGGTTGAGTTCTCGGAATGCCGACAGTAGACCTGCTGGTGTGGGAATGGAGGGCGCGACCGCGAGACGGAAGGATGCCTGGTTTATTTGTACTTGGACGTGTTTCCTCTCCCTAACCCGTTCCGCGTCAAGAAACTTCCAGTGCTACTTTGTCGGAGCAAGTTTCTGGGGCAAACTTGCTCCAAACCTTCCTTGGCACATCACTTGGCTACACGACTGTGCCAAAAAGCGCAGGACGGGCGGGTCATAACCGCCCGCACCGCGACTTCCCATCTTGAATGCACCGGAACGCGCGTTGGTAACGAAGTCCGGGCATAAACGCTTGCATGCTGTGGTGCACCAGGGGTAAATGAGAAAATATGTCCATTAACCAGGCCTGTATATGTACAGTCTCACAGAGGGGGCTTGTCAGTGTCAGCTCTGGAGCCCTTCAGAGCTTACTTCCTGTCCTCGGGGATCTTCCTGGGCTTCCTGCCCTTTCTCGCCTGCTCACACAGCTCCTTTCTGGGCTCCCTCTCGAGCCACCCCTCCTCTCTCTTGACATAGCCGACGAACGAGTACTTCTTGCTATTTCCGAAGAAGTCCACCCAATGCTTCAGCGCGTCAAAGGTCTTCTTCTTGGCCTCGCGCCGCTCCTGCTCCTTCAATTTCTTGAGCTCAGCCTGGCTCCAGTGCCTGTCCACCTCCGGGTCATCGAGCGGCAGGTGCATGTCCTCCACCCCGCGCATGTCGGGGGTGCGGTCCTCAGCGAAACAGCCAGTAACGAAGCCGCGCGAGGCATCGACGCCGGCAAAGACGTGGTAGGACCCGCCGGGGCCGTAGACACGCGAGCCGGCAGTGACGTCGTATACGGAGCCATTGATGGCAAGGTAGATGGGCTTGGTTGGGTCGGAGCCGTCGTGGAGGGCGAGTTCTTCTGGGGTTATATACTGGGGGCCGTTCTGGGAGCAAGCAGCTGCGGTCAGTCATCAAGTCCCGGGGCAGAGGGAACGAGGGCGAAGCGGTCTGGTATACGCACAAGTAGGCCCTTCCAAGTCTCCACGCGCAGGTATTTTGGTGGCACCTTCATATTCCAGAAGAAGGACTCTCCACCCGAGACAAGATAGCTGGCGCCGCAGGAGACGAACAGCAGGAAGGAGAGAACTCGCAGCGCGTCGACCCATGGGTTCCCATACTCGACCTCATACGTGTCTACCCTCTTGCTCTTCTTGCTTCTCTTCTTCTTTCCTCCCTCGTCACTTGAGGGCTGAGCATCTTGCACTGCTGTGCCGGCTGTCTCGGCAACAGCTTTCCGCTGGCGAACCGCAGAGTCCGATTCTGCTGCCATGATTGGGAATGCTCGCGATGGCGACAGGTGGTGTTCGAGGAGGTGGTAATGGAAGCCAGGATGGCGGTAGAGAGAAGGGAAGACCGGGAGGAGAAGACAGGAGGCCAACTGTCATATGCTCCGTCCGCCGATCTAAAGAGTACGTCGTGTTCTCTTTCCCTGAACCCGAGACCGAGTCTAAATTGTCCGGACATGCAGGGTTGAGCTGCCCAGGCTGCCAGTCCCTTCGTCCCCGGGCCCTGGGACGGGATTGGGGTCACCCCACTAGAAATAGACTACACATGATTGGCCTTCTAGAAGGTGGTGTCAAAAGCTGGCCCGTTGGCTAGTGCCCCCATCACACCTGTGCAGACTGCTCGCCTGAGTGGCTGAAGGCCTTGGGTTGCCGGGTCAACAGCCCGGCAGGCTGATCAACACTGTGTGTGGAATTCGGCCCCAAATTACAGTGCAGGCCCGGCCAGGACGATTTCAACATCTCTCCGTCACCACATCAGATCGCATTGCATCGCAAGCCACCTTGCCCTTGCTACGGACCCAACACACACAACACTTATCCTGTACAACCTAGTCGCAACACTTTGCTCTGCTGGCAACCAGACCCGATCGCATGCCCACCATCCCTACTGGATCTGGACTTAAATCAACAGGTTACCCGAGTGGCTCCTCGCGTGTTGCTTTGTTTACCGCGACAACGGATGCCACCACACCCGACGCCAGTCGACCACCTTCTGCTTGCAGCCACTCGCCTGTGAGAAGACAGCATGGAGCGTCCGTCCACCCGCGACGGCTCATCCACGCCCGCACCAACTACGCCGGCGCCAACCACGCCGTCACCATCCAAACGAGCATCCACCTTCGCAGCAGATAGTATGGCACCCTTTGATCCCGTCTCCTCGGAGCGTCTCAACATGCAGATGGGCTCAGAACACCGACTCTCGATCAACAGCCTCGGCTCCCCTGGGAAGAAGGGCCACTCCCGCGACAGCTCAGTCAGTGATAAGATCAATCAGTTCAACACCCTCGCCTCACAGAGCAAACATCTCGAGCGCAAGAACGCCGACGCTGCCCTGAAGCGCGCCGTGCTCGGCCGCGAGGAGGCAGAGGCCGAGGTGCGCAAGTACAGAGATGACGTGCACAAGTACAAGGATGAAGTGCGCACGCTGAAGAAGGAGATCGAGGAGGGAAGGAATCGGGAAAGGAAGGTCGGCGAGAGGCTGGAGACGGTTATGGTACGTGAGAGCATGCTTCTTCACCACACGGCGCAGATGCGCGGTCACTGACGAGTGCAACTTTCCACAGGAGAACTATGGCCGCACAAAAGAGACGCACGCCCACACTCAAACCCTGTGGGAAAAGGAGATACGGCGGATGCGGAAGGAGACATTCAAGAGCCAGTCTGCCATCGTCGACTTGCAGGAACAGCTCAATGCTGCCCGCGCCGCCCAGAAATCCGCAGAGGCATCTCTTGAGAGAGAAAAGGACCGCAGCGCCGCCCGTGAGCAGGAGGCCTTCCAGGCCAGATATAATCAGGTCGGCCTACAGGAGCAGCTCGAAAAGATCCGCTCCGAGCTGGATCAAGCCCTTGAGCGTGTCAAGCTAGTCGAGCAGGAGCGTGATGCTTTCAAGACCTTGGCCAAGACAGAAGAGGACGTGGCGAGGATCGCCTCCGAGGGCAGGCTTCCGCTGCCACCAGCTAGCCAGGAGGACGAGGATGACGAGTTTGCAAGTCCGAGGAAGTCCAACGACTCTCGTGCCGTGTCGCTTTCTCTGGTCGACGTCAAATCTTCTGCAGCCAGCGAGATGGAGATTGAGGAGCTCACACGGCTCTGGCAATGGGAGAAGCAGCGTGCCGACCGTGCTGCCGACCAAGTCGAGTACCTGGAAGCAGAGTGCAGCTTGCGAGCATGCTCCTGCATGAAGAAGCGACCACGGTCCAGCATGATGGGCTTGCTTTCTCCAAAGCGGCAGAAGCGAGCTGCCGCCGAGCCCCTGCCACCCTTGGCCGACCCGTCGGACCGTATGATTCTTAGTGAGAAAGCGACTGCTATCCCTCCGCCAAGTGAGACATCTGCTCATGCCGTGAAGCAGCCAACAAAGAAGAAGGACAGCCAGCGCGCTGATAGCGGGGATAGAAGAGCGACCATCTTCCTGCCTGACTTGGGCACCTTTCGCACAGTGAGCATGGAGGAGGCGGATGCCATGGAGAGGGCTAAGGAGCAGGAGATGAGAGGCGAGCCTGTGCTGGCAGGTGCGGAGCCGGATGACAAGCCTATGGAGGACGCACCTCCACACGTCGAGCAGGAAGCGGTACCTGAGCGGTACTCGCGCACCCCTTCTGTCGAGCCGCCTTCCTTCGCGATCGTAGGGCAAGAGCGGGCATCACTTGTGTCTCTCCTGGATGCGCCGCACCACCAGCAACAGCTGCCACAGTTCAAGGTTCCTGCGATACTAACCACGCCAGGTCTCGTGTCTGAGCAGGCCAAAGAAACCGTCCCGAGCGCCTTCCAACGGGTTGGAACCACCGCGCAAGCTGAGACTCGTCAACCACAGCCCCGCCGCTTACCTCTCGGCTCACAAGATCCAAACGTCGAGATTTCTACTGCCGCATCAAACTTCAAGACATCCTACGACTCCCGCCCACTCACCGCACAGTCCTTCTACACATCTACCACGACCACGTCCGTTCCCCTGCGCGAAGAGAACTCGAACCCAAGCATGGCTAAGAAGCTGCTCGCATTGCAAAGAACCCCTTCCCGTGGCAAGGTTGACGATAACGAGATGCCAACATGGGACGTCAACAACCCTGCCCTAACCCCCACGATGACGAGAGAGCAGGCGCTGGCGAAGATCCGGGAGCGCCGGGGCCGAGCTAAGAGCGGCAATGCAGGCACTGCCACGCCGTATAAGGGCATGATCAGGGGCGCGCGGGGTGACAGGAGGGACGTGAGCGCACCTGCGGGGCGGAAGGGGCGGATCGGCTCGTGAGGCGGTCATTCTACGGGGGGTTTCTGTTTTTTCCGTGGCAGCAAGACTGCTGGAACCTTGATTCTTGTGTACATGTTTACGGTGGGTTTCGGACTATCGGTCTCACGGCATCTTCATGGCGTTGGAAAAGTTGAACGCGATCATGAGACATGATTTTGAGTTTTGACCGTTGTTATAGCGGGGTTTGTGCGCAGGATGATTACTTATTATGGTCCCTTCTTCTACCAGAATTGGGGCTTTCTGGACGAGGAGAAGTATAATTCAAGGCTGATTGTTGTCTATTATCACCCGAAACGCCCTCAAGGACATCACTATTATAAATTGCGACGAACCTTGTTCCTATATGAGGTATGCTCGCTCCGACAATTTTGTCCTGAGCAGATGCTATTATATTCACAGCGATTCACCTGACATTCTCAATAAGGTCAGTTGTTGGTCTTAAATCCGCCGTCGATCCAGAGTAGGCAGAAAGGCCCCTGCAGCCTTTAATCCCCTGTACAGCCGGCCCCTTGGATAAGTGGGCATGCAAAGCCCTGCTCATCCCTTCAAGAAACCCCTCGCCTCGTTTCTGGCATGCTCGCCGCTCATAGCATCCAGTTTAACAGCAATAAGCACACACTCCACTGCGCTCCGGCCATTCTTGGCCGCCTGTATGCGCAACCTCCACTGACCGGTGCGCACGATCCAGAAGCCCCTGTTTGGCAAGCCTGCGCCCCCGTCAACCCCCAAGACGCTGCCATCTGCTCCTCGTCTTCGCTTCCGCGGAGGGTTTAGGGACAAGCCGGCGAAGCTGGCAGGTGAGTCCATGTTTGCTGGGCCGGCGCTCGACGGCGCCGACATGTTGTTGCCGCCACCGCCGGCCTCAAAGACATCGTCCGTGGATTCAAACATACTAGGGAGGTGACCCGTGTACCTCTGTCCGTCCAGCGTGATGGCTGTCTCGGGCTCCAGCACACACTTGACCAAGTCCTCACTGAGCGGGGTGTTCCCCGGCGTGGCAGGCTGGCTCGACGCGCCGCCGCTCGCCATCAGAAGGCCCAGGGGCTGCGTTGTCGGCGGGAGGTTGAGCTTGGACGCGATCACCTCGAACAGCTTGGTCACCCTGGTGCGCACCTCGCGGAAGAACTCCAGCCGTGTGCCGCCGCCGCCGCCGTCCTTGTCGAAGTGCAGCCGGGTGCACTCGCCGCCGATCTCGAGGACCAGCTCCAGGGGCCGCTGGCTGCTGTCGACAAAGGGCCGGGCGTAGTTGACCCAGCCGAGGAAGTTGTCCCTCTCCCTGGCGGCAATGTCGATGCGCTCCGGCAGGACGGAGATTCCCGACTTCAGTATGTCCTCGAGGCGCAGGGCGATCTCGTCCTTGCCGCGGGACTGGTTGAAGCTGATTGAATGGGGAATGAGGCGCTGCTCGACGCCCTTGAAGTTGAAGTAGCGGCAGTCACGTAACAAGGCGGCTCGGTGGGCCTCGGAGCGGATGTCGACAGGGTAGCCCCTCAGCAGGTGCAGCAGCTCGGCGAAGGTGTCGGCGCTGCGGTTGGGCACACTGGGGGGCAGGATGCTGGGCGGGCGGATCAGGCCCTCCCTGTCCAGGCCGGGGAACAAGTCGGCGGAGGGGTTGCTGAAGAAGATGGCGAAGCCCAGGCTGAAGAAGTTGGGCGAGTTGCCAGGCTCGGAGAAGGAGTCACGGGGGATCTGGAACTCGCGGTGGCCGATGGAGATGAATATGGACTCCTCATAGAGCTGGGAGATGAGCTTAGGCAGGGAGTAGAACTGGGCATCGGCGAACAGCCGCACAAAGTGCGTCCCATCGCGCGGCTGGACGTGGTAGCCCTGCAGGTGGAGGGAGATGTCCTTGAAGGTGACGGGGTCTCTGTCAATATAAAGGGTGCGGATGGCGTTGCCTATGTCCTGGCCTGCCTCTTCGGCCTGCTTAATCTGGCACAGGAAGTATTGCGAGAAATAGGAGGGCGCTGTGTATCGTCAGTGTTGGTGAGCGCAGACCGGTATGTGTTTGTCTGTCTATGCTTTCGACCACGCGGACGTACCATCTGATGAGAGGGATGCGCCTGAGAGCTTGTACAGCTCAGAGCCGATCTGGATGGGAAAGACGCGCTCATGAGGCAGGATGAAAGGGATCTTGGAGATGAGTTGGATAGGCGAGGTGGACTGGGCTTGTGCTTGTGCTTGTGCTTGTGCTTGGGACGGGTGGCGCTGGGCGGTAGAAGAGGAGTTGTGGTTGTTGGTATTGCCCAGTGGCGTATTCGTGTTTGACCGTTCACCCGGCATCTTCGATATGTGTCCGATGGACTGATATCATCATCGGTTGCTGGGCCGTCATTTCCTGCTACCGCATCTTGGGCCTTGGGCAGGGCCAGACTGTGGTCGACTTTGTGGGGGGCCTAGAAGGGCCCGTGAGAGGCTCGTGAGGGGCTCGCGAGATGGAAGCAATCCCAATGGGGGCATGAGTGAGCGACCAGACCGTGTTGGTTATTGAGACAGGCTCCCAGGTACAAGACCAATGCGCTTGACAAGCATTGGTCGCACAAGCCGACGGGTCACAGCAGCATATGCGCCCCGGCGGATCGGAGACGCGGGTGGAGAAAGAGTAGGGCAAGCCAGGGCAACACAAGGAAGGCAGCGGGCATCAATTACGAGCCGGTGTGGGTGTGGGTGAGTAAGTGAGTGAGTGAGCGAGCGAGTGGAGCTCAGATGGGGGCGCCTCTTTTTTTCCCAGCCTGACCTGACCCTGATGCAGCTAGCCGGTTGCCGAAATGGAGCCGACAGCTGGGCGCCAGAAGGAAAAAGGGGTGCTTGGGCCAATTCTTATTTCGGCCTCACTCTTATTGCCGGTTCTGACTAGCAGCAGTCAGCTTCTTTGCTCAGGACCTACCAACCTAGGACTATGGCTACAGCTGGTTTTCCTGCAGTTAATGAACCCACTGGGGAAGGGCTTGCAGGTAACATCACCTTTTTAACTCATGCTCTTCTCAGCTTTGGCGAGAGAATTAAATACATGAACCCTTTTCCGTTCTTGGACGTAAATACGAAGCGTTCTTTAAAACTTCGAATGGGCTCACTGTAAGGATTTCCGGTCCATCAGCGCTAGTTATTGAGCCTTTGTCACGGCGCAAGCAATACTCTTCTGACCCATACTCCGAACATCCCGTGTGTAACCCTCCCCTGTCCACTTAGCATGAATATCGGTATTCACTCAATTGACGTAGGTCCTAACCAAGCTGAATGCTTGAAATAATCCTCATAGTCCTCCAAATACATGTCAAGGCGACCTGGATAGGCCCTGCCATCTCGCGGTTCCACTCATGTCCTGAAAATTTCCCATTGTGGGATTTGTCCTACTGAGTCCCGGACTTCTTCTCAGCTTCCGCAATTGCCCTTTCGTGTTCGACGGTGACACTTCTGTCAATGGCCCATTTTATGCTTGCTGGTTCGGAACAGTTTTTGTTGCTAAGGTTGTGATGGCTTCTGGGAAATGAAAATTGGTGTGCGGGGATAGAGGGCCCAGCTTGCAGTGCGTTCGCGAACGCGGTTGTGGGAGGTAAATCGGACTCGATCCGCCCCGAGTCGCCGGCATACTCTCATTATATGAAGCTAGGTGGGTGTGGTTCTTGTAGATCTGTGGATGAACTTGAATGAGAAACTCGCTTCATCTGTCGGCTGCTAGCACACCTGCGTCTCGGTCCTTCAAAGACGGAA
This sequence comes from Diaporthe velutina, assembly GCA_038088505.1. Lineage (NCBI taxonomy): Eukaryota > Fungi > Ascomycota > Sordariomycetes > Diaporthales > Diaporthaceae > Diaporthe > Diaporthe velutina. Next base: position 387,135 of record JBBWSJ010000030.1, on the reverse strand, counting down.
GAAGCCGTCTTTGAAACTCACGTTCATGGTACAGGACTATATTATTCAAAATTCCATCCACGTACTACTTAGATAACAGCTCTCTATGCACTCAGGAATGCACTCACGTGACAACACATTGTTTTACACGATCCTTCAGCACATTCGACAGCGGTCTTCATTTGCAGCCTGCCCCATCCCCAAGCCAAAGTCCCAAGCAAGGCCTCCAGACTCTGGCCGGCTGAACAGCCAACGTCAGTTATCAAGGATGCACCACCACAAGAGTCACCTTGGTAAATGGGCGATCGGGGTCGTAAGCTATGTTAGGCAGCAGAGTAAGCAAATCGTGTGCTCCTGGTTAACCGTAAGATTCGACAACAAACTTACCTGTGGTTCCTTCCGGGATCCAACGAAAGTCGTACATGAAATTGAATGGCCGCACGCCAACAGTGCCCCCCTGGGCAAGATCACCCCGAGAGGCAATGTGCAGCTCTGTCTGCAGGGCGTCTGTGTCGGGGTTGCAACCGTAGACGACGTTGAAGATGGCGCGGGGGTCGCTGCGGTCAGTCATAAAGATCTTGGTTGTGTTGTCCTTAACCTCGTATTCTCCATTGATGCATGCGCGTCGCGGCGGGCTCCACGGCAGAGTGATCACGCCGTCGACGAGTGTCAGCTCACTCGTGGAGTTGCCAGCAGGACTGACGAAAAGGTGCTGGTCGCCCTGACCCCAGTCCCAGATGTTGAGGAAGTGGTTGTGGATTTCTGGGAAAGATGCGTTCTGCAACTGAATTGCAAAGCCCTGTGGGATATTATTGGAGAGTGGCTCGTCGGGAATCACACACGCAATAGCGGTCGTGGCCGAGGCGAGGACGAAGCTTAGTGATGGCCACATTGTGTGCCGTGGTTGTTGCTGGGGGTATAAGTGTTGTCCTCGTTGAGTTTGCCCGACACACTGAAGCCGTTCAAGCGTGCCTGACCGGCGGGCATTTATGGGTGAGCTTCAGGTGGAAGGATCGCACACAAATGCCACCCGGAACTAGTGCCAAGACTTGATACGAGTCCACGCCCCTAATGGATCTGCAGTCAGATACTAGTCTCAAATCTGGACCTTCTCTTTCGGGCACAAGCGAGGATTCATCGGCAGCGTTACAGTGCCATATGCGCCGATCGCCACTCGCGTCAGCGACCGGTCCATTGAACTGACTGCGTCCTACGCTGCTCCGGAAATGGCGCGCCGCTGTTCCTGTGGGTTCACGATAACGTCCATGATGTTGCAGCTCTATTGTCTGCAACATTCAGCTCTGAGATCGATGTGGACTAGCACTGCGTTGTGTGACAGTTGTAATGTCGCTTGTATTATGGAGCTTTCCGAGGTTTCGACCATGAGGTGCCAAAACTTGGCATCTATAATCTTGAAGCCGTTTTGATCACATCTATACGCAAATCGTGTATAATATACAACAGATGATTAAGTTCTCGACGAGCTTTGCAGTGAATGAAAGGGCTAATCTAGGGGACACACAGATTTGTGTTTTGCGCTTGCGTTCTTAATGAGCATATCGAACAGACAAAAGTCAGCTTACTGTGGCGCCCCGAGGTCCAGGAGGATATGTTGCATTTATGCATCTGCTAGATCGCTTCCAGTACGCAGGATCCCAACGCATGAGCGTGATTTATTCCCAACCTCGCTCAATACTACATCTCATGTTGCAGCTAAAAACTACTTCTTTCATGTTCGTGTATATCTATCAATTTCCTGTGGGACATATCTGAAGACTTGTTTACTCGTTGTTTTGGCTCGGGTACAAACCAATTGACGGTAAGCGCGTACTTAGCGGAGGCCCAAATGTATCTGTATTTGACACACACACACACACATCGATCTCTGAGCGAGCGTGAGATTGAGCGCTTTCCTGCATGCTGCACAGTGTAAAGGAAATGCGGAAAGCCGTTACGGGGGTCGCACTTACCGCTTCTCGTCTTGGATCCGGTCACACATTTCTTGTCGGTGAAATGTATCACTTCTATTGAGGTCGAGCGTGACAGCTTCGGGCCTTGTGCTATATCAATGTTGTGTCGACACTGAGAATTGTGCATGGTTTTTACTTGCCCACCATTCACGCGCGGTCCCCTCTGCAGGCCTTGCTATTGACTCGATGACGAGGGATTTAATGTCATGGCCCGTGCAAATTGCTGGTGGGAGTTTCCTTCAGGACAAATAATCCCCCCCTCTCCCAATTTTTGAAAGGAATGGGCTATAACGGATGACTATGTTGTATTTGGTTCGACCGTGAGCTCTTTACGGCTGGCTATCTCCATGTGAGTGCCAGGGGCGGAGCCAGTAGATGTTATGGACGCGAAAACAGTCATTACGCTCAGCTTTGAACGAAAGTGATTTGAAGGGTGTAAAATCAGGGTGAAACAAGCTGCTGTGTAACATTATTCGTGATTCGCGGTCAAGCTCCTTGCATTGATCGGACATGTGTGATTCGGCGAATGGCTTGTCCGGGCGCTCGATAACTCCAACAGCAATTGCTCATTCAGACTGCGTTGCCCTTGAACGCAGGCCAATGGTCGCTTTTCATTGGGAATATCTGCATGAGATGTGCAAGATCCCCGCCCAGTTCAGGTCAGCAGATGTCCAGTCCGCACCTTGCGTCAACCCCGGATAGGATGTGGAAGCTCCAGAAGCTCCATCCTGGTGATCAAGGCGGTTTGAGGACCGATTGGGTATTTCCAAACATTTCCATCCGGTCAGGGTTGTCAACACTTCAATCATAGCTAGAACACGCCTGGCCTGTCGATGAGGTCCTTTGGGTGGACAGACACCTCCTGCAGGATAACCTCCTGCGGGACAACCTCCTGGTGTTTGACGTGCAGTGAGATCACCTCCAACTGGCTGACCCCTGAGATAATCCTGATGGTAATATACTGCGGTTATAGTACTGCCAGCATAAATACTTGGGGATGCCCACCTGTTCTGGTCGAATAGATTACACGCCTATCAGCATACACTTCCTTTCTTTCAATTGTATTTCGTGCCCTCTTTGAATTTCAATTCGTCTATACAGTTGAAACCGCTCTATTCCTTTGTATCAGTTGTTCCCTCGACGATTGTCCCCTTTTATACGGCCACCACCACCAATATCACTAAGTAACATAGCAGCAAAGCGAACACGAAACAGCAGTGGGCCTTCTGATACCCAATCTCGTGCGAAAAAGATCAAGCATGATACACCCAAGCCGGCCGAGACGGCTGAAACTATGGCACACATGGGAGTTACTACATCGGGCGAAAGTAAGGGATCGACTCCGGAAGGGATGCCTCATAAATCCGGGGGAGATAAGGTCATGAACTTCTACCCTTCTGCTATTATTGAAGCTGTGGCAGCATTTGCGGCAGGCGCGGGCGCAACCTCAGCTCCAGTGATATCTGCGGCGTCTTCCTCGTCGATCTACGTTGTCACATGCCTTATTCCGGGGGAGCACATTAAATCCATCCAGCACTACGCCACTGTTGGACAGGCCAACAAACGTGCAATGACTGAATTTGCCGACAAGTGTCACTTCTTGGCCGAGGCAACTGATGAAAGCTGGAGAAGGGGCCGAGGGTGGCCCGGAAAACCATGCAGTGCAATGTGCGACATCGACCTAGATGGCTGTTGGATTGCAGTGGGCCAGAACAATTCAGCCGAAGATTGTACGACTGTCACGGTAGCCAAAAGATCCCCGAGAGATCAGTCACCCATAAATGACGTCGCTGCAGATCGCAGGGAAGACGACGCGATCGAAGATGGTTGCGTCCATGGCTAACCGAGATATGTACATATATCAGTGATGAAGATGCTGAGGACAAGCTCACGGACGAGGGGTCCTTGGAGGACGAATGAGAAGTGACTATGGGCCACAGGCGAGGGAAGGAAGAAGGCGAGGGCTGAATCTTGGACCTTCGAGGTCGATTGATCCTTAAATAGGGGTCGGAGGAAAAGCTGAGAACGGTAGGTGTATCGGGGTGATGGAGATGCCGAGGACAAGCTCACGGAAGACGGGTCCTTGAGGACGAATGAGGTTCTAGGTAAATTGTTGCCTTTGAAATTAGACCACATTGTCCAAATTCCAAATCCCCCACATATAATAGCAAATGTACCTAGGTATGAGAGACTGTAATATATGGTTTACCATTTGGTACGAAATCTTGTTCATTGAGTGTAATTTATAAGTAGATATTGTCAAATCACACAGCTTTTGCCCCGAAGAAATGTAATTATCTTCAGAGATAAAGTACAGTTATCACCCATGTATACAATTGACCCTACATATCCTGAGCTTCCATGCATACTTCCACCACTGAATCAGAAGTCTTGACTATAAGTCGTTGAGGCGCCTAGTAGACCGGGATCTTCCAAGCATCCAACTCATACTGCCAGGAGTCGTATGATGCCTGGTCAAAGACGCAGTTGAAGGCTGAGTCGCTGGTCCAGACGGGACGCGTGGGCCACTGGCAGAGCTGCTGCACTTCGCCGGAGTAGTCGCCGCTGGAGACAGTGGCGTTGAGGCGGGCGGGCGTGACGCCCTGCTCGACCCAGTTGATCATAGTTTGCAGGTTGTCCGCCGGGTAGGGGCCGAGCTGCAGGGAGTTGGCTCCACAGTGGGCGGCCCCGGGGACGAGGTAGAACTGGTACCAGTCGGAGATTGCTGAGACGGACTGGTTGAAGCCGAGATTGGGGTACATAGCATCGCGGACAGCCTCGTGGTAGCGGACGGAGGAGGGTGGCGGGATGGACGGGTCAGACTCGCCATGGTAGTGAAGGAGCTTTCCACCGTTGTTGTTGAAGTCGCTCAGATCAGTGTAGCCGGTCTGCAGGGAGTCATAGTATCTGAGGTAGCCGATACGCATCCTGCAAGTCATTAGCAAACGCTTCTCACTTTTCCCATCGATGAAAACAACACAGGACGTGATTATTGTTGTGTTTTGACCTGACATCTCAAGCAACAAATCATTCGCGCTCTAGGTGCGAACGTGTGCGCATAGAAGGGAGAAAGGCTGCTCCGAGGGCCACTAACCATTCGTAAAGCGTCTCATAAGTGACGTTGTCAAGACTTTGCACATTGTCCTCGTCAAGGAGCTCAACAAACTTGGCCACAAAGACACCGCCCGTCGAAGGAATGGTGACACCCCAGGAGGCGGTGGTGTTGTCGTAGGTGGTCGCAGCGTCATCAAATGACGAAGCGATTTGCCAAGGGAGGTACACCTGTTCGCCGGTAGAGAGGGTCAGGCCTGAGTAAAGTTTCTGGGCGAGGGCCACACCCTCGGCGGTGACCGTGCCGTTTTGTTCGGGGGTCGAGCTGGTCGTGGAGCCCTCAGCACGCTTGCTGAAGCCAAATCCGAGGGAGCTGCTGGTCGCAGCGGCGCAGTAGTAGGACTCGCCGATGATGGAGGTCAGGTTGAAATTGAGCAGACAGAGGTCAGTACGAGCCACAACGCCGTCAGTGCGACCGTCCAGGGGGTCACAAGCGGCGATGGTGGCGTTGGCGATCTTGGACATCTCGCAAGGGGGCGGGAAGTAGCCCTCGACAACCTCAGTGACCGAAGAAGTGAGGTGGTTGACCTGCTGCTGGGCATGGTGGAAAGCCGGGGCACCGGCAACAATGCCATCGTATACATCTCCATACCGCTGGGCCTGGCTCATGGCCTCGCGACCACCATCGGAGCATCCCTCGAAGTAGGTGTAAATCTTTGTGTCGGAAGGTAGACCGTAGAAGCCCTTGGCCATCTCCTTCCCCACCAAGGCTGTCTCCCCCTGCGCCTGGTAGGAGAACATTATGATGTTGTCCCAATTGATAGAGCCATTCCCACTCAGCACGACCTCATCAAGGCTGTTTTCAAAACCACTATAGCCCGAGTCGGTGGATCCAGAAACAGCTCCGTAGGAGAGTCCGCCAGTAGGGTTGCTGGTGCCTTCAGAATAACCACCACCGCCGCCGATGTAGAACCGATTCTCGTATGCGTCCGGTGCAGGGAAACTGTACCATAGGAGGACCGAGTCGTCCTTGCCAGTATGGGTGTACTGAACCGTAACATTGCAGTATAGAGAGCTGGTGTCACGCTTGGCCATACCGCCCGGGCCGCCTGTGCTGGCCGACGCATTGGCGACAGCAGCAGTGACAGAGGACGGAATCAAGTTGACCCCGAGTATGGTGCCGTTGGCGGGCAGGGCCGCCTGCACATTTGACACGGAACAAACGTCGGTGAGGGACGACATAGTAACGAGTGTTGCGAGACCGAGGGGAAAGAAAGTAATGCCAAAAAGCGAGAGACTGGCGCAACAAGGAGCGACCGGATTGACTTCAACGCTTTGCGTATGAAGTATGGATGGATCCAAGTCCCAGGAGAGGTCATAGGGGAGGAGACATCCTTTTGAAGCCTCGTGAGCTTCCCTTCCACGCGGCAGTGGGTAAGGGGAGGCCAGGATAGGAGGGGAAACAAAACGTTGTTTCCCACGCCATCATGGGTCCTAAAATTGTACGGCAACTCCACACCCCAGTTAATTATGGGATGAACCACGAGGATAGAGTGTCTTTCTGTTATCCTGGTCAACATACGCGCAATCACCAGGACGCATCTGTCATGGCACCAGGCGTCTCGACCAGACAGAGCATCTCGACTCGGCTCGGGCTCGGCTCGGAGGGCCTCCATGTTAATTCCGAGTGAGGCAAGACCTGCCCACTATTAAAGACTGCGTATGGTCGGAGGCTTAGCATGGGTAAAAACCTCGATCAACCCACTCCTCTGCTAGTTTCGGACGGTATATGGGGTGTTGTACCCAGGAAGTCTGGACTGTAGTGCTGCCAGCCCCATGTATTGACGCGTTCAAGTACGACAGCAATTCGGGACCTGCCCTTATGGTTCTAAGTAATTAATTTGAACCATAGAGTATGTTCTGGGGCGATCGAGGCCACTGTATTGCTCATGAATATCTCGACTGCTTCGACACCAGTCTACACACCTGGGCAGTGTTGCTGCATCAATGCCTACGCCTAGCTTCGTGATAATTGTGGCTAGAAGTGACCATGCTACAGACATAAGCGTAGATTAATCAAAGCTGACAGAAATCATGATTACTGATCTGCCGGTAGTGAGTTCAGGACCCAGTTCCCCTGAGCGATATGTATGGAGTGATAGACTCTTGACGGACAGGCGGGGGTGGATCCATGTGTCCCGTTCCGGGCGCACAGAACAAAAATGCAAGTGAATCGGTAGTACCGACTCCAGCATAGACGCGCTATTCACATTTTCGATCATCGGATCAGATACAGGCCCTAACACTGCGGTATGTGGGAGCTCATCCGTGTCAAAAGCTCCGCCAGATGGATTCTTCCGCTACCCTGGACTCACACGCGTATACAGCGAGGCAAGTCTCGCTCTGGGTACCTGCATCCCGAGCGCCCAGAGGGGCTTGACCGCGTCACTGAGTCGAATGACTCCATTTGATCCATTTGTTTTCAGCTCATTAAACTCCTGCATAAGGCTTGTACAATCTGGACAACATTATCTAGGCGGAACCTAACCGGCTGCAAAACCACTGACATCCCCTCGCTGGGCAAGTCTTGGTGCTTTATCATCCAGTCTAGACATTGAAGGTGTACCGTATAGACCTGACATGTGGTTGGAAAAGCAAGAGAGCTTACGATAGCCTCACTGGGCAATGCCGATGCACATGCTGAAACCTGGCGCAAACGTACCCGCGGCCTCATGACCTGCTATTCGAAGGAGATTCGTGAGAAGAACGGCTGCTAGACATAGCTCCCCTCGCAAGATCAAAGTTCTCTGCTGCAGATGTTCGACGCCTTCCGAGTGCCATAGATCAAGGAGTGGCAGGTGCCTGCATCTGAGTTCGAAGTTGCCATTAGATCAGAGCATATAGGGCGTGACTTGCAGGCTGGAAACTCGTCTCGCAACCCAAGTCAATGGGGACTCATTTGTGGGGCAGTGTAGTTATCTTGGTGCCATTGGAAGAACATTCATGCAGGGCTGGACAGGCGTGCTTACATGCTTGGTGTCCATGCCTGGTTGGCCCCCTGCCCTGTTGCGCCGGGAGCCTAAGGTCGATACACGCAGGGTTTAAAACGAATTTACCAAATTCTTCCTAGGCAACCTACAACAGTAACCCACATTACCTTGTCAAACAAGAAACATTTTTATTTAACCTCTATAGTAATACCTAATAAGAATATCTATAATATAAAGAGATTATATAGAACTTTTTAGGTAGCTATATATATAGTTAAGATATTTTTAAGCTTATTTTAGGCTTAAAATAACTTATTAAAGGAATTTTCTTCTTTATATTTTATTATAGGGGTAGAGGGTATGAAAGGGGGCAGGTAAAATCAAATCTAATGTGGATTGCACTGGCCCCTTGTAATATCAAACAAATAGGCAATTGCCCTAAAAAGACTGTATAAAGATCTGAGAACTCTTGTTTGCAACCCTGAGAATCATATGCAGATGAAGGCCTGCCAAATGCAACCTATGAATGGCACCTGTCATCTGGCGATGCAGTGATATCACTAGAAATACTTGAATTTGGTCATTTGACGATTGCTCAATACACAATCTTGATCAAGGCTCAGCTGTGTCGTATCTCCGGCAAGGATGATTACTTCAGCAAACAAAGACAAACCTACCCCGACACCATCCTACACTCCTGTCAGGAGAGATTCCCAAGGTACACTCCACCGCCATATGTAAACATCCACATTGTCACCTAGGAAACAGTCCGATTATATGGGGCAGGGGTGTAGAATCACGAGGAATGAACTAAGGAAAAGAGAGAGAAGTGGGGAAAAAAGGCAGAAAGAAAGATGAAAGGAAGAAGGGAAAATGACAAGCTCATGCTTTTCCTAGCGCTACCTGAATATTGCCAAAACATGCCTTGAAAGTCCTCTATGCAGCCTGTATAGCCCCCCAAGATGACATCAGTTGACGACGAGTGTTATAATGAAGCGTCTTATATCGAGCCCCTCCGGGCCTCCGGACACATCTCCCCTTTACTCCTTCGCCGCCTGGATCTCCGCTCGCGCCGCCTGCTCCTCCTCCTTGAGCTCCTCCTCCACCTGCTTCTTCACCAGCTCGCCCACCGCCTTCCAGTCGTTCTCCACGAACGCGACCCTCTTCTCTCGCTCGTGCATGCCCACAAACTCCTTGGGCAGCACCTTGCTCTCGAAGTCGTAGCCCTCCAGCCCCGTCAGCGCCTTGTCGACAGCGTTGGCGAACTTGGCCGGGTGAGCCGTCGCCAGCGAGACGTGTGGCACATCGGCGCCTGTGCGGGCGATGGACCTGAGCGACGCGGCGATGCCGACCGCAGAGTGCGGGTCCAGAATGTAGCCAAGCCGGCTGTAGAAGTCCTTGATGGTCGCGACTGTCTGCTCGTCATCGACGCGCTCGCTCTCAAAGTCGCGCTGCGCCGAAAGCAGCACCGCCTTGTACACGCTGAACCCGCCCTTGGCCTTGAGGTCCTTGTGCCAAGCGGCCACCTCCTGGCCCGCCTGCCGCTTGTTCCACTCGTCGTCCATGCCCGCGGCCGAGGCGAACTCGTACGCCAAGAACCACAGCAGCCGCTCGAAGTTGCTGCTGACCAGAATGTCCATGGCCGGCGACAGAGTGCCCTTGACGCCACTCTCGTCAGCCTTGACGCCGTCGGCCGCGAGACCCCCGGTAGCCTCGGGTGGGACTGCCGCCGGCTTCTTGTCGTACCGGCCTGTCCGCCAGAAGCGGTTCAGGATGTCGTTCTCGTTGGTCGCGACTACGAGCTTGTCGACTGGTAGACCCATACGCGTGGCGAAGTAGCCGGCCAGAATATCGCCGAAATTGCCTGTCGGCACCACGAAGCGGACCTTGTCGCCGAGTTTGAATTCCGGCGAAGACTTGGCTAGGGAGAAGTAGGCATGGAAGTAGTAGACTATCTGGGCGAGGATACGGGCCCAGTTGATGGAGTTGACGGCGCCCAGGTTCAGGGTGGAGTTGGTATCGGGGTCGGCGAAGAGCGCCTTGACGATATCCTGGCAGTCGTCGAAGGTGCCCGTGACGGCGAGGTTGTGCACGTTCTTGTCGAGGACGGTGGTCATCTGGGCTTCCTGGATGGCGCTAACGCGGCCCTTGGGATGCAGGATGAACACAGAGACGTCCTTCTTTCCGCGCAAACCATAGATGGCTGCGCTGCCTGTGTCGCCGGACGTCGCGCCGACCACGGTCAGATGATGACGGTCTGCGCGCGGTGTGCTGTTAGCCCCAAGTCTCGAGGACAAGCTCGCAACCCGCCGTGTGCCTCTCCCGCATGTGTGAGTGTCTCACCTCTTCCGATCTTGCCCTTGTTTTTCCTTGTCAGAAAGTACTCGAACAGATTCCCCAAGAACTGCAGAGCAACATCCTTGAACGCGAACGTGGGCCCATGGAACAGCTCTAGTAGAAACAAGTTATCCTGCAGATGCCGCAGGGGCGTGGTCTCTTGGTGGCGGAAGGTAGCATAACTCCGGTCGATGATGCCCCTGAGGTCGTCGGCCGGGATCTCGGAGGGGGAGATGTAGAGGGAGAGGACTTTGAAGGCGAGCTCGGGGAAAGGCAGGTCCTTCCAGCTCTCCCAGCCGGTCGCCTGGGGGATCTCCTCGGGGATGTACAGGCCGCCGTCGGTAGCGAGGCCCTTCAGCACGACGTCTTCGAATGACAGCTGCAGACCGGACAGTCAGCCAACTTCAATGGATGCATTGGCAGTGCTACTCTCAATGAGAAGCGGCGACAAAGACAGAAGGGGTACAAGGGGTTCGAAGGGGGGTAGTCATCGCACGTCATTGTCATCCCCGCGGGTGCTGAGGTACCGCTGGGACTGGGTGTGGGTGCCGTGGGAGGCGCCATTGACCCCTTCTTGGTTGGACATGGCGACCAAATAGTCAGAAATGGAGTTTCAGCTTTCTAGAACAGTAGGTCCGGAACGCAATTGGCCATGTACTGGAGCAGAGGGGAGGATGGCAGAGGGCGGGAGGTTGGACCCCGCGGTTTGGGTAATGACTCTGTCTGGCGGCGAGAAAATCCACAGCTTTCTCGCCGGCTTCGGCCCCGCGAAGGTGGCCTGCCTATCCCTAGGCTGCAACCCGCCCCCCAAGGGGATGCGCGGTGGCACCGGCTTGGCGGCTCTTTACGCCATTCGCCATTGGAACAAGCTTTTGTCACTGCAGCACGAACTGCAAGGGCAACAGCACACTCGTCGGGCTGGGATTGTGCGCACATGCAGGGAGGTAGAGGGTCAATTATTAATTCATCTTCAATTTCATTCGACCGCGCACCTGTTCTCGCACGGTTCGATTCAGTATTACCCCTTCTGGCGGGGTGAGCACAATGATGCACTTCTCAAAAAAAGTCTCGGCCCGCGAGGTCAGAGTCTCGAGCGACGCGGCTGGTTTGTCCTCACTTGCGGATGATTTTCAGTAGAGGCGCGATTCTCGATCTCTTGCTCAACCCCACCCTTAACGGTACCTTACCCTGTTGGTTGGTGGTGCTCGAGACAGACCTCGAGGTCTCATTTGCTTTGGCCTTTGAGGCGGCCTCTTCTTGCATGTCAACGGCAGTTTCCGGAGTCGTCCCCTTCTTTCCATCGGTCTCATGCGCAGGTCCCTGAGAGGACGCAGTGTTGCTGATATCTGTGAGAGCCTTGCGCTTCACTCCTGCGCTGGCATCGGAAGTAGCGTCCGCATCGCTGGCAATTTCCAGCTCCCGTTGAGAGCCTTCGACAAGCTCATCCGACTCGTCGGCTGAAGGCGGTTCTTCTATCACCTCTCTCTTTCGCCCTTTCCTCGCAGGAGCCTTGGCTTCTTTCATACCCTCTTGTTCGTCGTCCTCGACGGCTTTTTCTGCAACACTAAAGTTGGTCTCTTCCTCGGGGGCTGCAGGCAATTCTTCCGCAACCTTCTTCTTTCGACCTCTCTTCGACGGCGCCCTTGTTGGTGCAGGCGCGTCTTCCATATCCAAAGGTGGTATAGCTTCTGCTGTATCCACCCCATCTGCTGCATAAGACAGATCCTCTGCCTCGTATGCGAGCGAGATATCATCATCAGCTGCTGGGACCGGCGGTGGCTGAGGGTTGTCTGTCTTCCTTGGTCTGCCCCTTTTCTTCTTGCCAGCTGCAGCAGTCGGTGCAGCAGTACCCTGTGGGTCGGCCTCCTCTGACAAGGTCGATGTATGTTCGTGAACTATCTCCTTCTTCTTTCTTCCTCTCTTCTTAGGCTGTGGTGTATTGCCACCCTGACTCGGACGACCACGACCTCTAGTCCGTGATGCCTGCGAGTTGCGGGCCAGCTGATCAGCAATCACCTCTTGTCGAAGGTCTTCCGGTAGCGCAGCGAGATAACTAGGGTCGATTCCCTCGATCGCGTGACTTTCTTTCTGTGGCGCCTGCTGCCCCGATGAGATCAGAACTGGCTCCGCCTTCTCCGTCCCTTCCAAGCCGACTCGGTCCGGTGGGCAAGTATCCGGCAAGTCCTCGTCTTCTGCAAGAATTGTCCTCGACCTCCGACGGCTCGGCCTGGGCTTGTAGCTCTCCCTGTGGGCTCCTATCTTATCGGAATTCCACCCGTCCTCCTGGCCCGCATCGTGACGCTGCTCTGTCTTCTGCCGTTTTCTCTTCGCAGTACCAGTACTCATGTCAGCTTGCGAGAGTTGTTCGCCCTGGTCGATTCCTGATCTCCTTCTACTAGGTCTTGGCTTATACTGCTCCCGGGCATAGCCGATCTTATCAGAATCCCAGGAATCGTCTTGTGCCAGCTCATCGACTTCATTAGGATTCTTGTTCCGCTTCTTTGGAGGTTCCAGACGATCAAAGGAATGCGAATTAAGCTCATCCGGTGATGAATGGGGCTGAGAGACATCAGTTGTTGCACAACAAGCGGGGTCCCCGGACCAACAGGAGGATGCAATGCCGGAGACACAGGTGAGGCAACTTACCGCAGTGTAATCAACGGTGCTTTCCTGGGTCTTTCTATTGATTGAAGTCGTCAACTTCGAGGAATTACGACTATCGTCCTCTGGGAGCTCCGGAAATCCTGGAGCAGATGAGCAGTATCGACTCGGTGTTGTATAAGCAATAGTCGCCTCACTGCTGCGGAGCTTCTGCGCTTGCGTCTCTGGCTGGGGCAAGGGAAAGGCATTCTCGTGACTTGGGCGGTCATCGTGCACTGAAGAACCACTCATGCGTAAGTATTGCTGCTTCTGGCTGATGGTGAGATGGTTTGGTGGTGCGATGAAGAATGAGGCAGGCGTCTGGTTCGCCGTGTCTCGTGGTTCATTGAGGGTATCGGGAACCACAGCATCCTGGCCTTCATTGCCGTGCTGCGGTTGTGCAGGAGACTGACTGGTTTCTGCCGTCCTAGGAACAACCAGCAAGTCGACGTCTTCATCAAAACCATCCAAGGATTTCTGTGTGACATTGCCTTTCTTCTTCCGGGCAGGCCTCGGCAATGCTTCCTCGTGATCCTGCGTGTGCGTCAACGCCAGGCCTTGGTTGCTTGCTGAGTGGTGTGCCGGGCTCGAGCTGGAGATGGCTGCTCCCGATATCGCAGTCTGTCCCCTCTTCCGCTTGCCGTAGGTCTTCTTAGTCCTCGCGTTTGCCTTTGGCCCCGCACCGCCGCTCTCTCCATCACTACTGGGGAAATCATAGACGTCGATGCGGGAGCCACTTGATCCTCCATTCCTTGGAGTCGTAACCTGGGTGAGGCCGGCAAAGTCCCTTGCATCCACGGCCGTCTTTGCCTTCTTCTTTGCCTTCTTCAGGGTCGGATCAGTGATGTAAGACGAGTTCTTAGCATTTGGGTCTGAGCTCTTCTGCTTGTCTGAGGAAATGCCCTCAATCCTGTTATTCCGTACGGACTTGGGAACATGCTGTTGCTCCTCGTAGATCTTCTGAAATAATTCAGAATCAGTCGACCTCTGATCGATGGTTGAATCTGCTAGCTGCAGCCCGACTTCTGCATCGTCTTTCAGCGCGATCGCACCCTCGGTCGCATTCACACGATCTTTGACCGGACTGTTGACCGGACTGAAGCCGGCATCCTCATCCTCGGAGTCATTGATGACTCTTCGCGTCGGCATCGTCGCTAATGTGCAATGGAGTTCATGTTTGGTGATGTGGACAGCAATTCGAAGCGATTGATACCAGGCGCCAGAAGTCGGGAAGACGCGTCTGCGTAATTGAGACGCGTGGTGAGTGCTGTGGTGCTCTCAGGGTCAAACCCTTACCGGGATTGATCCGAGGAAGGTGTGGGGGGGAAGGGGGTGGGTGTTCCTGATTTGCAGCCGGGTAGTCGACGATCTGCTCGGGGCAGACTGTCAGATCCCAGTGCAACATACACCTCGCCTGCTCCCGTCTCCGCCTCCGTGCCCAAAAAGGATCGGCCCTAATTTCCCACCCATCAAACTGCTGCTGTGGAGGAGAGTTCCATACCCATTCTGCTCAGTGGGCGCTCTCGACTCGGGCGGAGAAGTCTAAATCAGGCAGGTTGCTCGTTTTGTTTCTCATCGATTTTGTTTCACGTACATCATCACGAGCTTGGCAGCTCGGGGCCAGCGCCGCTCCTGCAACCACCTCGCTATTACGGAGGAGCTCGCTAGGCTCTGCTGATCCACTCCTTGGCCGCTCGGGGGCATCGCTGCGGTCCACCACGCACCCAGCATGCAGCACCTTCGCATGCAGATAAATACCATGACGCCCCTGGTGAGCCCGCGCGCTTCTTGCGCTCACAAGGTCGAGGTCGTTAGAATCAGACACTCCATCTCTGCCTCTGCCCCTTCCATCCTCTCGTAATTCCTTTATACTGCCCGCCTGGAGCGTCCATTCTTTCCATTCAACAAGATGAAGTTCTCGAAGCCCGCCTGCCTCCTGGCTGCCTGCGCCTCAGGGGCCTCGGCCCTGCTCGCCTTTCCCGGAGCCGAAGGTTTCGGCCGGAACGCCCTCGGAGGACGGACTGGCGAGGTTTACCACGTAACAAACCTGGAGTGAGCACACCTCTTTACACGAACTCGTCCCTGATCAGGCTAACGCATTTTCACAGCGATTCCGGCACTGGGTCCCTTCGCGATGCCGTGTCTAAGGACAACCGCATCGTTGTCTTTGACGTCGGCGGCGTCATCAAGATCGACGACCGCATTGCTGTTGGCAAGAACATTTACATAGCTGGCCAGACCGCACCCGGACAGGGCATTACTGTGTACGGAAACGGCATGTCTTGGTCCAATGCGAACGAGGGTATCGTGCGATACATCCGAGTCCGCATGGGACGTGGCGGTGACTCCGGCAAAGATGCTGCGGGTATCGCAGAGGGCAAGAACATCATCTTCGACCACGTCTCTGTGTCCTGGGGCCGTGATGAGACCTTCAGCATCAACGGTGATGCTCAGAACATCACCATCCAGAATAGTATCATTGCCCAGGGCCTCGAGACGCATAGCTGCGGTGGCCTGATGCAGACTGATGGCGGTATCAGCCTTTTCCGGAACTTGTACATCGACAACAAGACGCGCAATCCCAAGGTCAAGGGCGTGAACGACTTCCAGAACAATGTCATCTACAACTGGGGTGGTGGTGGTGGTTACATTGCAAGCGGAGGTGACGGCCAGAGCTACACGAACATCGTGAACAACTACTTCATTTCCGGACCCTCTACATCTGTCACTGCCTTCACGCGTGGCAACGCAAACTTCCACGGCTTCGTGTCTAACAACTTCTACGACTCGAACCGAAATGGAGAGCTGGATGGTTCCGCTCTCTGTGAATCGACCACCTGTTACAGCGATATGGACATCGTGAAGACCCAGTACGACTACTCGCCCCCTGCGAAACTGCTCACCCCGGAGGAGGCTGTCACCTACGTCCTGAACAGCACAGGCACGACCTTCCCCGCCCGGGACTCGGTCGACAAGCTCTTGATTGAGCAGGTGCAGAGCTACGGCAAGGACGGTGCGCTGATTTCCAACGAGGACGACGTTGGAGGTGTCGGTACTATCCTAGGGGGCACAGCGCCCAAGGACACCGACGGTGATGGTATTCCCGATGCCTGGGAGACTGCGAACGGGTTGGACCCCAACGACGCTACCGATGCCATGAAGATTAGCAAGTCTGGGTACGCCAACATCGAGGTCTACGTGAATTCGTTGGTGCCGTCCACCTCCGGCTGAAGGGCCTAAGAACTCTGGTGAATGTTGTTTTGCTACTTTGGACTGTAAATATTATGGACGCTGTGTGTATCTACTTACGAGGCAAGGGTTATTGAGCCCTCAGAAAATAAATAGTCTGACCACTATATTTGCCTATTCCCCGAGTCTCGCTTTTGACTTACTATTGTCGTCTTACTCCGACCATATGAGCACTGATGTGTTGGCAGTGAGACAGTCCTCTTCAGGGCGCGCAGACTTGTAGAAGCAGAGCCTCCCAAATGAGTAAGTGACGCTCAGACACAAATCTCCTGAAGTGGTCAAACGAAGATGGAGTAAATGAAAATATACGGAACGAAATTCAAGACGGGATATTGGATTGTCTAAGACTATCTTCACTCGATCTCTTCAATTTTAGGCCTTGAAGACGTTCGTTCTGCGAGGGCCGCCCTCTCAGGATCAACACTCAATCCCGCCAGCCGGGTCAGGGTCGTCCCTGGAGCGTGTTCCTGCACCCGAGAGACAAGAGATCCCAGCCTCCAGTTGTCCAGACTCTCGACCACATCACTCGCATGCTGCTTGACCAGGCCATCATTATCAGTCTGTGCAACATAAGTCAACACCCTCTTGATATCCTCTTGGCTCTCCTCCGTCAGCCCGAAGCCCAGCCGCCTGCCGTCCTCCTTGGCCTTGTTGAGTGCTCTGACAAAAGCCAGGATGACCAGCACAGCTGCTCGCCGCAGGATACCGGCCTCCACCCCTGACTCCACCGTGAGGACGTTGACGGAGAGGTCGACGCCGGCAGTGACGAGGTTCGGGCCCACACCCGCGATGTTGGTTTCGATGCCGATGGCAAGGATGGACAGCGCGGACCCGCGGATGCGGATGTCCTCGCTGCCCTTCTTGCTGTCCCACCCGCCGATGATCTGCGTCAGGATCTCCTTGCTCGCCCTATCCTCCTCCGTCTCTTCCTCGTCCGAGCCGAGGTCGGGCACCTCACCTCCCCACTCCTTCTCGGCGCGCTTCTGCTTCATCAGCCTTAGTTTCTCCTCCCGCTGCTGCTTCTGTTCCGTCTTGGGCCGCTGCCCTCGTCGGCCTGCGGTGGCCAGTAATGCCTCGGCGACCTGCCGCGCTGTATCGCCTGTGAACATCTCCTCCAGGCACTCGACGACTTGCAGCAACGCCTCGCCGAACCGTAGGCGCATATCCACGCTCGCTTTCTCGTCCGCATCCACGTAGTGCTCCACGAGATCCTTGGTGACGGTCTTGGGATGTTTGTTCGCGAGCTGAGTGTACATCTTGATCAAGCGCAGGTTTATATAATCGTCGTCATCCTGTAGCAGCGAAGCCATCAGGACGAGGGTGGCGGGGATGTCCAGGACGGAGCTGTTCTCGACAATGAGGGATTGGAGGAGGTTCAAACCCTCGGCGCGCACGGGAGGCGGCGAGTCTGCCTGGGTGATGTAGGAAATAGCTAGGTCGTAGGTCTTGCGGTCTTCGACCTGGCGGGACGTTGGGGCAGACGGTCTCTCGGATGGGTCATCCAGCTCGTCCCGGTATTTCAGCAGTAGTGCAAGGTTTCGGGCTGTCACAGATGCGTCTCCCAGATCAGCCTTACCCAGTCGCTTCAAAGATGACTCTATGGATTGAACAAGATTCTTGTCTGCCCGGGCTTTCAGAAAGTTTGGCGCTGTGACGACGATATTGAGGAGACTTAGCGCCACCGGCACCGTCTCATCGTCACCCTCATCAGCGCCCTGTTTCAATATGGGCCCCACCATTCTTAGAATTGAGTCAGATCCCGTTGCCAATTGTGATGGGAAAGTGTCCATCATTCTTTGGAGCATCTTGACTTGTACCAGCTGGCTGACGGGATCTTGGTCAACCTCTCCGACTTCGGTCAGAAGCACAGGGGCGGTCTTCTTCGAGTTTGCAGAGAACCAGCGGCCGAAAAGTTTCGTGAATATGGACGACACATCTTCTGCCGAGGAGACGGATTTGATTAGCTCGATCAGGGACTCGACCTTCGGTTCAATATCTGTCCATTTGGGTTGCGCAGTATCATTGTCGACAGAATCTCGAGGCTCGATGACTTCGATATCCCCACTAGCCGTTTTCTTGAACTTCCATCTCAGATCGACCTCGAGGCTGCCTTTGAAAAGCAGATTTTGGACTACATAGTCTATCCTCTGTGGTTCAGCGGCGAGTTTGAAATAAATGCGGAGCAGGTTCTGCGCAGGCTGGCAGTAACGTTCTTCACAATGCGCTTGAGGACGCACTGAGCTAGCAAGGGCCCAGAGAGGAAGAATAATAGGATGTAAGAGCCTCTTGGACAGGCTAGGATTCGGGTGGGAGATCAGTAGCGCCTGAAGACGGAACAGGGCTTGCGCCACTTGCTCGGGCGAGAAAAGCACCCTATCTTTGCTGAGGTCTATAATATCACCAGGACCGATCTCCCAGATAGATGCTGCCGCAGACGGCGGGTTGATTGGACTCAGTATGGGCTCTGCAACAGCTCTCCAGCCAGCTGTTCCGGGTGCACCAGACTGTTTGCGACCAAGAATCCCAAAGCCGATGACAAAAGCTCCCACTTTCATGAGCTCCGGCCCATCCTGGCCGTCCAGCAAGGAAAGAAGCTGCGGTGCTATCTTCTGATACCAGGTGTCGGGAGAGACGGCCTTTGGCGGGTACGCGATGAGCTTGGCAGCCATGCCCAAGGCCTCGTGAGTGATATTGGCCCCCTCCTTTTGCGGTTTGGCCTCGTCTGAGGATGTGACTGTGCTCGAAGGATGCACAGAGAAGACAAACTCCGCGGTGGCGCGCACACCATCAGGTCTTAGGGGGATCTGGGTCAAAACGCCCATGAGTTTGACGCGCAGTTCGGGTGGCACTCGTCCCGGCTGGATGAGGAAATTGAGCGCCGGGATCAAGGAGAGCGTCCCTGCCTTTCGGACAAATTCATGAAACTCTGTGTCAGCAAACCTGCGAGCGGTCTCGTCCGCATCTGGTCTCGATGCGCGGGTGCCCAGCTCGATAAGCTTCTCCACCAGAGCCTGGCGGCCTTGCTTGACCTTTTCGTCTTGATCCATGCTGCGGATGATGCGGAGGATGGCCAGGCTCAAGGACTCGCGTTGGAGGGCTCAGCTTTGCAGACACTGTTGAGCAGCATCTCAAACGGTGGAAGCTGTGGTGGAGATGCAAACAATTCCCGCCCGAAAATAAGTTGCTGCTGAAGATGTCAGTCAGCCAGTCACCTTACTAATTACCTAGGTACCTGGGTAGTGCAAGAGACATTCGACAAGATGCCCCACGTGCGTTCGCGACCAAGCTAGACCACTTTTGGATTAGCGCACTTTGACGCGCTTCAACACTGCAGCGCCTTACCTAGTGCAGCGTGCTGCTGTGTTGCATCGCAACTTCGTCGATGAAATATCACCAGTAAACACCATCCCAACACTGGTCTTCACAATGCCTTACAGCTTCAATCACTGCTACAAGTCCATTCACTTCCCCGTTGCTCTGTCTGAGAAGCACCCAACTGCCGATCCTTCATCGCCATTCGCAAGGCGCGGAGTGCCAAACGCCCCCAGAAGCGCGTCAGGACGAAGCTCTTTCGCAACCTCTTGCAACCACCCGCACGACGCCTCCCCTACAGTTCTCCGATTCTCGTTTTCCGCAAGGAATGTCCCTCTGGGACCCCTCTGCTGGGCTGGGTCATCACAATACGTCGCATCTCGTACCTGTATCAGGAATCTCGATGATCGCCGCGCTCTGGTCTATTGTGCCACGGTTGTCAACAACTGACAAGCCAGCCCCCAGCGAGGGTACGCGTCTCGGAACTTAACCCTAAGTAACTTGTTGGTGTTTTGCGCGCCTTGTTCGTCCTCGCCGCCCTCTAAATCCGACATGTCTTTCCTGTGAGGCTCATGCCGCTGAAAAGTGGTTCTTGGGCTGATCAGGGCATGGAGGATGGAAAGGCGGCGGGGGTTGCCCAGACGTCCTTCTTGGACGGGTGAGAGCGGATTCCCATGAGTCGCAATGGTAAGAACCTCAGGCCAGAGGTCGCTCGTCAGGTCTCCACATCTGGGCTTTGAATGCTGGCCATCATGGGTTGTTCTGGTGTGTCGTGGTAACCGACACATGTGTGCGGGCGTCTGCAGCTTATTCCGGCACGCCTCGGCTGCCATTTCCTCCTGCTGTGGCTTGGGAGGGTACAGCACAGGCTTCGCACAGTCGATCCCTAGACATTTCCCATTCCATTGAGCACGCCTCGACTCGCCTTGCCTGACCCTCTGCGCTGGTTGTGAAGGAGCAAGGGTCCGACGGCCTCAAACAGAAATATCTTGGGATCGACTCCAATCGCCTCGCTGTCATGCCCTTGGTTCCCTGTCTCAACTCGTCCTTTTTGAGCTGCAGATGTCCCGCTACCCATCTCATCCCATCACCAGAACCGCATCACGGCAACAGCCACTGGTGTGTCATGCATTGCATGAGGTCCGGCCAGGCGCATTAACTCGAGCCCTTGGGCCTTGCCTCAGGGGTCATCGAGGCACCCGACGCCTTGCTCATTGCCACCCGGTGATGTGCATGCTCCCTCTCGGCTACCAGAAATGGATTGCACGAGAGATGATAGCGCAGTTTTTGAGGATGTCTTTTGTTTGCGCGCTCCTTGCCCTCCTTCGTTGCTCTTGGTGGCACGCTGGAGAGGAAACAAAAACTAGTCCTTGTTGGCAGTGCGATCACACGGAGGGAGCTTCGTCCTGCCGCGACTGGTGGCCTTTTTCACAGCGCCTTGTGACGATTCCGGCGTTGGTGCTTCTGCGATGACAGAGCTTCTTTGGGAACGTTTGAGGCGCGGGCTCTGGGCGATTTGTGGGTGTGATGCACCATGGGACTCACTGATCAGATTCATGGGGCGATGCTCACTGACTGTGGTGCGTCTGATGAGATTCGGTTGCCTGGCATGCAGCGGATTCGGGACCCATCCCGCGTTGGAGTCAAAGTTTTGTGCTTGTCCGGTTCTGTTGTAGGCCTCGCAGTTGGCTCTTGCTCTGGCAGTGCATGAAAGTGTCGCGCCCTGGGATCTGGTCTCCATTTGGAAAGGGACAGGGTTCGTGAAGGACAGTCCCGGCCGCTCTCTCTCCAGAAATGGCGAGAAAGCGGCCCCTTTTTTCCATAAGATAAGTCAGCCCTCGTTTGCCATGCGACCAATGCAGGTGCTGACAATCTTGCAGTTGCCCTACTACACACAGCCCGTCCAACAAGGCGGTTTAGGATGTTCAGCGGGTTCGCCCAGAGCCCCAAGTTCAACCTGAAGATAAAGAACTTATTCTTTTCTGGCACCGAGGATCGGCACAATTGTGGTCATATCCCGCGCCAGGACCCACCTCCTGTCCCCCGAGGACACAGTCATGAAGGAGGCAATTCGCATTGTGGCTTCTTTAGGCTATCCTTCGGAGTCGCTCAAGAAGCCTTGGCAAGCGGCTGAGGGGGTCGGGCCTGACCGGTGGGATACTCAGAATGAAGCTGTGGTACTCGGCTCCATCATGGCTCGTATCCATAACACGGAGGGTATGACCATAGCCTTGGAGCGGATGAAGGAGCTCGCAGCTGATTCGAGTCTTGTGGCCAATGGTCGTCCCAAAGATGTATACTGCTGAAATGGATGCCCGGCGAGATGACCAGCTGGCCGAGGATGTCCAGGTAGTCGCATTCACCGTCAGCTAAGCTTCTGGCTTAGGGTCAGTCGTACTACCTTCTTTCGGATCATTAACGTCTCGAGCTTGAATTTCTTGTTGACGCTCCAAACTCATTACTACATGATATCATTATTCATCCATCCTATCACCTGATTTCCTGCCTCTGCTCATCCCCCTGCTGCTGATACTGCACATGCGCACAGGTCTGTCACTGCTACTATCATCCCGCGGGTCTGCCGGCATATATGACAGCTCAACCTCGTGCTCCACGCGGATGATATTCTCGGTTGAGGCATTGCGGTCCCCGTCTTCACTTACCCCTGCCAGGCTCCTGCTTGTCGCAGCTCTCGTCGTCGCCCGGCTCGCCTTGCCATACTCAAGGCCCTGGCCGCCAGCGCCCGAGACCACGACCTGAGTGCCGTATGCGGTCTTCGGACTCGCCCACGACCCGAAGATGAATGCGTCCATGACGGGCAGGTTCGCTGTGACGAGCCCCATGCACAGATCGACGCTCGTCCAGACTAGGATGCTGGTGTAGTTCCACATAATGTCGGAGGCGTATTCATCGGTCGACTGCGTCTGGCGAAGCAGGCCACCAAGCACGCTGATGGCGCCCGCGATCCAAATGAAGAACAGGCGGGCTTTCTTATACACATCCATGCGCACCGTCCAGAGGATCACGATCGGGCTGGCCAGCAGCACCACCTGTTGCACGACGTGAATGATACTCATAGCCCATGCGCGGGCGAATACGTTGCCGCATACCGCGGGTGTCGCCAAGGTGCCGGCGTAACGGATACTGAACGACGCCATTGGCTGGTCGGTGCAGGAAAAGACGGACCAGAAGATGGCGAGCAGGATGTAGACGACCAGCGTGGCGAGGAATATATCTGCCGCCAGGGCCTTCCATCGCGCATGCGACTTGTCAATCAGGCGGCGGATGAAGAGGGTGATAGAGACCTTAATAAGTCCGACTACAGTAATGGAAGTTAGCAAATAGAGCACATAAGAAAAGGCTTCATTCGAAAACAGGGAGGGCCAAGCTACAGTATTCCCGAAGCCTGTCTCAAAATCTACAGCCTAGTGGGCCTTTAAGACACAAGGTAAAGATAGTTGTTGCTTATTTTCAAGCTGCTTACCGGAGACATAATAGGTGAGCTGGGATACGGAGCCATAATACCAGAACACTTCGAACTGGGTATATGTCACGTCCCATGTGTGAAGACCACCGCCTCCTGCGGTGATCATCACGAGTTGATAAATAGGGTATGTAACTGCTATGCACTACGAATTGGTTTCCGTATTGTAAGCGTCTGTTCGTTTCTTTATACGGACAGGGGTTGGAGTAGATTTACAGATGCAAGCAGAACGGTCCAGTCGTCCCAGCCGAAGTGTAGCATCGGCTTGAAGGCCCTGAGGGCGAGCCTGGTGGCGGTAGATGCGGCGATGACGAATATGACTCTGCTACCTGTTAGTCACCTGCTACGGATCCTAAAGTGATATATTCTGGAACATTCCAAAGGCCAAAGATCGGGGATCTGTAGCAGGACAACGGTGATACTAACATGACCATACCCCCGATGATGGCTGGCTGTTTGGAGTCGTGCGTGAACTCGGCCGGGATAGCGTAGGCGGGCACATAGCCCAGGCTCGTGTTAGCGGTATATAAGCCATAGTAGCGGAATATGCCACGGACGATGTGATGGTCATCTAGGCTGTTGGGCGGCTGGCCGAGGAAGGCTGAATTCACGATGCTGCTATTGCTTGTTGACATAGCGTTACCACCGGTTCAACATGACCAACAACGACAACGGTCAACGAGGGTGTTGTGTAGGCAAGATCTGCCATCTCAAAACGCTGACTGGGTTGGGAGACAGTACAGCACGAGAAGCGCTGTTGGGGGCCACCCGGCGTGAGGAATCCATCCATCCTCTTTTGGGAAACGAGGATATGCCTGCTGGATGACTGGGTCGGCCATATATCCGCAGCAAGTTCGAATCACATAGTCAGCGTGGTGAGGTCCCGCTCCGCTGCCTCCGCAGAGCGCGGTGGAGAAGTCAGTACTGGATTCATCTACGCATGACGTGGGTGGGTTGCGAGACCCCGCTTGTCAGGCCTTGATTTTGGATTCTGGACGCGGTTCTTTGTCAGATCACCCTCGTCCAACAAATAAGAGATTTGGTGGGAGGCATGAGTAGTCCCACTCTGCGAAAGCGACTGAGTCAAGTACACCCGCAGGGACGCAACTTAGGCGGGTAATTTTGCAGCTTGGAACTGGATCCGAGAGGCTTCTGGCCTGCTTTGTTAACCTTTTCCGCAGCCCTTTGCTTGATTTTGGGGCGAGATGTAGTCCTGTACTAGACAGTCACGGGGGAGGAAATGTCCCCATCCCGCCTTTTGTCTCCGTCCCGGAAATCCGATGCCAAGGGCGGGCTTCCCGATGCTTTGGCGAGTCGAGACTAGATGAAGCACACCCCGGGAAGTATGGACCGACCGCCAAGGTGAAAGAGCAAAGCGTGGGCAGTGACACAAAGTTCTTGCTCCCGATCAAGCATGCTATCAGGCAGGGAACAGGATATGTTCGGTTGGCGTGAACACAACAAGTCCAGAATTTGGGTGCCGTGCGGCACGTGGCCTTTCAGGAGCTAGCCTTCGGGTGTCTTCAAGTGGTTGTAGACAGTGGAGCCCGACAGCTACCCGGGGAGTCGGGGACAGGTCTAAGTCGACCCAACTAGCGTCAACAAGGCTGCGGAACGAGAAAGGTGATGAGGTGGTAAAGTAATAATCCCTTCCAAGGTTGTGCTATGATTACGATAAATGCGTGACATGGGATTAGAGGTGGGGGCTCCTTGACCTATGCCTCTCTTGACGCGTCTGCTCGCGTTCCTAGCTGGTTAATTTGGGTCGAGAGGCGACGAAATCTCCGCTGTTATATAACTTAATTGCATATTCTGGTAAGATCTGATCTCGGGCGGGGATGATTCCGATGGGCATAGCCACTGTAGACATGAGGATATTCCACAATAAAATACGCTTTCATAGGGTAAACCTTTAGACGGTGTAGGATACTCTACACAGTACTGATTTCGTTTGATTCCTGGTCTCCTTATTAGCCCTCCCGTGAAACGAACCGTTCGTCCCGCGCATTCCAATGCTGATAAAGGTGTGAGCGGCTCGGCAGGCGCCACAGACGTCGTAGTGGCGTGCGCTATCTGTCAGAGAATTTCAGCCGCCCCATATGGTCAGGCACTTGCGCAGGGGCTCGCGCTGGTCGTGTCGGCCCTGAAGATCACTATCGTCATTCTCGTCGCTGTTGCCGTTATTACCGCGATGCACGCGCGCACTAGAGGCCTTGCTTGACTGGGTGATTTAGTGACAGATCGAGATTGAGTTGTGAGGCAGTGAGATCAGGGGATGATGACAAGCGAGCTTCGATTTGTGGAATGGAGGTACTGCAACATTAGATAGGCGAGTTGAAGATCGCAGCGTCACCTCCACCGAACCCCATTCCTGGTGACGGCGGGCTCCGTTGAACACGCGCATGGGCAACTGAGCAGCCTGAGCAATTGGGACGAGTGGACATGCTGGGAGCGAAGCCCACAAATGTTGTGCATGATGCACGCGGACCAGAGATCTTGTGGACCCTTCCACGGGCGAGGGGCTTGCGTCTTGGGACCGCAGCGCAAGGGGTGGAAAACCAACAACGACGCCCTCGGCTTGCTGCAGGGCGGCCTCAAGTCAATGGCGTGCAATCTGGCGGTTTTAAAACGGGTGACCAGAAATCGACCACATCAAATCCGAGATATTGTGAGGCTGCTGCCGGTGTTAGTTTCCATGTTCGTACGGGTGGCGCCGGAACACGAGCAGATGGAGACGGGGCCGTCAAAAACTGGGAATTCCCAACTCGTGTTGGATCGGCCCTACGGTTTAGAGTTTTTCTCTGGGCTGGGCTGGCTGGCTGGGCTGCGCCGCATGACGATATCGAGCCCAGCTATAGGGACCCCCACATGGCCAAATTTAGGGAATCCAGGCCGAGCGAGGCCCGGCCAGCAACAAAGACACCCGCAGGCTCTTCTTCGGATGACAGAGCGGCCTGCAGGGCGACCGGCTGGACCGGCTGGACCGGCTGGTGATAGTAGCCGCGAGTGCTACGTAAGTCCACTGCGTACGCGAGGATGTCGAGGATCGGGACGCGTAGGCCGACTCACATGTGACCAGTGCCGATATAGACAACGCCGTTGGCTGCAGGTGAGATGGGAAGGGAGGGAGCAATTCCAAGACAACGGCAGCTAGAGTCCAGATCCAGGGGTCCAGCACTATCAGCAGGCCAATAAGCAACGCAATCCCAGGTTGTTGAAACAGCTGCAGAGTGTCGCCATTCCCCTTTGGGCCACTCAGCTTGCTGTCAAACCCCCTGAGCCAAGCTCAGGTCCCGTCCGCTTGCTCCCCGACGCGCGAGGTGAGGTTACTACTGCAGCACGCGGAAGGGGGCACGCAGCGTGGCTTGCACCTGCTATTTTTGCAGGCGGCCGACGAGAAACGGGCCAGCACAAAGAAGAGAAGGAACGAGCCAAATCCAAACCCACCAACGTCCCCTCCTTCCGTCACACTAGCAGACACACGCATACCCGCGCACATCCAAATACACTTTTCTTCCCTCGCAGCCGTTGCACAGAATCGTTCGTTTCACCTGTTCTTCTGGCCACAGATCCCCCTTCTGGAATTCGTCTTCACCTGCATCGTGCATCCCTCCAGGCCGTCAATTGGGTTTGTTTGATTGACTCGAACCGACTGACTGGCCTGCGACGAGTAGAGTTGCCCTCGCCTCACTCTCGCACTCCGAAGACCTTCCTTCCCCCTCGTTCACCTCTTTTTGCGATTGTGACCTAGCTTCTTCTTCACCACGGCATCACCGTATCTTTTGAACTCAATAACACCACCTGCCATCCTCGGCCCCATATCTTTTCTTCCTCATCTGTCCTGGTAGAGCCAGACGCGCCCGAGCCCCAGCCACGCCGATCTACGACACCGTCTCCATCCTGCATCGCCACCACCAGAGAGACGTGGGTTCGAGATCCACATCTTTTCTTCCCTTCGGTCCAGGCCCCGGATTGTCACACTTAGACCCTCGAGCTCCACATTCTTGGCTCTGCTCTGGTTCCACGGGTCTTGCACCTCGAATGTCTTAGACAACCTCCCAAAACCTCCTTGCTCGTGACCTACTTCAACACTCTTCTTGGAAGTCGCGTCCGACAAATACAAACATACCTCCAGGCCCCCAAGCACACGGGAGGGAAGAACGGGGTCCTCCACCTGGAACACACTAAATGCCTCCTCTGTCCCCTCGGTCTCCAACAAAAATGGGTTTTATGCCCCTCAGCGGCCGCAACGACCCCTCGGACTCCATGGGCGAGGGCGACATCCCACTAAGACCAGTTCAGACTGCAGGCTCGACCGGCGCTAGGAGGCAAAACCAGACTCTTGACGATATGGATCTCGAGCAGACATCCTCCGCTGAGGAGAAGAAAACCGGCCTCTTCCACCGCAAGTCGAAGAACGAGGCCGCAGGTCCTGCCGGCAGAAGGAAGAATGTCAAGGCCCTGGGAGACGGCGGCAGGAAGGGCACCTACGGCGAAGAGAACGGCCTGAATGCCATGGGCCGCATATACAACAAGATCATCGGCTTCTCCGTCGTCACCCGATATCTGGTCTACATCGCACCTGTTGCCCTCGTCTTAGCTGTGCCCCTCATCGTGATCCCAATCACCGGTCACTACGAGGACACACGTGTCGGCGGCTCTCGGCAAAGCAATGCGCCCCGCCTCTTTGATCTCTTTCTGTGGATTGAGATTTCCTGGCTTGCTCTCTGGGGTGGCAAGATCGTCGCGCACTTCCTCCCTCCCATCTTCAGTAAGTAGCTTCCGTATACAAGCTCTTTTCTCTTTCTCTCCTTTTCCTCATTATTTTGAAGCAGTTACACCTGCTACGCTCATCTGTTCACTGCCTGCCTCGAATTTTTTCATCAGATGGTGGTCTTGCGGCAGGCCGGGGGCAGATGGTGCCTTCCTGACCCTACACCGTCTGATGCTCCTTCCCAGACGGTCTGATAACTGACTCAATATGTTATAGTGTTCTTCTGCGGTGTGGTTTCTTCGGGCACACGAAAATATGCCACCGTTCTCAAGAATTTGGAGATCCCATTTTCACTCTTGCTCTGGGCACTGTGCTCATGGCTCGTTTTCAGGTTCAAGTTCCAGATCAACAACGGCGACGACCTTCAGTGGGTCTACGTCATGGCACGGATCTTGGGCTCGCTCTTCGTGTCGTCCTGCGTCCTTCTCGGCGAGAAGGCAATTATACAGCTCATTAGCATCACATACCACCAGCGCTCCTTCGCCAATAGGATCAAGGACTCGAAGCGCGAAGTCTTCCTGCTCGGTCTGATGTACGACGCTTCCCGGACGCTCTTTCCCATGTGGTGCCCGGAATTCTCTGAAGAGGACTACATCATCAACGATAGTATCGAGATGATGATTTCGGGTGGCAAGAAGCGCCGGGTTCGCGGCCACAAGAAGTCTGGATCCGTCACGCCTATGCACTTCATCGGCGGAGCTGCTGGAGGCATCGGTCGAGTAGGCGACAAGATAACATCTGTTTTTGGAAATCTTGCCTCGGAGATCACTGGAAAGCAGGTCTTTAACCCCAATTCCGCCCATTCAATTGTTGTCGAGGCTCTAGAGAAAGTCCCGACCTCTGAGGCTCTGGCGCGTCGTATCTGGATGTCCTTCGTGGTAGAGGGCAACGACTCCCTCTATGCGGAAGATATCGTCGAGGTCCTTGGGCCAGGGCACAAGGAGGATGCCGAGGAGTGCTTCGAGGCCGTCGACGCGGACATGAACGGCGACATCAGCTTGGACGAGATGGTGCGCAAGGTCGTTGAGATCGGCAAGGAGAGGAAAGCCATTTCAAACAGCATGAAGGACATCGGCCAGGCGCTCCGCGTACTCGACTCCGTCCTGCTGTTTGTTGTGATTCTGATTGTGGTATTTATATTTTTGAGCTTTTTTAACAGGCAAGTCAAAATTCTCCTATTGACGATTCCCGCCCTCCCCCCCTCTCTCATGTTTCGAAGGCTTGCACAATGTGTTTCGTAAGGGATGACTAACACACACCAGCTCGTTTGTGACCACACTTGCCAGCGCAGGCACAGCCCTACTCTCGCTGTCCTTTGCCTTCTCCGTCACATGCCAGGAATTCCTCGGTTCTTGCATCTTTCTCTTTATCAAGCATCCCTTTGATGTGGGCGACAGGATCGATGTCAGCGGCGAGCAAATGGTTGTCGAGAAGATCTCACTACTCTACACGGTGCTCACTCGCATTGATAAGATGCAGGTTGTACAGGTATGATATTGCCTTTTTTGTCTTCGCGTCTCCTTGCGAGATAACCTGCTGTGTGATAAAGTTATCTAAGAATTGAGACACACCTCTATATCAAAGTGCTAACTAATGACGCCAGATACCGAACATTGTCCTCAACAATCTCTGGATCGAAAACGTCACGCGCAGCAAAGCCATGAAGGAAGTTATCGACGTGAACATCTCGTTCGACACGTCTTTTGAGGATGTTGAGCTCCTCCGCACGGAGATGGAGAAATTCGTGCGGCATGCCGACAACTCGCGAGACTTCCAGCCAGATCTCGCTATCGGCGTGGGCAGCGTGGGAGACTGCGACAAGCTCACGCTCAAGCTGGCAATCAAGCACAAGTCCAACTGGCACAACGACGCTGTCCGCGCAACCAGGAGGTCCAAGTTCATCTGCGCCCTCGCCCTCGCCCTCAAGAAGGTTCCTATCTATGGCCCAGGTGGAGGCGGAGAGCCACTGGGCGGGCCGGCCAATCCTGCCTACTCGGTTACTGTGGACGACGGGTTTGCCGCCAAGGCTCGTACTAAGGCTGAGGAGGCTGCTGACGCTCTGCGGATGATGCCCCTCAAGCCCAAGCGGGGCTCGTCGACGAAGATTCAGCACATGAGTGAGAAGCAGGCCGTCGCGGAGCTGAACACGCGCCCACCGCTGGAGGGCCTTGACTCCAACTACGCCTCCAATCGTGAGGTGGTGGATGAGCGCACCGAGTCTGCGACGCTGAACTCTAGGGATGCTTCGGCGGAGCGGACTCGGTCCGACAACCTCGAACAGCTACGTCAGGATCTCGTCAAGCGGGAAAACACACGCGGCCGCAGGAAGGCGGGTGAAGGCGTCCCTGGTGCGCCGCTCAGCTCGATGAGCCCCGGTTTGACAGTCACGCAGTACGACAACGACGGTAATGTCATAAGGGGTGGGCATCGCCAGATGTCATATGATGTTGTTTCGGGCCAGGGAGGCATGGGCAGCCCCTATGGCGGGATCGGAGTTGCCAGCTCGCCAGGCTATGGAGCAGTCCCCAGTGTCTCGCCGGGTATAGCTGCCGCGGCGGCTCAAAGCTATTCCCTCTACCCTACGAGCACCTACTCGCCACCCGGGCCTGGCCAGGACCCCGATGAGCAGATGACGCTGCCCGGACAGGCTATGACTACCCAAGCAGGCCCGTCAATCCCAGAAGGGAGGGTCCTCGCCTCCCCCCAGGCACATGGTGCCCGCCAGAGGGGTGCCAGTGTGTCTCAGGCTCTCGAGGAGCGGGAGAGAGAGGAGCAGGCGCGAAGGCAGCAGGGACAGGGACAGGGTGGCCAGGGACGGCAATATACGAAATAAGGGGCGGTAGTTGCCGTCACCAAGCTTTGAGCTTTAATGATAAGACGAGTCCACGGCCAGATGGTACGGAATGCTAGTGGCAAGGTGTGCCGCTTGGATGGACAGGGTAAACGGGTCAGGAGCCAACCGGAAAAGGGTAACTGTAATGTTGACGAGGAAACGGCAGTGGGGTAGATGGTCAAGGAAGGTTTGGCTACCAAAAGGAAACCACAGAGGGCGATATAGAAAGCCTGGCCAGGCTGGTTGGTCCACCATGGAAGGCGGCAGGATAATCGCAGTTGCACGCATTTGCGGACAATTTGCTGGATCAGTCTCGAGCGGCCATTTAAGTTGGTCATATAACATCTATCACAAGAGTAATGCATATTCCATCTTGTCATTCTTAGATACCTTGAATTTGTGTCGAAAGTGAGCAGGCCTCCGACCTAAATACACTTTTGGGACGCCCATTTACCCACTCATAGTTAAAGATGACTGTCACACACCGCCTCAGCTCCTAACAGACGTGTTCAAGCTTCTGAGGTGCGCCATCCTTGGGTCCAAGGTCGACCTTGAGGGTGCGGCCGAACAGCTCGAGCAGGACCTCGAAGCAGGCCTTTGTGATGGCGGGGTCGTAGCGGCCCTTGCTAAGCTCGTCGCGGATGAATGCGTGCTGAGCCCAGGCGAACTCATGGAAGCTGAAGACGGTACCGGCCTCGCGAAGCTTGAGACGGATCAGATCTCGGCCGGCATCCGGCACGTGGGTGTCCTTGAGCCCGAAGATCAGCGAAACCTCGCCCTTGAGCTTGCCGAGGAGGTCGATGGTGTGGATGCTGTCCGGGGAAGGCGCAGTGGCGGAGAGATCGGGCTTGTCGTAAGGGCCTAGGGTACGAGAGTGGACGTCTGTTGCAAAGTAGCAGACTGTGGCAGAGATGCGGGGGTCCAGCTGTTATATGATGGTTAGCATTTCGGAGCGTGCGGGTACATGGTTTTCCGGCGTGTAAGGCGAGGAGAATAGGACCAGGATGTGGACTTACTGCGGCCCTCAGCGCGAGGTGCCCACCAAGACACATGCCCGTGGCTCCAATGAGGCCGGTACATGTTGGGAGGCTCAGGAGGTAGTCCACGGTCTTGTGAGAGTCCTGGTCATACGACTCAAGCGTCTGTTGCACTCAAGAGATGTTAGTACGTGTCCTCCAGTCCGGTGGCCGACAGCACGAAAGGGAACATGCCTTTTTGATCTTCCAGGCGTTGCCCTGGTCAGTGCCGGGAACATCGTATGCCAGCGCCTCAGGACCAGTGAAGTCATGATATGAGCTTGGGGCGGCAACAATGTAGCCCTGGCCGGCGATCTGACGGGCGAAGCGGGCGACCGGGCCGGTGACCTGGTAGATCTCGCTGAAGAGAAGGACGCCGGGAAAGCGGCTGGGCGGGCATTAGCACTAGGAGTTAGGTAGAAACAGATTCTATGGTCAAATGGACCCAGCTATATGGAAGACGGATTCATAGAGTGGTTGACACGGGAGGAGCACATGCATACGCGTTGGGATACTGGGGGATGGTGGGGTGGAAAACAAAGATTCTCATGGAGCTCTCGACGCCGTTGACGGTCGTCGTCACATCCGCGTGGGACTCTTTGATGAGCATTGTGACGGTCGGGATCTCTGGGTATTTCGTGTATATTCCAGCTGGCGCCGTTTGAATAGTGTAAAAACGTCTCCGCCGCGAGGGTGGCCGAAGATGAGGATGGTACGATGTCGTTGTGGCAGCCCCGCGGCGGGTCTCGGTGGGACATCCCTGTCTGCGGGACGCTCGGGTGATGTGCAGATCTCCCCAAGACGGACAGGGTTGTATGAATTCGGGCAGAGGTGGAGCGGGCGCTTACCTACCCAGTAGACTACTCTTTTTGACAGCAGGTTATATGATAGCATATATACAGACTGTCGCCTGGCATCATGTCATCGGTGTCACTCTGGACGGTGGCCGACAGGCATCAGTTTTACTATCCTTCACACACGCCTTGCCCCCTTGCCTCTGTCCCCTCTGCTGACAGGTGCTTAGCTCCCAAGCTGTGTCTTGGGGGCAAGTCTGCTACTATGGACTTCCAGGTCCTCGTCACTCCGTTGGGGGCCAGGTATGGCACGCTGGTCGAGCAAAGTTGCTCCTGCAGTGATTTATGGAAGACGGGGAGGGGGGAGAGAAGGGAACGAGGCAGAATGTGCAGGTAGTTCTGCAGGCAGGAAGGCAAGGCACGGGATGGGCTATGGGACGCCCAAATGGCCGTCGAGACCTGGAAGTCACTCATCTGGGGCTTTCTGGTTTGCAAGTGCTAGAGCCTGTGCTGTTACTGCTGCCTTGAGCAAGAGCAAGACCAACACCCCGCCATCGGCACCCTCTTGTCAGTCGACGACAACACAGAGCAGCAGCATTCACCGTCTCTCTTGCCCCAAAAACCATTGTGACTCTTTCTTCCCTGTAGCAAGCCAACTCGACTTGATGCACAACAAAGCAGAACAAGGAGGCTGCACCGCAGGCTTGTCTTGATCTCACTCTCACACACGACAGTCTGGGGGCTTCCAGGTCCCGACTCTCGAGTTGGCAAACAGCCCGTCTGCTCGCCTTATCCCAAAGGTACGCTCCTGTCACAGACTGTCTTGATGGCAGACTGTCACTTGACGCTAATCCTACGCCTCGCATGCTAGCCTCTATCTCGCTCATAACTAAGGCAACTATTCTACCATCCGTCTGCCCACTCGGAGAACAATCTCGTGGCCTCTTGAGGAACACAAGTAAGTACTTCACCAAGAATTGGCGAGAATGGGGTAGCGCTTCTCCCATCGCCCTCGCCATTACCTAAATGCGCATCAGCCTCAATTCCAACCATTCCCATCTCGTGCGCTCACCACCTTCAACCTTCCACCACCCATAACATACTCACCAACCAAGCCATCTTCTTCCCCAACGAGGTCCTTACCGTACAAGGCAACTGCCACGAAAACAGCGTGATTTCCCAACTCAAGTATCGCCGTTCATCACATACTGACCATTGATGGTAGTCACATCCACTATTGTGCTGCTTTCATGTCTCTGAAGAGCTTCAACGCCGATGTGCGGGCTGTCCGCTCTCAGATTGAAGATGATGGAATTCCAGGCGTCTTCGCCATCGAGCGCGGTGACTCCGACGGTGAAGTCATCGTCACCGTCGCTCACGAGAAGATGCCCGCGCCCCTTCCCATCCGGCTACTCGCCCAGAGTCTCCACGATTACCCGAATGACAACAAATTCCTCGTCTTCACAGCCTCCGACAACGTTCCCACCAGTGTTGTGTCAGCTCTGGAGGACCTGCGGGACTACACCTCCGGTATGAAGCTTCTCGAAACTATCACGACACTGTCAGCACGCCTAGACCACGCCCTCCGCTCTGTCGACGATGACCAAGACATCATCATGGAAGACCCAGGTGATTCTCTTGATTCTGATGACTTAATGGAGGATGATTTCTCTGGTGATTACACCGACCTAGAATTCGGCATATCACCCATGCACGCCAACAGCCAGCATCGACCACACTCTCGCCTGGCCTCCAGCATCCTGCGAAGAATCAAGCTTGACATGCGCGGCGCACGAGAAGCAGGATGCAGGGTCGGTGTCTTGGACGGCCTGCAGCTCTCCTCTGGAACCCACATGTTCTCCCTGTCGATACGCGCAAGTGAACTGGGTCTATCGCAAGAGGCCCTCGAGGCTTGGGACGTTGAGATCTCTGATTACATCATCCTTCTGGTCCGCGTTGAGGGATTGTACCCCTGTGCCGAACAGTTGCTCGGACAGCCCTGTGCCAACTTCAACGTCGACTTCCGTTTCGGCAAGGGCACCAAGTACAAACCGTCGCCCGCGCAGGCCCAAGCAGCATTCCTCACCGAAACCTCTCGGAATCATGGCGCATCCGAAGGCAAAGTACAGGCTCTCAAGGATGACCAGGGCCGGTCGTTCGAGAAAATTTTCATTTCCAACTCCCTCGAGCAGTTCATGAACGAGCAGTGCCTGTCCATGATCAAGCTTCGTTTTCAAAATCCAGCCTACTTATGGGACGATGCCAACGAGCATTTCCGGAACATGTCCTCAAGGACTTATGATAATGAGCCCGTCTCTAAGGCCAATGATGCCAAGGAAGCCTCAGGCTCCGATTCCAAGCCAACCAAGAAGGCGAGGTCGACGAGAAAGTCGAAGGGAAAACAAAACGCAACGGCAGCGGGCCTCGTCTCGGAGACAAATGAAGAGACGCCATCGTCCAAGCCTATACCGAGCTTCCTGATGTGGGATGCCGCCACGATTCGTCCCCTCGAACAATGTAGTACCCCCCTGGTCATCATGCAATTCGCGGTTCACTACTTCTCTCGGTGTACAGAGTACTGCCTGCGCTGCCACCAACACATCGGAACGGAGTTTGAGGCCCTCAAGCCTTTCGTCTGCTCAAACCCCTTGTGTTTGTTTCAGTATCTCGCGATGGGTTTTGGGCCCTCCATCGAGCATGAGATCCTGACACAGCCATATGTTGTTGACCTCCTTGTCAGCCTTTGCTTTAGCAGCCTTAGCCTTTCAAGAGCGGGTTACCAGGGCATACAAGCCTACCGAGCGCCGCCACGATACAGTATTCGTGAGTTCCCCATTGGGCTTCACCTGAAAGTCCCAGAACCCGCCAGTGTTGCCGCCCCAACCACACTGGCGGCCGGAAATATGGACGCAACATCCGCCAGCACCACCACAGCGGCCGCAAACGCGCCGAGCCTGGCATCCACTACCTTTATCAAGGTCCAGGCCGATCTGCGCAACCGTGTGGTAACCGTGCCGTTCAAAGATCTCGGCCGCATCACCCCGGACACGTGGGTCATGCTACGAGAGACGGCACGTCAGAATTTTGCGACCCAGCCGGCTTGCCATCATGGACGTGTCAGGTACGTTGACCAACAAACCGGGACCCTCGAGGTCGATGTCAAGATTCCCGATCCATCGGCGGCCCCTTCCTCTGGGGCGGTCGAAATGTGTTTGCTGGTCTACGATACCGAGTTCGACGACCTTGATGATGACAGGAAAGCGGGCTCAATGATCACCATCTTGAAATCGCTCCCGCCTATCAGTTTGCTGCGAGAGCATCTGATCAAGAATCCGCATAGCAGATTGAGATCATATGCTGGCATTTCACCTGCAGCTGTAACACTTTTGGAGTGGATCGTGGCGTCAAATCGCTCTTGCATCCTCCAGGTGACTCCTGTGGAAGACTCCCACGTGCAGGACCGAACACTTCTCGAATCGATCAAGACTCGGGAACAAGAGGCCATCCCGTCCTTGAAGAATTTCGTCCAGTTTCGATTTGCCCAAGGCGCTCCGGACAAAGAGCTGCGGTTCCATCGAGCTTTGAAAGAAGTCAAATCACAAAACTCCGACTATCCTACCCTTTTTGCCTGGCATGGAAGCGCCTTATCCAATTGGTACGTGTACTTGCTCTACCCTTCTTCAACAAGACTGTATTACCCTTCATCGCTGCCCTCCTCTACTCCTAACGAGTTGTCTTATGTTGTCATCCGCCTGAAGACCAGTTTACTGACTTCCCTCAAGGCACAGCATACTTCGTCACGGCTTGGACTTCAAGTATGTCGTGAACGGCAGAGCCTGTGGCGACGGTGTTTACTTTTCACAACATTATACCACTAGCCAAGGCTATGCCGCTCCCGACAGTTCCTGGCCAAACTCGGCCTTGAACATCTCCAGTGTAATCTCCCTGTGCGAGATCGTGAATGCCCCCGAGCGGTTTGTCGCAACTCGTCCACATCTGGTAGTCCCACAGGTCGACTGGATCCAGTGCCGCTACCTCTTTGCAGCACAACAGCAACCGACCAACGAAGCACAAAGAACGCCCCAGGCCGTTGCCTTTCCCATCGGCGCTGCATCGACTGTTGTCACCATTAGTTCCGCAGACAAGATCCCGAAACACCTGGCAGTAACGCAAGATCCTCAGCGCACCGTTCATGGACCGGATGACAAAGCTCTCAGCATCCCTTTGAAAGCGGTATCGACGAGGAAGCAGCAGACACCCCAAGCTCCATCTTCATCGAAGCGTGCTCACGAGTCAACGGCTTCCTCAGGAGAAACAGATGAAGAGCAAGTCTCAGATCTTGAATTCCTCTTTGACGACGACGAGTCAACGCCGCCCCCTACCAAGCGGCCCAACTCTGTGCGGGATTCCAGCGTTGATACAGCAACAGCCCGTCAGGTCACGACACAGCGCCCACTGACACCACCACTGACTGACTTTCGGGCGGGCACAGTAGACCTCAGTAGCCTCCCACGGCTTCCACATCCCGGCTGGGCCGATGGTAATTCTACCAAGACGCTCGCTGGAGAGATCAAACACATGCAGAAGGTCCAGGCCAGCACCCCGCCGCACGAACTCGGCTGGTACATCGATTTCGAGAGCATGGAGAACATGTTTCAGTGGATCGTCGAGTTCCACAGCTTTGATGCTGAGCTTCCTCTAGCGAAGGAGATGAAGAAGGCTGGGGTCACATCTGTCGTCCTGGAGGTACGCTTCGGACGCGACTACCCCTACTCACCGCCGTTTGTGCGTGTGGTCCGCCCTCGGTTCTTGCCCTTCTCTTCAGGGGGCGGCGGCCACATCACGATTGGAGGGGCGATTTGCATGGAGCTTCTCACCGCGTCCGGATGGAGCCCAGTGACAAGGATGGACACTGTTTTTGTCTCGATCAGGATGGCCATGAGTGAGACGGAGCGTCCAGCACACCTGCAGACCACGGAAGCCTCGGCCAGAATGTTCGACTACAATGCCAATGAGGCACTTGAAGCTTACGTCCGGTTCGCAGGTGTTCACGGGTGGGCGGTGCCCAAGGACCTGCGGGAGACCGCTACTCAGGGAGGACAGTTGGGCTAAACTCCTTCGGCGTGTGGGCAACCCGCGAGGCGATCAACAGCGGTTTGTGCCGTAGACAAAAAGATGCATGGGATAGCTTGCGTAGTATAATGAAGAGAGTCCCATGCCCTTGAGCTGTTGACCATGCTGTGTGTAATTCATGATTGTGCGCTTGTTAGCCGTCGTTGGATGCTGGGCGGGTAACCTTGATTGGCACGGCTTCCTGCTTTGCTACTGATTGCAACATGATCGGTACCTACAGCCCCAGTTCTTGATGGGTTCTCAAGCAATTGAGGCGAGTGAGAGTCCTGCTGAATATGGGAGGAGGGAGGAGCCGTTCAAATTCAGGGGGGTTGCGACTCCTTGGCTGCCGATGTGATGAGATAAGCACAGACCAGTTCCAGCTAACAGAGCTCGCTCAGTCAGAGCAATTTTCGTCACTTGCCTACGCGACAGCCTGGATCCCCGACCGCTCCTGGAAGAACCAAGCTCTTGGAAGATGGAATGAGAGTGCCTTGTTCCTGATTTCCAATTTCCATCGGACTTGCACTCCAAGTGCCACACTCACAACACAGTGTGTAATCCATAGGGTCACAGTGACATTGGTCCACAGCCAAGACAGCAGTGCTCGCCTGAGACCGGCCTTCGAGCACCGTGGAGACTTCTCACGCATAGCCGGAGACCAACAATGGAAAGCACCGCTAATACTGGTCTCTTTGAGAAGGATGGCGTGAGGGTAGCCGTCGAAGGCTGCGTAAGGATCAAATACAAGCCCGCTCATTCCAGCGTCACTTACTAACACTATCCCAGGGCCACGGCACCCTCAACGCAATCTATGCCGCCGTGACCGCCGCCTCCCACGCCCGCGGCTGGCCTGGCGTCGACGTACTCATAATATGCGGAGACTTCCAGTCCACCCGCAATGGCCACGACGTCGAGGTCATGTCGGTCCCTGCAAAGTATCGCGTGCTCGGCGACTTCCACGAGTACTATTCGGGCACTCGCGTCGCCCCTTACCTGACCCTCTTCATCGCCGGTAACCACGAGGCCGCCGCATACCTGTGGGAGCTCTACTACGGCGGTTGGGTTGCCCCAAACATCTACTACATGGGCGCCGCCAACTTGCTGCGTGTTGGCCCGCTGCGGATCGCTGGGCTGAGCGGGATCTGGAAGGGATTTGACTACCGCAAGCCACACCTGGAGAGGCTTCCGTTCAGCAGGGACGACATCAAGTCCTTCTATCATGTGAGGGAATTCGATGTGCGCAAGCTCCTACAGATCAAGGAGCAGGTGGACGTCGGGCTGAGCCACGACTGGCCCAGGGGCGTCGAGAAGCACGGCGACGTGCAGCAGCTTTATCGTACCAGGCCCATGTGGAAGGAAGAGAGTCTGGATGGGTCGTTGGGCAGCCCCGCGGCAGAATATGTCATGGACCGGCTGAGGCCTGCGTTCTGGTTCTCAGCACACATGCACTGGAAGTTTGCTGCTGTGAAGACGTATTCTCCTTCTTCTCAGGCTGTCGGCTTGGACGGCACAACTGAGCCGGTGCCAATTGGCGAGGCATTAGCTGCGCCTCCAAAAGATGATGCACCGGTTGAGAACCCCAACGAGATTGACCTGGACATTGACGACGATGAAGACAGCGCACCTCTCCCACGAAACCAAAACGACAACCCCGCATCCAAAGACGTGGAAGCAGAGGCCACGGCCACGGTCACAGATGACCTTCGCGCCCAACTCCCCGCCTCATTCACACAACAGCCAAAGCCAAAACCCTTCGCGGGACCAAAACACACGCCAGGCCAGCCAGTCCCGCCGACGATAACCAACACCACCGTGCGCTTCCTCGCGCTCAACAAGTGCGAGCCTGGTCGGGATTTCCTACAACTCTGTGGCATCCACCCTGTCGTCGCGGCCACCGCCGATGAGTCTCCACAGGCCGAGAGCAGCCCCTTGCCCTACCAGGGCCGCTTCGCACTGCAGTACGACCCGGAATGGCTCGCCATCACACGCCACTTCCACCAGCACCTCAACATCGGCGACAGGACAGCGCAGGTGGCCGCGGATGAGGGCGAGGAAGCCTACGCGCCCAAGCTCGCCCAGGAGCGCGCGTGGGTCGAGGACAACGTGGTCCGCGCGGGCAAGCTGGCCGTGCCGCAGAACTTTGCCCAGACGGCGCCGGCACTCGTCGAAGACGCCGACGAGAAGCTGTGGGAGCTGCACTCGGGGATTCAGCCGCGAGAGCACACCAACCCGCAGACGGTGTCGTTCTGTGCGCTGCTAGATGTTGAGAACTTGTGGGACGCGAGCGAGGAGGAGAGGGAGCGACGCCGGCAGGAGGGCCCGCCGCCCGAGGCAGATCGAGGCGACTGGGGTTTCAGAGGTGGGCGCGGTGGTGGGCGAGGCAGAGGGAGGGGAGGTGGACGAGGCGGTGGTGGTTTTGGGCGAGGTGGAGGGAGAGGACGAGGCAGAGGCGGCCGGGGAAGGGGATGGTGATAACGAGCTCAAGCAGGGTTATTCAATCACATGTAGCACCGAGTCCTATCGAAAGATACACGGCGTGGCACACAAACGGTAACATGATTGTCATGGCAGAAGAGATACCCATGGGCTTCAATTTTGAAATGTATTATTTTATTCATGTGAAACCGACGCTGCAGTCTTGTGATTAGCTCTACGGTCAATGTGAAGAGGATGTCTCCCCTCTGAAAAAGCGAGATCTCAACGGAGCACTGTGAGTCAAGCAGAGTGTGGGGGAAAATGGTGATCAATCTTCCATCCGTATTAGACAATCAACCCACGGGTGCGAGAAGGGTTGATCGCATATGCTAAGATGGGAAACCCCTTTCAAGGGCATAACAAGTTCACCGTCTTGCTTTATTTGACAATATCCAGGGCAACCATCGACGCTGAAGGTCGAGGAGAGGTCGGTTGGCCGAAGGCACGACATGACAATAAGAGAGAACGGTATGATGGCCAGAATTTGCCATCTACTTGACATTTGTTTTTGATAGACCAAAGGGGTATCGCCATGGGCCATTGGTTTGTTCCCAGACGCCTGCCCCTGCCTTATGCCGCGTGACCCATTACCGTGTTGTCGACCAGCGCCAAAGAGCTGCAGACACAAAAGAAATCCGAACAAGTCACCTCATCGGAACTGATCTTTATGGGAGGTCAGCTCTCATGCCCTCTTGCTCGCCGGCTGCAGCATGTGCTCACTATCCATTTGGAGGTAGTCGGCGGCCGTCAGCAGCTCGAGGCACATGTCGACTGGGATCTCCATGTCCGGAACGTCTTCCTTGTCCTGGTATCTGTACCAGTACAGTAGGTACTCGACTACCTTTTCTAGCACGACGGCGCTGTGTGATTCCAGTCAGCAATGTCATCGCCCATGAGTGAATGGCCTCCTGCATGTGGCTGAGAGAGGGGATAATGAGCATCTCAGATCAAGTGTAGTTGACAGTCAACCAGAACCGCTTGTAGGCGGCTCTGTCAGAAAGAACACAGCGAAATAATTGTGTTTCATCATCGACACTGGTGCGAAGGACGATTTGAGAGATGGGGGAAGAGGGGATTCCGCAGGCCAAAGGCAGCGAAAGGGAAGAAAACCAACCTCATCTCGGGTAGATTGACGACTGTCTCCCGGTTCTCCTTGAAGTGCTTGTCGGGATCCACCGACGTTCTGAGCATCTGGCTGGCGTGGCAGGCCTCACGTGGCAGGACGTACTCGAAGCCCTCGGCCGAGACGAGCGTGATGTACTTGCTAGGAGCCATGCTGATCCTGATCCTCACCCTGATCGACTGACTACCAGGAAGCGTGGTCTAGACTGGGCTGTGGTGCGACCCAGGGTACAGAGTTGCAGGCAGGAGAAGGTTTGTTGGGGGGGTAAGAGTGTGGATGTTCCGCAGACGGGAGCAGGTGCTTCCTGCAGGTGATGGCGATCGAAGGATCAGGCGAAGCCTCTTCGTCAGCAGCAGTGGGCACTTTGATGCTCAAGTCACGGTCGGAACGAGACGACGCGTCATTGCTGTGCAGCAGACTCCAAGGATCGCAGGCTTGGTTGAGGCTGGAGGGAGGAGAGAAGATTCTCGCGAAGACCCAAAGCCCGAATTTGTGGTAGAGGTTGTCGCTTGAAAATTTTAAGCGGGGAGCTTGGGCCACCTGCGAGCAGTTGGCAGGCAGGCTGTTCACGTCGCGGGTTGCAAGGTTTGCATTGTCCATTGCTAGTGACGGAACGGGACAGAAACGAACAGGCAAGCAGGCAGGGCAGGGCAGGTGCGCTGGTGCGGTAGGTCGTGGGTGGGATGTGGGACGGGCAGGACGGGGTGGGGTATTTGGGAGTCTGGGATGGGGGCGCGCAGAGGCGTTGGCAGAGCCCGGGCTTCAGGCTGCAGCTGCAACAGCAGGGGGGCGGGGCAGCAGGGCAGGTGCGCAGGCACAGCAGGAGCTGCAGGACAGCAGCAGGCACAGTCGGAAACGGTCCAGCCACCGCTAAATCTTAAGGTTGCCTGTTAAGGACTGTTTCCCCAGTCTTCCTGCCACCGAATTCAAGAGGTAAATGCGTTTGCTTGCACGGCCGTGGCCTAACAAGGCAAGTTGTCAAGTCCAATCATTCCAGCTGCGGTGCAACCTCTCAAGTACCTGTGCGTCACGGCATGTACCTCCCAAGCCCGCAGACTGCCTTCGCAGGCTTAGCGCCCTTCTGTACCGGCGGGCACCCAGCGAGCACCTGGCCCATCATTGTGCCGCACTTCAATCGTGACATGCTTCTCAACATTCAGATCATCGCAATCATCACTCATCACTCATAATGCTGGCCCGACGGGCTAGATCTGATTTCGTGACACTTACTTTGAGCCTACTTGAAACCCGGGCATAGATCATATGCAACTCATTCGCCCGCCGTCCTTGCCACCGCCGGCCGAGTGTGCATCACCGCACCCCCTGCCACGACTCAACGCCAATGGCCGCCAGCCGGTAGTCCGCATCAAGCACCCTGGCTATCCTCCTCCTACCGACGTGTTGATCGATGTTCCCGCGGTCGACCCGCTCCCAAGCTCACCGAGCGCGCTATCGGATCAGGACGAAACAGCAGTTGAAGTCGAGACTGAGGTTGAGGTTTCGGTCGGTCTGCACCACGGGACTGTCCTGACCATTTGTGGCATCATCGCCGACAACGCGTTTGACGTTTACCTCTCCTATGATCGAGCGGGAAATTGCCGTGTTGATGACGACTGGCATTCCGACAGCATCCTCCCGGCGGGCGAATACTGGGCACAGGTGCCGCAGCCGTCGAGCACACCAGTCGAGGCAGGACAACAGGAGGCACGCGAGTCCGTATCGGCAATACCGGCACCTGCAGCGAGCTTAGCGGACCCAAGAGAAGGAGAGGAAAGCTCCACTTCTGTGCGAAGACAGACGCCCTATCCCATCGTCCCCAACTTCGAAAACTGGCAGTTCCCCCATGCCCGACTACCTGCCCTTTGGTCGAAAGATCACGAGCCTCCTGCATCGGCGCCACTCCAAGGCACGTCGCCCTCGACCTCAATCTCAAACTCCATAGCACGACGACTCCGGGTTCTGCAGCCTGTAACAAGGTCCTGCGCTATTTCTGCGCACCGTGGCGGACTCGAAGTCGCTCATATTGTCCACCCGAGATGTAAGGGTTGGTTCGTCAGCAACGGCATGAACAGATATGGAAACACTACAGCAATCCTTCCAATCGACCAACCGTCTAATAAGATTGCTCTTCGTGCCGATCTCCATTTCCTATTCGATTCCGCCCATCTGGTCATCGTGCCTAAACCTGTCCACATCACACCACCACCGTCAATCGCAAACTCGACTTCGGGCCCAGCTTCGGCATCGCAAGCTACGCGATACGCGCTGGCTA
Organism: Diaporthe velutina; assembly: GCA_038088505.1. NCBI lineage: Eukaryota > Fungi > Ascomycota > Sordariomycetes > Diaporthales > Diaporthaceae > Diaporthe > Diaporthe velutina. Next base: position 343,721 of record JBBWSJ010000030.1, on the reverse strand, counting down.
CCCACGTACTGGCTACTCCCGAAACGCAACTAGAACTGATACCGCTCAAGATTTAAGACGATACAAGGACATGATGTATTGCCAGAGGTATATATCACGTGCTCTTGCCGGCCTCGAGCTGCTAGCTGGTCATGTTAATTCTGGCCGGCCAGAATGCGGCAATGATGTAGGTGGCCCACACTCGTTGTGGCACAGGGACAGCCCCAGAGATGTGAAAGTTCCTTTCGAAACAGATACCCCAAGTAAAGCTGCCACAGCATAATTGGTACTCCGTATATGCCTAATCCAGCCCCGTCTGCAGCAGCTATCTCGCACCTACTAAACTCATAATGCGACTTACCGACTAGCGGGCCGCTAACCTAAATAACGGTATAGGGCTGTTATGTTATTTTTTGGGTGCGGGCGCTATCTAAATCTGGCCATATTTATATATATCTGCTCAGCCCGGGTTACCCGTTACTTAAGGATGACCTACTGTTAGCACTATCGCCTCCCCGTATCTAGAAAGACTCCTTAGTTGTCTCTGCTGTTGCGCCCTGGCCAGTAGTACCGATATAGTTGCCCGCGGCGGCCATTAATATGCCATACCTATCTACCTCCCTCCCTCTAATCTCTTTAAGTTATATAAGTTGCTCCACGCCTATTACCTTTACGCTAATAACTGTCTCTACAACCTTTATAAGCTTATATAAATAAGGCTAGTTAAGACTAGTAATAGATTAGATAATAGATTTGCCTATTAATATAAGTAGCTTATTACTAGCTTGGGTAATTAGTTATATAGTAAGAGATCTTGTAAAAGCTTTATATAAAAAGAATTTATAGCTGTAATCCTAATTAATATCTCTATCCCTTATCTATATATACTACCTAAAAATTTTCTATAGTAATTATAAGATTATATAAGCTCCTAAAAATGCTATTACTATAGTAAGCCTGTAAAATAATATTATAATTAGTATTTAAGTATATAGTTTTTAATATTAATAATAGTTTAATTTAAATAACTTTTTATAAAAGTTTCTTAAATATACCTAAAATCTATTATAAAATTATAAAGATTAATTTTATTATATAATTAATAATTATAATTTTTTAAAAGATAATATTAAAGATATAAATAATTATTATATCCTACTTTAAATATAGGGTTTTATTTTAAGTTTAGAATTAGGTGAACTTAAAAAGGAATTTAAAAGGAGGAAGAAGAATAAGTTATTACGTAAGGGCTTTAAGTTGCTAAAGGAGGAGGACGCTTATAGTATCTATTATATTGTTATTAATTTTATATATGAGCTTTAGGAAGAGTAGTTGAAAGGCTAAGTAGCTAGTAGGTAGTTAACTATTAAATAATAAAAAAAAGACTAAAAGTTGGCCAGATAATCGAACAAATATAGTGTGGCCGAAGCTACAAATTTACTAACACCCACATAAACTCTATAACTTCACTTATAAATATTTCACTTATACTAAGTGTTAAGGTAATAAAACTTATAGATCTTACCCTTTATAAAAGCTATAAAACTCTTATAGAGTTTTAAAGCTTGAAAAAAATTAATAGAGTAAAGAATTATTATATAAAAGTAAGGTCTTTCTCCCCCCCCCCCTTATATTAAGACTGGTAGTACACAGACCACTTCTATATCTAGTCTATGCGCTAGTCATTTTAGTATGGGAGAAATTTATTAAAAGATTTAGATAGAAATTTTATACTATTAAGCTTTTACAAATATTAATTAGTATTTAAAATAGATAGAAGAATTAAATGCCTATCTATTGATTATAAAAAAGTCCTTATAGCTTTAAAATTGAGTGAGTGGGTCCTATTTGAATGTGCTGAATTTATGTGGGTATGTGTGGTCGGAAGGTAGGGGAGACGGAAGGTGGGTGGCGCACTGTATCTTAAACGGTGAGCCATTCGCTACTGGCTACTCACAATTTGCCTTTGTAGATTTGCTGGCGGCCTGCTAAGAAAATGTAGATACCCCTCGCCTGGCACGTCGTACACAACGTTTCTTTCGTCCATTGTACAACCAACTCATCTTCAGTCTTGAATCTCTCGTCTTATAGAATAAAAAAGGCCTGATCATACCAACTGAGTATCTATCTCACGTTCTCCCCTCTGAGACTAGCCGCATCGTCTTCCCCCTAGGCCTTTAACCTCGCCCCTACTCCCAGCTCTCACCCGACCACAATCTCGAGAACAACCGACTCGAGGTCAATCAATCACCATCGCGTCAGACAGCCTGCCCAGTGAGCTGCTTACTCATTTGAACCTTCGTAAACTCGCCACCCCGCGGTTAAGCCCAAAGATCGTGATGGAAAAGGATCCGATTCCTCTTACAGCAATCCAGCCGCCAGTCGCTTTGAGGATCCGCTGTCACAATCCGAGTCTTCATGATCAAAGCAGGCGTATAGTACTTAGTGTTTGTTGTCCAATATAACAGGGGAAAATAGCCCCTAAATCAAGACTAATTGCTTGATATCTGCGAAGTCATAAAATCCTAGACATGTCCTCGCTCTCAAAAAACCGCTGCCACGGGTGGTTCTGATCATCTGCGACAGAGTAAACTCTCATAATGGCCCCTTCGTGATACTGAACGCATACTGACAGATAGATGATTGCCTCTAAAGCTTTTTGAGTCTAGGAGCGGCGTCTTCTTGATGAACTGGGTTATGACGATGGTCAGGAACACCCGCGTGATTTCAATCGCGTATTTGACAAGCCTTCGTCCTTTGTATTATTGCCCTCACTCAACCTGAATGCAGAAGCTCGCCGAATGCACTTTGCTATAAATCATTAGATTAGTTGTGCAATGTGTTTCCAAGAACGAATTCATTGGTACACTTTACATCAATGGAAGCAGGATGTACGACGGTTGCACATGTATCCTTAGTCGCCGGTGAGTCATCTTGGTTTTGTTCGGATCAGTCCTTCTGCCCCAATCTTCGAGCCGGACACTCGACCACTGTTTCATGCCCCTCCATGTCCGCCCACGATTGTTCGTTCAGAATGATCTTGTGCCTCGATATCAGCGCCGGAGTAGCATGAGAATCCAACTACAGATTTGTACCCGTTCATTGCCGCGCATGAGACAGATTTGAGTCCGCAAGGGTCGTCAGCCTCTGTGTAAGCGTCTTAAGCAGATTCCTGACCATCGTCTCGTGCCGTTCCCTGCCGCCCATAAAAGTGCCCGTATCTTATCATCTTCACCCTCGGCTTTATTATTAGCTCCGCGTCGGATCGTAGTGTTCTCCTGATTAATATTTAAGCTGTTAATTTCAGCTATTTCAAATTTATCGTCTAGAGTGCTCCTCTTTTCAGAAGATCCGTTAATGCTAAGGGCTTGCGAGCTAGAGGTATTCTGTACTTCCTTTTTCTAAACTTTTCCGTTGAGAACCGGAGTATAAGCAGGGCTAAGGGTTGCAAGTGATTAGTGATGTAGTTGAGCATCGCAATATTGGTCGCTTTCTGGCTAATAATTTCGCCTGCTTTAGAAGCGGTTGTGCTGGCTGGGCTCTCCTCTGCTGAACGTAAGTCCCTAAACGTGGTATTAAACCTAACTGACTTCTTTATATTGTTACTGCGTAACGGCTTAATGAGAATAAGTTGCGTTTAATTAAACGTTTATTTTATATTCTGCGATTTTGATTGTGCTGCTGCGGCGGTTTTAGCCTTTGGGACCTTGTTTAGATAGGTCCAGGCTTGTGGTCCTGAAGACCAAAGGAGTAGAGTGGATACTCGTACCGGCTTGGGGACGAATATGGACCTATCTGCGGTTGATATATCGCTTCGGTATGGCTAGGCTTAGAGCAATTTTGGATGCTTTCTCCCCATGACCAAAAGCTGCTGTGATCACGTTCCATATGGTTGAGCCATCTCGATCGGCTGCCAAATGCGGGAGCCTCCGAGCATGTATCTGGTAGGCATACGAACGGCAGAAAGTGGCTGTTGTCTATAGGGATGTGTTTTAATACTTGGAAGAGGATTTCCGCATCAGGTATCTACTGCTAAGCTATATATCGTCAGTTAGAATTTAATAATAAATTATATGCCCCCGCTGTTGTTGCTGATGCGATTTCGGTCGCAGACGCGTGGGGTGTGTCAATTGTGGTTGACTCCTTTTTGAAGCCGGAATCAGGAGACTTCTCCCAACGGCGGCGATCAACGCGTAGTTTCTTATCATGGGATCTCCAGTAAAGTAGACTGGTTCACCGCTGTGTCATTGAGTTGCTCAGTCCCTCATAAAAAATCCCAGAGGCGTCGGCACAGAGACCTTAGACTACATCCGTGGCTAAGCCCTCAAACGGCGCAACGTCAGCCAGCTGCCGCGCTCCAAATGCCTTGACATGGGCGTCGGGGAAAGTGATAAAAGACTAATATCTATTGCGCGTCAATCTAGGTCTTCAATTGAGGCTTGAATGCCGGTAATTTTAAACTTCAACCTGTCGTCGCTCAATCTCGTCGTCCGAAGATTCGTCCGATTCTGCCTCACTGAGTTCTGCCGTTGCTAATACTTGGTACGCCGTTGATGTCAAGAAAGAGAAAGAATCTGGCTTACTTTGGACTAGACAATATACGTTAATTTAGGGTTCTTACGCCGTGAGTTCCTTAAACAATTACAGTGTAAGGCTATATCAGTAAGTGTATGCAACATGCTTACAAAAACTATGCTTCCCTATCGGGAGATGTGGGTGGGTTGATGTGCTGGCCACCATTTATTCTAGGGTCTGGTTGGGCTGCATTAACTTTGCAAACCTTAACGAAGCCTCAGAATCCCCTCCTTCATCTGGATTCGTGCTTTTATGCATCATAATCTCCTCAACAAGCAATTTACCAAACTGCAACGGCAGCAGGATAGGGGCGACAGCGTCGAGTGGAAGTTGATCAACGACCTGCGTCAGATCAGCAAGTTCAGATCAGGGCCTACTCCGAGAGTCCCCGGTACCATCAGCAATCCCAAATGGCCCAGAGAGAACTCAACCTTCTCAATTCCCGTGTTCGCACGACATTGACCGCTCTAGACCTTGACATGTTAACTCAGCTCAAAGATGAAATACCAGTCGAAGATGAGATGCCTGATAACGCTCTGCAGTCGAGCTCGGAATCGGAGCATGAAAGCAACAAAGGTAGGTACTCAGGCCAGGAGGACACCTCGTCGGCGTCTACCTCCGCGGGTGCGGAATGTCGCGGGCTGGCGCTACGGCAGCGTTTCACTCTCATCGGAAGCCTTTCAGTTTATCCATCGAGAAGTCAAGCGCTATCTTATCTCAGGAAATTGTGCGCATTCCTTGAACAACGAGTCAACAGAGAACTCTTCGTGGATTACCTCACGCTCCCAGGTAGGCCTGTGGGCTATCTGAAGCCCTTGAGCCTTGTTTAAAGCCTCATATCCTGATACGACGTTAGAAAAGCCTTTGTCTTCCATTCCCACACCGGGGGGATTGGTAGTACTTCCTTGCCTGTGCTGGAGTTACTGGCTAGGTAAGTCCCTAGAGCATGCGCTGAGTACGTATTTACGGACCTTAAAACGCACTTCGTAAATCCCCTCGAGAAAAAGTACGGGTCCAACGACTAGTATTTTCAATTATTTCTATGATATGTTTTAACCGATGGGGCAACTGCCTTCTCATAAATTCATTTCACCCGCCCAAAGACTCAAATGCAGTCGCCGAGAAGTCTTCCACTCCGACTATCGATGCCTCCGTATCAGAGCCTGCCAACACGTCCACGACAGTTCCCAAATTGCGGGACAACTGCGTCTCACGCGGCATCCCGTGCAAGTATGCCAAGCCCAAACGAAGATCCGGCTTCACGCTCCAAGAGACCAGCGCGACGGGGAGCATCACCAGTAAAACCAACAGTGGTGGTACTGAGACCGATACTTCTACGGAGCGTGTAATACCCCAGCTCGACCTCCCTCTCTCGCCCGTCAGGTGGGCCGGACGGACTGAAAGTCACGCCTAATCTTCCATTCCAGATGCCAACCATACCGCAAAATCTTCTCCCATCATAGTTTCAGATCCACTGACCCTCTTACCATCAGTCAAAGGTCTCACCGGGCCGGAAAGTGATGCCGACCAGATTGTTTCTTCGGTCGCGAGCTTTGACTTTGGTGACCTGGGCGATCCTGACTCACTCTCCATGGTCTTCAAGGAGCACTTGAATAATGAATGTCTCTAATCGGAAACCTGATAACGGCTTCTCATAAATCATGCTCTCCCACACTGTCTGTGGTCAACCCTCAGTCTTCGGTCCGAGCGACTGAGTTCAACGGCGACACCCTTCAAGACATCAACGGCCCGGAACAGCGAGTATCAACGTGCAAGTGCTCGATTTAAACTACCGGTCTGGTGAAAAATAGTACTTAACAGGTTCATCCATTAAAGGACCTCCATACTCGGGAATATCAACACCCACCAGCCAGATCCAACAACCTTAAATATCTAAGCGCCTTAGCTGCTCAACGAGCAACTAGCTTAAAAGAGCGTTAAGTTTAGTTCTATAAAACATAAAACAAGTATCTCTCAGGGAAACTTTAATTTCAAAGGCCGGTAATAGGTCTTTACTGATTAATGAGAAAGGTGATTTTAAGCCAGCCGCGATTACTTCCAGGGTGCATCCCAATTTCATCCGGAATAATGCAAATACCTCGAACCAAGCACAGCCAACACCTTATAAGTACCACCTGTAGCCTCTACGGCCGTGTTGTCCGAGGTGTCGGTATATCTGAGTGCACCACTGGTGATGAGCAGAAGCCTTACAATTTCCACAATTAGTGATTGAGCGTTAACATCAACCTGCTGCAACTTGACTTGACCCTCCATGTATCTGACCATACAACTCCTTGGCAATGAAAGACATCACCATGTTGATGCCCAGAACGTCAGGGCTGGCTCGTGCTGCCTCGCGGTACGCTACAGAGCAGAGTGGGTTCGTTTTGAGTCCGTATACGTGCTCTTTTAAATGCGTAGGCGGTCCCTTCATACAGTAGTAAACGCTCAAAGACCCAGCGTTAGATTTTAAAGTATCTCAGAGGGTTTTGCGTTTAAGTTTAGAAGATTATATTGGCCGATATAGGGGTCATCAGCACCAGGCAGGTGTGGATTGGATTAACTTACACAAGGATCCTAAGCCAGGACCCTGACTTGCCCCGCCTGGTACTACCAAGGTATGGTTACGGGCTGTGCTCTCCTGTGGAGCCTCCGGTAGTCTTATCGAGGAGACCTTGGTGTCTGATAACGAGGGCAAGAAGGTGCTCTTTCATACTTAAGTTCTTGCTTTCCTTGGGAGCCCTGATTGTACTCTTTCTTCCCATACACTCGCCAAACGACAAGAGACCGCCAAAGACCCGTTCAAGCCTTCCCTCAGCCGTGTGTAGCCTGTCATGTCTTTCAAGTTGGGTATCTCCTCATCGTTTGGTGATGCTGTCGCCGATGCAACTGCCAGCCAGCCATTTCGTCGCCCCTGCGACAATGGCAATGGTTCCGACGATGGTGATGGCGGTCGCTCTGACAGTGCTGAGGCAGTCGAGGCTACCGAGCTCACGGCGACCAACGATGCATGGTGCGAGGGACTTGGACGAGTGAATGCGAGTGCAGGTTTGTTTGCCTCTGGCCCTCAGGGTTCACTCAAGATGTATCGCACGGCTGACCATCTGTCCCTCTGAATCCTTTCCCACAGATAACAACATCAACCCATCTGGCCTCTTTGACCTCCACCCAGGCAAGGGCGACACAGTCCCACCTCCACCATACAAGAAGCTGGATGACAACACTTCCAACACCAGCATTATGGACAGCCAGCCTGCAAGCAACGCTGCTCCTCCTGTTCGCGGCCTCCCACGGAACTGCGCTGATATCGCTCATCAGCTTTTTGCATACCCGAGCCTGCCCTCCCTCATGATCAGCGGCGCCATCCTCTACATTCTCCACATGACCACCTTGCAGACCATGACCACTGTCAACAAGGTCCCCATCTACGTTGCTGGCTTCATGTTCCTCATCCTCGCGGGTTCGCTCCCAGCCGCGTCTGGTGGAAATGCCAACGGCGGCACAAACGGCAACAGCCACAACATCTTCCTTACTCGCGACTTTGCCCGCCTCCTTGTCATGCTCGACGCTACCCTCCTTGCGGGCATCCACCTCTCCTACCTCAAGGACAGAGCGTTCGACGGCAACTCCCTCCTCTTTGTCGGCCATTGGATTACCGTCGTCCTTGTATTGTGCGGCGCCGCCTACCTTTGGGCCTCTGACCCGCAGTCTAGGCGCGGCCATAGCAGCCAGGCCTAGGCTTGCGGCACGCAACATTGGGTTGCTCGGTTGGCTCCCTGGAGTAGTCGCATGCGGTCACAAATGCAACCACGACAACAAATGAGAGGAGGACGAGTGGCGCAAAGAACGCACGCGCACGAAAGTAGTATCCACACGAATACCGAATTCCCTCTTCCTACAATGCCCGCAATTGGCCAGCGGCTTTTGGAACAAGATGGCGTCGAGGTCGATCAAAGCGCACGCTGCAGTAGAGAGGAAGGAAATGAGGGGAGGGGGCAAGGGGGAGAAGGGAGTGTGGGTGGAATTGGTTGATAGACGAGGATTGTTCATTCCTCTTCCATATTCCCGCTCCATCAGCCTTCCATTACTTGCCTTCTCAGCCTTCTCTTATGAGTCATCACAACATACCCATTTATATACGAGCGCTATGCATGTATTACTTCTTAAAATACCCTGCTGCCAGTCGATGGTGCTGTTGTCGCTGTCGTCACTACTATACCAGCCTATGACGGCATCGCAATGATTGCCAAGGTGTGCAAGGCAAATAAACCAATAGGGGGACTACCGGGAACGATACTGACTGTCAGGCACCTCGGGGAGAGAGAGGAATTGAAAAGTTACTAGCTAATAGTAGAGAATCAAGCTCCTCACCATACCTGGAGAGATAGCCTCCTTAAATAATGTCCCCTCCTCCTCCTCCCCCTCGAAAGAGGAGTTTGCAAGTTAACGCCCGGCCTGGACACAGCTTCCCCACCTGCCTCAGCTCACACTTCCTTACCCTCTTTCACATGGACCTCGATGGCTTTTCATGGGCCTGGGTGTCGGGTACATTGGGTGAGGGAGTCCCCATCCTGGTTATATCCGTTCGTCATCGGTGCCGATCATCAACACCGCGCCCTCAGGCTGAGACTTCTCTCCCGCGCGCTTCTGCGTTGGCATGCCTATACTTTACTGCTGCATATAGGAGGCTTTGTATTGGACGCAGGAAGGCAACTTTTGCAATCTCAGCTTAGCCTTAGAAGTAAAGTGTCCAATAGATTCTAGGTGCTGGGGACTAACAAAGTACTGTTTTGATACCAGAACCAATGCTCATGTGATCTGCTGCTGAGAAAATTTCGTTCCCAGTCTGCATTAAATTTTCATCTCAATTCGAATAAAATGCCTGTGTTCTCTACGTGATCCAGTTGTTCAAATAATTCGCAGAAAATCCATGTCAGTCGATCATTGTTACGCAGATGCTTCACACGAGCTACTCGTCTGACAACTCGAGTCAACGGGCCTGTGGGCCACGGGCGCAGCGAACATTTCAGAAGCCAAGAGCGGGCCGGCTGCGAATCACATGTTACGTGTGCCGCCGGTCCAAAAACAAATGTTCAGAGAACACCCTGTTGTGCCAGTCATCCCAGCTCCGCTGCAACTATAGGCCTGGGAAGAACTGGACCGGCCCAATGGCAGCAAGAACAAGCAGACTTCGACGGCGGAGTCGGAGAGACTACGCACCGGACGGCTGTCCGAGTTTGCATACAGGATGCAAAGAAAAGAAGTCGAGACCCCAATTCCGTCCTGTGGACGAACTGTGGACAGAATCAAAAGCAACAACAGCATTAACATATACCGGACCCTCATGTTGCTTTCGACATGGTGCTGTTCAACTCTGATGTGGATCACGCATTGAATTCCCAAGTCGCCTTTGGAGAAATAGGAAGCCCTTCCATGGATGGAAGCACAAAAATTACCATGTTCCAGAGCCTCGTACCTCATCAACCGCCACGATTCTGCAGTGGCAGTAGTACTGTAAACGAGACTAACACTTACGAAATTAAATTACAGTCAATCCTACCATGGTTGACTTGAATGACAAGCGCTCTTTCAAACTCGCCGTCTCGGTTGGCGATTTCGAGCTTATTGAAGAAATGAAGGCCGAAGTTATTGGCATAGCTGTCCGACGGGAGCAAGCAGGCCGTTACGACTGCGTTGTCCTAAGTCTTATAGTACTTACACAACGTCGAACGAAGATGTCGATTAACCTGGATCCGCAAGGTGAGATATTTGTGTGGAGACCCTGCGGCCTTCACCGTACGCACACCTCATTCCCACATAACACCACGGCCGTGCGAGGTTCGCCCACTCACCGTACTCATCCACGCATAATGCTCAAAGCTGATGACGCGGTGGTCAACACATTCCCTATGCAGCCAACACTGACATACGCGGCTCCCAGCTTCTCAGGATCCAGTTGTTCTATCCCTAATTCCAGCCGTCATGGGGCAAGACTACAAATTCACGGTATCGAGTGGGAATAAGAATATTACTGATCTGTTTGATCATTTTGGTGTTATGTGTCCTCCGACTCTCTGTCATTAAGAGTGAAATTCCCCCCCCCCCCCAAGTGCTCAGTTCAGATCTCGAATTTCTCATCCTTCGGCCATCATGTTAAGCTTTGTGATGAACACCTTGCGATGGCTGCTCGCCTCGGGCGTTGCTCCTTCAGTCGTCTCAGGCTCACCCGTTCCCTTTAATGATGCCTACCTTGATCAAAAAGCCCGAGTTTGGGAAATGTCAGCTCGCGGACGAAGCTATTCAACCTTGCTATCTTGGAATGGCTGCGTGGAAGATGCCGCAGTGGCCGACGCTCAGCCGGCATACTCCCATATGTGATTGACTATAGCGAAATCACGTTAGTACCCATCGATGCATGCACACACCCAAATTATTATAGGTGCCCGAGCCCCAGTGAATAAGAGTTATAAGTAGTGAATGGGTCCCGCACATGCACACACACACTTTCAGCTTCCTTATCTCTGATACCGGTGTGGAAGTGAAGGGTCAGTTGCCAATTGAAATATCTTATCTCCGTGCCGTATTTGCTCATTCAATAAGAATACTGACGACCAGAGGGAATTGACTGGGAGTTGCAGGGTGGTTGTAACGGAATGAGCAAACTCATGTGAGATAATGGGGCTTCTTCACAACCAAACGGCTGCTTCCAATTATTTTCGAGATCACGGCGAGGAACCCTCGTCAATTCATTTCTTACAAGGCCCGGAGTGTCAGACCCTCCTATGACAAAGTATGGTATACGGGTTATCATATTTTTGGGGTTGAAAAGTTCCAGCTGGACTTAGGAATCGGCCGTTCACAGCCCCTTGCATCAATTGATTGGACCCTACATTGGGGTGGCGATAGGTCCGAGGAGGAAGGGAGGAGAGCTAAGTTTTGTTTGCAAGGCGCAGTAGTCGATGTCCATCAGGTGACCTATTCCACAGGGCAGGCAACCCATGTTTGTAGAGTACTGCGGTGTTTGTCACTTTGTATTTCACTGTCGTCTCATGGATGGCTGGCTGCCTCTGCACTTGCCCACTGCCTCACCAGCAACACAACCACAAGGCAGGCACGTGACAACCAGCAACCAAATCAAACCAGGTAAGTATGCTCTCTTTTGCCGACGGCTATTCCAACCACTGCATAATGTCCGTGCGCATTTGTGCTCAGCTCATCTTCGCTGCCGAGAAACACAAACTCGCCCTCCTTCCTGTTCGCCAACACACACACACACACTGCGTGCATACATCACATCACATCACACCACATCTACACAAAGTCAAACCATACATACTCACATTATGGGATTCTTTCAGGCTGGATTTGAGATCACTCGTCTCCCTAAAGACACAACCATATCAACCCCTATGTTTGGCAATCAGATAAAGGACAACAATAACAACAACATGGCCAACACCAATAGTAAGTCCACATATAAACATCTATCAGGCATTCATTCTTCTTCTTATCCTCCTTTTTCTTGCTCTTAATGCTTGTTTTATTCTTCAACTCCAAGGCCTGGCATAAGATGGACTAACTGATTGGGTACTACTTCTGTAAACGCAGATTCCACTGCTGGAGTCCGTGTCGGCTGTGGCTCCTCCGTCTTTCAGGTCTCGGGCTCCATCTGCTCCAACCGCTTCGCCATGTCTTCGGTGCTCTCAGGCGTCTACGTCGTCGCCGCATCCCGCGTCGCCTATGGCATGGTCGCGCGCAGCCCCCTCACCGTCAGCCCTTCAGCCGCCCACCGCCCCATCATGGGCCTTGTGGGCATCGTGATGGCCACCGCGTTTGCCGCCGCGGTGCTTCCCAAGCCCGACAACGACCGCACCGAGTCCAAGTCTCTCTAGGCTGTGCGCGCAAATGGTATGTTTCTTCCCCCTGTCCTCTCTTCTCCTCTGTCCCACCCCTCCCTCTCTTTCTACCCTGCTCTCCCATTCAACAAGAAACGTAAATTAAATTGAAAACCCTTTAGACTTTCTTCTTGTTCCTTCCCTCTGGTTTTGGGAACCTTTAAGCGCGGAATTGGGCCAGCATCTTTGAGCGAGGCGTTTGGTTCACTCAGGTTTCGGATAGTGGCCACACTCTTGTGCCGGCAGCGCGACTGCTCTTAACAACGACGTAGCGACGTCGTCCCATGTAGTCAAACACATGCTGTTAAACTGCAATCAATGACTGCAACAGTCTCATTTGTCTGCCCGGGTCGCGCTGGCGGCGTTTGATATGAACAGAATCCACAGTCAACCTTGGAGGCGTGAATGCGTACATTCCGCTGGTCCAGCGGCGCTGGTGAATTGAGATTCGTATTGGGGTAGTGGTGTACGCCACATTCTGCGTGTACTTCGAACTATCAGGTGACTAGACATTACCACGACTGCCATGTCAGCTCTCAAATCGATTATCGGAAACGAGGACAGTCATCCGGCAGAACGTAACGCTGCCCACAACTTCTCAACTATCGACATGTGAATTCATGAGACACGGGGGCATGGTCATGGAGCTGATTTCAAGACTGCTAGGACGTCACTCACTCACTGGTTGCATAGCTCGGTTTGCAAACCATAAAACATGAATACAAAAATCGTTTATAGACAGTATCCATCTTCAGCCGCGGTTGCTATGTCATCAACGCCGGTCGTGTTAGTATTGGCCCACCTGCGCCTGTCTCGCAAAAAGCGGCACTGAGCGCTGTGATGGGACTTATTCAGATCTGGAGCATAGAATCAATTGTGCAGCGGCCAAGTCGCTCATACTGGGTTAGCCATTTCTTGATTGAATCTGTCCGCCGTTGGACACAAATGGTAAGGCTGTCCAGGCTCAACGTATTTGAGACGATTTGTAAGCCGAAAACGAAGGTTCTTATCGCTAAGGTAGCTGTCGTAGGCAACTCGACACCTCTGCGAAAGGGGCTTGGCCGGATCATAAAGATACCTGCGGCGATAGACCATCCTGACTTGTAACAAGAGTTGCTCTTATACAAGCGGTCCTGGCCCGTACTCCAAAACAATGTCAATCCATGTGATGTTTTCAGCTTTTCAAACCCCAGAGCATTCAGGCGGCATTTAAATGGGCCGTGTCTCCGAAGATTTAAATAAATATAAACCCTTTCAGTATTACAAGGGACTGAACATGGACGACCCGAAAAGAGACACTGCCATGAGGGTCCAAGATCAGTAGCTCTCCTCTGATGTCTGTGACACTGAGATGCCATCGCCCTTGGTAATCTGAAGAGGGCGAGTATTCCATCTTGACAAGTGATCCCGGCTTCTTGTAGGGCCCTTGGTTTGTATGTCAGGAATGTCTGCATCTAAGACACACCAAGATAACCATGTGGACAACACTCATTTTTCACGCTCCTCTTTTGAATAGCTCCAGAACGCTGTCCGTCTCCACGTTTTCCTCATCCTATAGTCAACTTTATCGCTTTCTTTCAACCGACTTTCACTACGGCGTCTCTTGGTCGGCTAACCCTTGTTCGACCTTCCCCTGTATCAGAGCCTTCGTGTACTGCGATGCACTGGGGAGGCACTGCCACCGCTGCAAAGAACCAGTGACTTACCATTCCCAACGCCCTCGAAACCCAGGTTGCTGAGAAAGCTTGAGTCGGGTCTCTCGCTATCAGTCACATTCGTCCACTAGGTCTGGCATATGCCGTCCATAAGAAAGCCCACAAGTTAGGACATACATCCGTGGAAGTGGGCCTGTTCAATGAAGGTTTCACCGACGAAGAAAGAAAGATGCAGCCACACAGCCACATCTTTTTACACTGCAGCAAGAGAGATGCACATCATATGATCTGCCCTACGCTTACCCGGCGTTTTTGTCACCACTCTTACACATAAATGGCCGTCATCCTTCAAAGTAATTGCTCGCCTTATTACCTCCACTCTTCATCTCACTGTTTCTACTGCTTACACATTTACCTCACTGGTCAGATCTTTATTTTCAGCTTGCAAACGGTGAATCATGGCCAAACGTCCCGTGTGGGCCGCTACAGCAAAGGTGGCATATACTGAGCCTGAATTCTCTGAGCCTGATAGTCTCAGCGAAGAAGTCTCCGTTTTGGAATGTGCCAGCCCAATTATACCTCTGCACTTGCGGCCTTTATCCGATACGACAAAGAAGTGAACGCGGTTTGCGGATCTCGAGGTAGAAGACAAAAATGATGAGAGCGGCTAGGTACACGGCTCAAGGAAGAAGCGAGCTGGCTTAGGTACGAGACATTAGGAACCTTCATTACTCTGAGATACGCCTTTTGACAGAGAAGTTGTGGCTGCATAGTGATCAACCTAGCTGGTGTGAGTGACAAAGGATCCCTCTTAGTCTGTAGTGCGGGTGGCAAAGATGAGGCTCCCAGTATGTTGTCTACCCTTGAAGGCGTTCCGTCATTTCACTACATATATAGGCTAATAACTGACTCCTACTGGCTAAAGCAGGCCCCTCCGCCGAGGAACGGAAACAGCATCCGCAATCCAGCACCAATGTCAGTCGACTGGCAGACCCTTCTGGGCTCTCTTCGAGGAATCCGTCGCCTTCCCTTGGCCAAAGAGGACAGATTCAGCCTGATATTCCAGCGGATGCTGAACTGGGCCACCTAGTTTCCAACGACGTCGGCCACTTACACGAGGGTTTATACAACTCACGCAACCCACGCACCAACGCTGTCCACGCGCGCGCGTCTCGGCGCACTGCTTGGACCGTTCTGCAAGACGGCCTCCTCCGAGCCTTCAATTGCAGTTCCCGGCCAGTTCATACAAATGCACCCAGCAACCTCACTCCCGTTGTAACCCTCGATGACCTGTCTACCGCTACTATCAGCAACTGTGTGCAGATCCCGTTAGCCGACCAAGATCGGCTGAAAGCTGAGCATTCCACGACTCTGGCAACTCTCGCCCGCTTGGGACATGGCGTATTTCACCCTGAGGCAACCTTGCGGTGGCAAGTGGCAGTTCGCCTAGCCGCAATCGAGCGTATTGTCCGCCGCGCAGACCTTGATCACGCCATTGTCGAAAGCAAGAGGGCGGCTGCGATATGGGACATGTACTCAACGACATTGTCATCATCAAATGCTGCCCGTGAGACGAATGACGGCGCAAACCAGGTGGACGAGCAGCAAATACCGTCGGTACGCAATGAAGCCATCGCGGTATCACACCGCCTCACCCAGCAGATTGAGGCGGCGAAGCAGGCCCACGACACCATGGCAGCTAGGGTTCAAGACGCTGCTCGCCATTTCGTGACTGCGGACGAAGCCCTTGCTGCGGTGAAGCGCAGTCTGGAAGAATTTACCAACAAGACCAAGGCCCGTTTGGAGTCCTCGGAAGCTCAGGGTGTGTATGTCGGCCGGTGTCTGGACGCAGTACAAGTGTTCACTTTCTGAACAGCACAAAGTTGCAAATGTGAACGCCAACATCGAGGGTATTTCGAGCAAATCTGTCTTGACTTTAGGAGCGCCCACCCGAGAATTCTAGGCATGTTAAGCTCATCTCAGGGTCACCACAGTCGCAACACTTCAAATATAGTGGTAGGCTACTGCCTGCCTACTACATGCTATGACGGGATGAATCTATGCTCATTGCAATGTAATGCTATGCCATCATGATGAATCAACAAGACCAATGAACCAACCAAACGCCTTGCTTAAAGATGCTGGAGACAGGAGTAGAGGAGACACAGATAGTACATGTGCTTGATTTGCTCGCCATAGGTCCAAGGCTTTTCATGTCTATGTATTAGCTAAGAAGAGAGAGGGGTGGGCTCAGAGAGTCATACCTGGGCACTGCTTGCACGTGCAACCTAGAGAGACTTGGAGTTGGTTTGAGTCTCGCCACTGGTGTCACTATCAACACCAGCAGCACCAGCAGACGCAGGACGGTCGTTCTTGGAAGGCTTTGCCAGCATGGTAGCAGCAAATGCGCTGGTGATGACGCCGGCCACGAGGCCCAGGACAGTGGTGGAGTACGGAGGGCAGCCGGGCAAGAGGCGGCTGATAAAGAAGCAGCTGGCTCCAATGTAGAGGCCTGAGAGCAGCGGGTGCATGGAGACAGGGTCGGAGGCGAAAGCAGTTGCGGCCTGAAGTACCCAAGGGCCGAAGTTGACACCGACAGAGGCAGCTATGCATAATGTTCAGTTAATAATGTGTCAGAAGCAAATTTTGATTTACATGTGTACTTACAGTTGGGGTCAGCCGTGGTCTCCTTGTTGGCGCTGGTCATTGTGCTGGTTGAAAGGGCAGCCCGGCGGAAAAGGCAGGAAGCGAGAAGCTGCTGTTCGTCTCTGCTCAGGCGAGTGAGCTTGATTCCGACCTGTGCAAAGCCCATGATGTTGGTATGTCTGTGTGAACCTTGTGTGTGTAGATGATGTGTGGGTGTTGTGATTTTGAATTGTGCTTGTTGTGTTGGCGATGATTGTGGACGACGACGGGCAACAACAAAAAGGTGCTACCTTTTTGAATCAGACTCAAGACACTGGACCCTTGTGCACACTGGTGCGACTGAGTGCCGTCGGCAAGAGGGAGAAATTTAGCCTACCAACTTACACAGTTTGACAGTATGTGCCTGGTTTGTCCTTCTAATGCGGGGTTGCAGTGTTAGTCAGCGGTGATGATGGGAGGTAGGTGCGGGGTAGGTGCGGAGTAGGTGCGGAGTAGGTGCGGGGGAGACAGTGGCTCGAGCTTTACAGTACAAGTACGGAGTATGGTGGTACTGGCCACAGTCTTGTGGCCCCACCTACATTAATCCAAAATGGACTAGCGGCTGATTAGATAGCAAAGACTGCAAAGACTGCCTGCCGAAGTTGCAACGACGACTTGCCAACACAACAGAAGCCCAGCCTTCCACTTCGACTTGTTCCCATCTCACAAGTTGCAACCTCACCCTACAACTCCTCCACAGATAGTCTAGGCACGACCAAGATCAACCTGACAGGCTTCTACTCATTGCCCACGGCCGAAGAATGACTCCTAGGTAATGGCTTCAGGGCACACTCTCCGTGGCGGCACAGCACTTGGGCGGGTCTCTGTTGGAGTCTGCAGTTGAGATTAGCCAGCTCTGTTCTATTCTATTTAATCTCTCTCTGAGGTCGTGCTTGTGTACGAAGTATTGATAATATAGGCATTTCCACCTCAACATTACAGATAGGACAAATCTGATGATGCCTCTCGAAAATCTATCTAGTAGTCGCCTCGCCGACGCACGCGCGACGATGACCCCATTTGCTTCTCATTGAAAGCCTGCGGTGCAAGGTAGCAGGTGAAGTTCAGCTCTCCATTCTCTTGAAAAGGCAGCCCACAAAGGTCTGCGTAGCCTTGCCGGCTCCTGCGTGGCCGTGGGGCGTCAGCTCCTCCAGGGCCTGCAAGTAGTGCTCCCCAAATTCCCCAACGGCTGCGCTTCTCCATCCGGGCGACGAGGTTGCAGCCAATGGCGGCGTCTGCGCCGCCGTAGTGGCGCGTGGGCACATAGACCTGGATCTCCGGGTGGGGCTTGTTGGGCGCGTTGTCGAAGTGGTAGACAAAGCCCGACAGGTACTTTGCGAGCTCGTCGAACTGGCGCGCCTGCTGCTCGTATTGCCACCGCTCGGCCTCGAGCTTGCGGTCTTCGGAGTAGTCGGCTGGAATGCAGGCGGCGGCGTCGACGAGCTCGCGCAGCTCGGTCATGCATCCCCCATGTGTGATGTGGTGATGCGCCCACCCGGCGTCATGATGGCGCGCACCGACTCGAAGGACGAGTGTGGTGTCTGGCGGTACCACTTGAAGCGCGTCACATCCAGCCGCTCGTTGTCGACGGCCACCGAGTAGAAGGTCAAAAGCTTGCCCTCGGGGTGGGTGTTGACGAAGTCGAGCATCATCTTGAGTGCGGCATTGTCACCTGGCTGCACGGCGCTAATGGCGTTGGCGTAGACTGGTCTGGCCGAGCTTCCGCGGCACAAAGTAGGACTTGGGTGCCACACGGTCCTTGAGGACTCGAAGCCAATGTGTACGCTTGTCTTCATCTTGACACCTCCTGAGCGTACTCGGTGTTGTCGCGGTCGTATAAGTCGCTCATGAAATGGTCAAAAAGGCTGACATCGACTCCTGGACGTGCCGTTGCCACGCGGTACTTCATCTCGCGCGTGGCCCAGCGGGATCAAGCGGGTCAAGGGCTGTGCCTGCGTATTATCTAATGGGTTCGGCAATATACCGGATCTCATGGTCTTTGGATGCCATGTTCCATTTCCAAGAGCATTCGATTGATGACCCATTAAAAGTGATGAGCGATCTCCATCTGGGCTTGAAATTGCTCGCAGTTGGCGCAGGGCTCAATTATGGAACCTGAGATATTGTCAGCGTGAAATTGAATGGTTGGATGTTATGTAGATTGCTTGTTTGATGGCCACTTACAACCCACTGGTGGTGGAACATGAGGACCTCGTACTAGTGCTGCGTCTCCACAGAGTAGCCTGCTGCATCGGGGAGTGTAGCCAGGTGGCTCACAGTGAGTTGCCACCAGTACTCTGTGTCTGCATCTCGGGCGGGCAAGCATTGGAACAGCCCTTGCCACGCCTCCATTTGCTTGACCTGGTTATGGCCGTTGGTCTTGGAGACCTCAGATCCGTTTGCTGCAGTCATTATTTGAGTGAATTCGCACATTCTATTATGAACTGTAAGCCACTTTCGAAGCTCACTCAGGTCAGGTTACAACAATTTCGGGCCTCCCTTTCCTTTTACATTACCTAATTAGTCGCATCCTGATGCAAGGTGCCAATGCTACTGCTGCATGCAGGTTCGGATTTGGAGACTCATCGAGTTCGTCTCGGGATCCCGAGAAAGTGTGGCCAGATTGTCGCATCTCGGATTCCGAGAGTAATTGTTCTGCTGCAACATTCGATGTGATCCGGAAATACGTTTCGGTCATTCCCATCTTTGGGGCCGTTCACAGTGGAGTCGCGATCCTAATCCACCTTCCATCGGGGCAAGGCGACGAATTCAACCTCAAGTAACAAATCTGACAAGGCCTCATTACCTTCATTTCGTTGATGTATGATTCTGACCAACGTGTACTGGTCCACCTCCTTCATTCATTCAAATCCTCATATTACATCTTGTCACTTTTTATCAAGATGTATTACTACACAGAGTTGCCTCCCGTGGTACGCACTTTGGGTCCCATAATCTTGAACGCCTTGGTTCTCTACAACTTGGTAACCTCACTCATCTTATGGTACCGACTGCGACAATTCCCCGGGCCATTTTTCGCGTCGATATCTTATTTCTGGCTGGGGCAGGCTGTGCTCAAGAGCCAAGTACCCAAGTTGATCGCGGATGCCCGAAAGAAACATGCCAATGGGGGAGCCTTCATCCGTGTCTCCGCTGATATGCTCTCCACCGACAGCCCGGAAGTTCTACGCACCATCAACGCTGTTTACAACAACTACCGCAAGGGAGACTGGTACCACGGCGCCCAGGTAGACCCTGAATCTCATAACATGGTTAGCGCCACCGAGGTCGCGATCCACGACAAGATCAAGTTCATGACCTCGGCTGGCTACCCTAGGGTACACCGGGCGTGAGGTGTCCCGCCTCGAGTTCGACATCGATGGGCAGATTGAATCCCTAGAGCCTCATCCGCACCAAGTACATCTCCTCTGAAGACAAAATTGCGTCCCTGCTAGACACGGCTAAGGGGGCGTAATTCTTCTCGGTCAACACCTTGACCAAGATTGCCTACGGCGACGCATTCGACTACTTTATTCATGACGTGACATCGGTGGCTATGTTAAGACTATGCAAGAAGGTTCCGTCTTCAGTAAGCTCTTCCAGTCGAACACCAGAGGTTGATCCGGGAATTCTACCGGCAATCGGGAATCAAGGGATTAACAATATGACAACGAAGATTTACATATAAGTCTACATATAAATCAAATATGGCTTATGACTTACAGTGCCTATCCATGCTGTCTGTCGCTAACTCTATCGGCCAAGTAAAGTTCATACTCACCCATAGTCTGCAGCCGGCCGGTCGCATTGGGATACCTACCTCGCTAGAATATCAGACTTGAAAGGACCAGCAGGCCTAGGTTGTATTAATACTTGACATGAATAATATGTATCACCTGCCTCTACTGCTTGCTGGGTCTCGAGCCGAGCCTGGCGCGGACCGCCGTTTCCATTGTTGGTGGGCCTGCTTGCATTGGAGTGAGTGAGGTGGACGAACAAGGCTTGGTTCGCAATTTGAGCTCATAACCAAAAATCATGATCAGTGTATAGGATAGGAGGCATTCCTGTCATATTTGTCGACTAGTAGATGATTATTTCAACGAGGCATTGAACCGGTGGTGATTCTATTCTGGCTATTAATTACACACACAGTTACGTTGGTTGGTCACCATCGACGCCAGACTCCAAATTATTCCAAGACCCCGTTGAAGAATATTGGACCAAATAGGAATGGGAGTGGGGCAAAGGAGAGGGCGGAGGGGGAAGCAGTCTGGCACCAACGTCCCCGAACTGGCTACAGGACTCTTTGTGTAACGTTATACCAGGGAAGACGGGGACGCATTCGAGACCCTCGCGTGCCACCGCTCGCTGTCAAGTCGGCCTGTCCGCCTTCTCGCAACCGGGTGTGCCGTCAAGACGATCAAGCCTGTCAAGTCTGTCAGAAGCCTTCTTCAGAATTCTGTATGCCGCCTGGTAGTATGTCTTTATCGGGCCTTTTTCCGCCTCGGCCAGTTTTCGGGCCTGCTGGACGGGCTCGAGCGGGACTGCAAGCCCGCCCTTGATTTGCGGGATTGGATCCAGCCTTGGGTCGGCACCATAGTCCAGTAGTAGCTGGATGACAGGGATGTTGTTGAGTAGTGATTCTCCGCCCATATCTGCTTTGGAATCGTTTAGACAGAGGTCCAGGGGGCGGCCGCTTCGCATCTGTATCATTGGCCGAAACTCCTCCTCGTTTGGGTCCGCGCCGTCCTCAAGGGCAACCAGGAGCTCGGCGAGCTTGCATCGGAGGTCGTAGCGTGAGGTGGAGGCCCAGAAGATTGCACTGCCTATTCTCTTCTGGTGGCATTCGAGCTCCTGGCCTTCCCGGATCAGGCGGGCCTCCTTGAGGACGGCTTCTTGCTCCTCAGCTGTCAGATAACTCTTCCATTCCTCGCCCCCTGTCTTCGCATCGGCCGGGTAGGCCTTCCTGCTGATGATGCCGCCCATCCTGCACAAACACACTAGTCAGCAGGCATCCAAGTACATACTTGCAGGGCAGGTTATTAATGTGCAACCTGTGAGTTGGTGCTACCTTACCTGGTGTATTTTCAGGTGGGTGGGCGTAGACAACTTACTGATTTGATGGTGAGGCTTGGGTTTGCTTGATTTTACGGAGTGGATGTGACGATCTTGGAAGGGCTTGTCTGGGTGAATGTTCCCTTGCTTGGGTAGTTTGAGGTAAGGCAGCGGCTTCTTGCTTGCACTCTTGGTAAGCAAACTGGGTGTTCGTGTGCCACGCTTGGGCAAGTCTACTCTTTGGACGAGGTAAACTGTACAAGACTATGGCTTGGTAATGGTGGTCAACCTGTTATGGAAAAGCCTCTGTAGGACAGAGACAGAAAGAAAGAACGAAAGGAAAGGAAAAGAAAAGGCGGGGGGGGGGGGCGTACTTCTGTTGTTTGGAGATATGTACCTACCTTGGTACTCTAGTCTATATTGATTGACTGGTATGAGTGCGTCATGTTGGCCTAGGCAAGGTTGTTGTTTCCCCGTGTGTCACCAAAACCGGGCAGCCATCAATACCCAAGCCCAATCCATTGCCGCTGGTCAGGACTTGTCTTCTGATTCACAACACCTGTCTCAGTCGGTCAGACTGTCCCACCACTCGCGTAAAGGCTCTCAGCCAGCCACTTGTTAAGCCCGTCTGCTTGTGTTCCCCGGTTTGCCAAGCGCAAACACTTCCTGTGCAGTCATACAAGAACCGTTGCTTTCTTTCTTGTGTTGCTCCTGGGTCGACTGCTCACAAGCTGCTCTACTTGGTACCTAGGTAAGTAGATGTGCTTACCTTATCTGTACGCCATGTAATCATCCATGACGGTGAATCCAAAACAAAGTATTTGCATGCTTTGTGGACAAGTAAAATGTTTCCTATGCACAACAGTGTCCCTGTATGATCTGTTGGGTCCAAATGCGGTTTTTTCAAGGCAAGGAGCTGTGTTACAGCGGCAATAAACCATGCAGTGCTGAAAGTTTTCATCTCTTGTAACCTCCATCAGTTGCTTGTCACTTGAACATCAACTCCATATATACCCCTGATATACTTTGAATGTATAATAGTTATATGGAGTGTTTTTGTTTTTAAAAAAAAAAATCAGAATCATCATAGGAATGTCCCATCAATGCAAGCACTCTGTGACCTTATCTGCTACATATCCCATCATAATCTTCCTGCCTGTCTGCCTTGTGGTTGATCACTCTCATCATGTGGTTATTCACCCCATTCTTGTTCTCTCTGGTCCTCTCTGCCTGGCTTCCAAGCTTCACTGGATCTGAAAAAGATAGTGGCCGTGATGCTACGGCTAATCATGATCGCTTGGCGCACAACCCTCTGAACAAGACGACCATTGTGCCTGCTTGCGAAGATGACTGGGTGTGTGGGCCTGAGTGCCTCTTTCTCAATCCTGCTAAAGAAATCTTCTCGCCCATCACACTCGTCAATGACTCAAAAGCAGATCCAGTCTCAGCAGAAACCACCCTGTCGTCTGAACGCATTCCCGGATTAGATCGCCCAGCACCTGGCGGTCTAGATGCTTGGGCTCAGCGAATTTTCAACAGCAAGCATTACGAATTGGATATTGACATCCCTGACGATGATCATCCTTATCTCTCGACAGCAATGTATCTTCCATGGGGCAATGCCTCTTTTGCCGCAGTAGCAGGACTTGAAGGCTGCACATCAGTCATATTAGCTTGTGATTGTGGCATTTATATCGTAAGTCAGACTCTCTCTTTTCTATGGTTTAAGTGAGGCTATATTCCTTCATAATGTAATAGCCTGTCTGCTGCTCGCCCTATGCTAATAACATAATGCTGAGGCTAGACGCACCACTGGGAGCCTGTCTTTCGAGATGAGATTGGCAACTCATTCTCATTCTATGTTTTAGATGCACTGTGAGCAGAATCATCTAATAGGGACCCTTGGATCAGTGTTCCTACGCTTCCATCAGACTGCTTTACAGAGTCTACCAGGTTAAAGGCTATTGTTTTAAGCCGCACTCTAGGTACACTCCAAGGGAATGGCCAAGATAATGCTCACTACCTAAGCACGTCGCCCAAATACCCTACACAACTTCAACATATCAAGGAGGTCTTGGCTGATATGCTCCAAATATCCGCAAGGAGTATCGACACGGTCTTATATACTAGGAAACGCGACGCAGGTGATGATAAGACAACCGCTATGGGCAAGATCTTGGTCTCATTCAACCCGGATGTGTTTGAAGATTCTAACGACCCCCAGGCTAAATATGAGGTCTGGGCTGGGGCAGTGGTGCAGGACGGCTGGGCCACAGTTGATGATTCTGCCATACATTGGCCCATTATGTATGATGCTTGGGCTTGCGAGCATCTGACAGATCCATCAAAATGCTAGCGACAGGATTTCGGGAAGGGTCTCTCAAAGCACTGAGCGTCTTGTAACTCGTGTTACATCATCTGGCTGGTCAACGAAGGAGTGCACAAGGTACCTAGGTATTCTCATCTGCCAAGACTTGGGAAAACGCGCAAACTCTTCTGAGGAGATCTTATGCCAGCCTTTTTGTCTTGTGCCAGAACTTCACATATCAATTATCTATTACTTGAGACTGGAACATTGCAGAAAAACTTGTTGTTAGCTGCTATGACCGCTCTGTACTAGACTTCAACCCACTTCAACTTCTCACATCATCGAGAATATGTCAGCAGCCAAAGACCCAGTGGCCGACGGACATGTCCTCAGGGATGTTGCTGGTGTCTGTGGTGCGCCATTGATGGACACCGAGGATCTCTACCCCTGCACGGCCCTTCAAGTCGGCATTAGGGCACAGCCAATCGAGCACATATATAATTTTCATAACTTCTTTGATTGGTGGCAGCGTGTACCTGTTAGCGCTAGAAATGCGCTCCTGATGAGCGCCTAATGAGCTTATTCCTCTCCATGTTAACCTTCATGACTATTATGTTTACTGGCTGACGGTGCAAGATGTACCTGGCATCCTTTAGCTTGAGCAGCAAGTAGTGCCACTGATGGGAAACTCATGCGCTCGGCGCCTTGGCCCTTGTTACGGTAGCCCTTATCAACTAGTGTAAACATAAGGGAAAGCACTGTTGGAGCTCCGGGTGTTTAGAACTTCGTTTTTGACACGAAATCCACCAGAGCGTTCATCAGCACTCGATCATTCTGTGTCTTCTCATTCGTCTCGTTACTGGCAGCCTCGGTGCGCTACGGATCTTGCGCACGTATGGGAATCGTCCAGGATGGTGTTCGCTTCCTTGAGCCGCCCAGAGTTGATGTGCAGCTCGGGAAAGGTCTCTCGTTCGACGGCGTCCTGCAAATTCTTGCCGAAGGATGGCATTTGATGCGTCGCACCGCCGGGACGCGACCCCAGCTTCCACAGGTGCCGAACAATAAGGGTGAACTATTATCGGACCCAGTAGGTAATGAACAATTAGGCAGGTACTTTCGGGCGGAATAGGCCTCTCAACGACATTGCGAATTTCCACGTTGGAAGCAGATGAGCGACTCAGGCGGGAGCTGTAAGACCGAAGGGCGCGGATGGGGATGAGAGAGAAAGGAAGCCGGCCCATTTAACGGGCGCCGACAAGAGGTGGACTACGGATACCTAGGTACATCGGGCATGCCCCCAAGAGCCCAACCTTGCCCAAGGCCGTCAAGTGCCCAAAGCGCCTGAGGAGTCGATCGCTCGACCAAATCTCCCTTTTCTCCTCGTTTCAACCAGCAGCATGTCTTCAAGTCCAAATATGAGATGCAGTTGAACCGATACGTCGCACACTCGACGATCCAGAGGGATCGAACAGTTGCTAGAGCTGCCATCGTTTCAGAGATCATGAATGCACCGATCCGGTACCGACAACAGGCATGCAATCCACGCCGCCGTCGATTAAGCATACAGCCCTGTTTTACGCAACCTCTCTCAAGCTCTCCGCCCAGGCGACCACTCTGTCACTCAATCTTCATAATCCAAGTGCGTATGGAACGGCTGTCCGAGAGCCTCGGGCAAGAGACACCTTTTCCAGCACTCCGAGGAGGTCAACCGCGAGGATCGGAACAGCCGGATTGTCAAGTTTGCACTACGTTATATTACTACATGTACAAACAAGAGCAATCTCGATCCCGAAATCATGATCCAGCTGCAACGATTCGCTTGAAAGTCTGACAGCTTTGTATAAATCTTCTGGTTCTTAGCGGCCACTCGTACACCACGAGCACACACGCACCGGAATTCGAGAAGTGTCCCGGTGGACAACGGCAACGGAAGAATCGGCAGTACCCACCCTTGGTTTCAGAGTCCGGGTACTGAAGACTGTCTGGTGAAAAAGGACTTGAAGACCAGGGCCCAGAAGGCCTCTCTGGTTGAATCACGACTATCCTTAGCATCAAACTTAGGTATACAGCGAAGCGTCCCATCGATGGGGCTTTATTCTAAAGTCTTTCATTATTGGAGTAGAAAATAGGTGGAGTCTACTCTACGAGACAGGAAATTTGAAACTTGCATGCTGAAAACCAACCAAAATTATACGAATTGTCATCTCTATCCCATCCGTTGGGCTCCCATCGAGGACCCTCGCAGGCCAGACGGCAATGCCATCAATTGATGCGACACACAGATCTTCCCCAACGGCAAGGTGGTTGATGCCGCTCTCGTCCTCGGGACGTTGCTGCTTGTGGATGGCAATTTCGAAGAAGCGAAGAAGGTGCTCTTCGTCGATGCCATACATGCCCTTCCTGGTGAGGGCATCTTCCAGGTTCTCGTCGTCGGCGACGACGCCCACGCCCAGCACCATAGGAACGATAGCTGCGCAAGCGTTCTAGCCCTGGCCACGACTAGGGCACGCCAGGGCGTCCAGAAATGAGTTGGCAGCCGCACAGTTGGCCTAGCCCGGTGTTCCCGGAATTCCAGATACCAAGCTGGTCATTCCGAAGAAATCTAGCGGCGTGTCGGCTAAGACAGCCTGCAGGCTAGCCGTGCCGTGAATCTCGAGCCGAAGTGATGTTTGCCAGTCCTCAAAGCTCATGCTGTGGGACAGACCGTCCTGTGAATTCGTGTCAGCCTGTCTACAAGCGACCTGCAAATGGAGTTTGTGGAGGACCAAGACCACACCGCGGAGAGGGCGACCGGAAGGAATACTTGCCACCGCGCGTTGAACGTCCTCCGGCACACTGGACTTACACCTGACGATCAGCACGTCAGGTCCGAAAGCCTAGACATCCAACACAAGCGCAGCCGCGCGTTTCGTGTCTACACCAGACCGCGATAAGAAGCAGAAGTTCCGGGCGCCGTTGCGCATTATCCAAGATGTCAAGCTGCGCCCGCGGCCACCCAAACAGCCGACGAGCAGGTATGTGGCCTCGGCGCTGAACTCGATCGATTCCACCGAGAGGCATTCGCAATGGCGTGGCCGACGCTTCGTATTTGGCAACCGTCCGGCTGAAGAGTGAAATCATCGCTGAACTGGGCCACCGCGGGATCAAGCTCGGCAATGTTGACAACCTGGGTAGGAACACGCATGACGATGCGGCGACGCAGCTGGATGGTATCGGCCAGGAGCTCCGACAGAATCGCTGGCTCACACTTAACATTGTCCACGACGTCGTATGAAAAAATAGCTAGCAACCGTGCGGAAGAGAACTGTATCAAGACCCTGTCTGTTGAGCACCTTCTCCCGGCCGGAATCGACAAAGCCGCCGAGGGTGGCGATAGACCGCTAGGCCTCCCGGCTCAGCTAGTCCGGGGACTAGCCACACCAGTAGACGACGTCGACACCCCGACGGATAGCGCCGCTTCCCAATAAAGAGTGTACTTCCTCGGGATACAACAAGACTTGCTGCCGCGTTAACCCATACACTTCCATGATCCGGTTCGCCTCGGACAGGGTCACGGCCACAACGCACGAGATGGCACCAAGGGCGCTAAGAGGTCAATGGCGGCCGCGCCTCCGAAACCAGCACCCTGAGAATCAAGACCAACTCCCCCTTCTTGACGTCCGCGAGCTTCTTCAGGCCGTACAGGGATGGCACACGGGAGAACCATAGAATTGAGGTCGAGGAGAGATTCTTCGGATTGTAACTTCTGGAGCATGCTTGCATGAACGCTCTAATACGAACAGATCCGGTTAAGAGTAAAGCCTACAACAAAATCTCCAATAGTCAGGTCGCCAACCGCAAACCCGACAAGTGCGACCACACCGCCTATCTTATGGCTGAAGTCGGTTGGGTAGTCAGATCCTGAGATCACAAGGACGCCTTCCTTGTCCAGGCCGGCAGAACAGACCTGAGCCTCGACGGCGTTAGGGCTCGAGCTGTTGGCGGCCTCGTCGGGGATGCGTTCACAGACCAGCTTTCCCGACACGACTTTTCCTTGCATGTGGAGGTCCGTCGTGAAGCAGACAGACTCTAGGCTACTATCAGCCCGGATCACGTTGCTGATTCGGTTGTGGGGCAAAACGCGGCAGGTATAAGATGTTCCGTGGGAGACGCAGTACTCATTCTCTATCCAGCCCTTGGCATTAATCTGGTGTACGGCATTTTCCGACACTTAGCTCGAGACTTGGTCGTCAGAACTTGTCTCGCAATTAAAGTCCACCATTATATGCTGATGGTGGCTTGTTCGGCTCGGACTGAGCGCATGGATCCGGAAGCTATGACGGCTTCGGGAGTTTGCCCTTTTATGATGCCGCCATTGGAAACCTATAGCAGGGTCTCAGCTTTATTTGTGATGTTCTGAATGGCAGAGAATTCTTCCATACTCAGATTAGCAAGTATCGGCTTTCCAAGGTCGAGTACTACGATATGAGGCTCGACGGCTGCTATCTGCAGGAGCTGTATCCGAGTAGTAACGCGGCTGAGGGCTTGAAAAGACCTGTATTATTCCTACCAGTAAACTGTACAGCCGTTTTGATAAGAATAAACTCGTGTGAGAGATTTACCGAATAAGCGATTCTATAATTGCAGGAGCCGAGTTCCGATATACAAGCTGGGTATTGGATTTCGACTGTTTCTCCTGGTGCGCAGCAGGCTGCTTGATGAACGAGTTAGAGGAAATCTTTGTGACACATCCATCCTCACTAATGAGAAGCAGCTTGGGGAATTCTTTGAATAAGACGAGATCGGTCCCCAAGCTAACTGGAATGACAATAATGTTGAAAGAGTTACTCTTGAGACTTCGGTCGTTGAGGCTTCCTTCGGTATCCCACTTGACCAGCTTGGTGTTTTTGTACTGCGAGACGACGTCCTCTAGTGGGGCTGGGTTTGCCATAGTAGCAGCGTAGATCAGCTTGGGCAGTTGGTTCAAGGTTGCTGTAGCCTGTGTGCCGTCGTTATCGAGAACCTTGATATTAGCGTCCTTGGCTACTGCGAGCTCGAGATACTCGGCAATAGATAGCTTTTCGCCAATCACGCTCGGCGATTTGACCTCGGGACACCAAACCGTTTCGCCGTAGGTTATCGATTTGGCCGGTTCGGGGGCGGTTTGGGGTACGCTGCTTCGTACAGTGTGCAGCGCATGTTGCTGAGTTTTCATGAGAACCTGTCCATCATTGGCGACGAAGTCGCTGCCACAGTTGAACGACCTCATGCCACGCTCGCTAGTTAACGACATGACAGTCGCATGGCAGCCATCAGCCAGCTGCGAAGTGCTCGGCTTCCAGATGGTCACCTCGTCTACCCAGTTTAGAACAGCACTAACGCCCATGGCCTAGGTGAGTTCGGCGTAGGTACTGGTAATCATGAGTTGCAGGCACGAGTCGACTGTTGCGGGGTGCAATATGTGTTGCGACTCACTCATCATGGTGCTAGTCTCGGCCTTAGCCGTGGTCTTGCATGTGCAGATGTAGTCCTTCCCGTTGAAGCCAATGTCCGTTATATTGGCAAAGTTAGGGCTATAGTCGAAGCCGACGGCATAAAAGGCTTGGCTCTACTCCTTCTCGGAGGCTTTGCGGGTCAGAAACTCCGGGTCAGAAACTCCGGGGCAGAAGACGGCTTCGGCCGGGATTCACGAGAATTGATAGAGATGCTTCCCGTTATGTGGTCCTTTGCGATAGCAATCTCGACGTTGCCAGAACCGAGCTCGGTCGTCTGCGTGATAGCCTCCATAGCCACTGCGAGGAGGTAGCGTCAATTCATGCAGCGTCATACCTGATGGGGGGGGGGGGGTGAAAGTGTCCCATAGCTTTCCCGCGTGCCCCTCGTATCATTGTCCGCATCCGAGGCACTCGTGGGCCCAGCGTCATCACCTCCAGAAGTCGACGGCGTGGCCGTGATGCCTCGCACCTGGCTGGCAATCTGGAAGAGGTCGGCATCTTGCACCCGCCCTCTGGCAGCCACGCCCATGACTTGTGCGGTAGGGACAGGTTCAAGCGGCGGGAAGTCTCTCGGGGTGTACGTCCTCGGCGGTGGTACCATGTTGGACTGCAGAGGTCAGTCGACGGTGTTGGTTAGGGCAAGTGCGTAGGGTGGGCTTACATATCAAATGCCGAAGGGACGTCGAGGTCATCTTCAGAAAGAAACCTGTACCACTGGCCATTGTGCCGTAGGTTGATGGCGACGTCGGTGCCTAGGAAAGCGTGCATTTTGTTCCCCTCCTTGAACAAACTCTTCCTGAACGACCAGAAGTGAGATGCCTCGGAGGTGCGCGCCGCCCCGACCCTCGCCGCTGATGATCTTGCACTGGCCATCTTGGAGGAAAACGTAAGGCTTTAATGATGGGAGACGAAGGTTCAGGGGCAGAGAGGGAGTGGATGATAAGAACAAAAGCTGTAGACCCTAAGATAGGCCAAATAAGCTTATATGTGCCTGATACTCAAGCGGACACTGATTCCAGAATTATTAGTCGGGAAGACACTCATTTCCTAGACCATGGGCCGTTTGCTGTCCATACTCATGCTCATGCCCGAGTCAATGTCTGTGAAAGACCAGGCTATCAGCAGTCCCCTTCTTTCTGTCGCTTCATGGCGAAGACGAGTCTCGGAGACAAGATCACCATCCACACTGGTATCCCCATCCTGCGGTTTCCGCCTTCACAATGACCCTCCACGCGGGATTTCTGGGGCAGCGGCACCCTTCACCAGCGTGCATCTCAAATACCGCGGGCAAATTGGTGTCTGACGGATTAGGACTTGAGTCCCCCCTCAACAGGCTGGTGTGGTCTTCTGGATATTCCAGTCCGCCAAGCAGACATGCAGCCTCATGCTTCCTATGGTGGGGTCATGTTTGTTTGCTAGGTCACCCTCGCAGCCCCATTGGGAAAGGGACAAGGACAGCTGCAGCCACACGCCACATCATGCCTTCCGCCCCGGGATTGTTTCTGCTGAGAGATCAGGTCGAGCATGAATACGAACAGAGGCGCGGACACAATGGCTTCTGGCATTGGGGAAAGACTGACCCAGGACATTTGTCGAGTCAACCTTGATCAGTTTGACAAAGGCCCGGTTCGCAGCACGCTGCGGTCCGAGCATTCCCGGCGGCCGACCCGAGGGTGCTTCCGTCCATGGAAGGACTAAGGCTTGGAAGGGTTCCAGGCTCCGTAGACGGAAGTGAGAGATCCGTGCACGGCTTCCCTTGGCGGAACCTGGAAATTATCGCATGCCCATGTCTGCTGGTGAGGGGCGACTCGTCACAATTCACCGCTCTGGTCGCACACGGGAGTGAGTGCAACTCATTAAAGTATTGCAGCTCGACGATGACGAATTGAGTTGAAAATTACCAACACAGTGTCAGTTTGGCAACCAAGCAAACGCTGGACCCCTCTGACCATGTGTAATTCACCCTGTTTCTCGTGCTGGCTCTGATCTCTTACTGCTCCGTGCAACGGTCCAGGCCGTCGAAGATATGGGATAGCCAAGGGGTTGGAATTCCAGTGGGCTTTGGAAATCGCAAGCTTCGTCGTCACGCTCCTCATCGTCGTCCTCTCCTAGCTCGTCCAGATCCTCGTAACCAAGCCTTTGTGCCATAGCCCTGGCCAGGCTTACAAAACGCTTCAGATCGTCCCGGGAGAAAGGCGACGGTTGCCCACGGGCGGTTGCCTTGCCCTCAGTACGATCTGAGACTGGTTTCCTGACCCTGTCGTCGTCGTTGTCGGAATCAGCCACCTTGCTGTGTGATGTACGCCGTCGTTCCCTGCTCCTCGCCATGACGCGCCCGGCCGCTCTTTGATTACCACACCCTCTGGTACAACAGCAATTCCTGTATCCCCCGCAGCCTCCATTTCTGAATTGTCTGCACAAACCGTGTCAACCGCGCATATTGTGTTATCTGCACAAAGTGTATCCTCTGCCAAAAACAAGTCCTACGTATCTTGTTGGCCCATGTCCTCAATAGCGACATCAGCGTCGGAGTCGCAGGCCACCACTTAATGTTCTTCTGGATGCGACTTGCGATAGAGCCGACAAATATCTTTGATCTCTGTGGTAGCAGCACAATCCAGACAGCGGTGCCGCACATCATGCACAACTTCGCGTTGGCAGACGAAGCATGTACAGGTCGACTCGTTTCGGCCCCCGGTGTCCTCCGCCCTGCCTGTCAAGTCTGACATCGGACATGGTAGCTGATAGAATTGTATGCCCATTGTCGAGAACCGTGCGTTCGCGACGCAGCCCGGGCAGATGATGACCGGGCAGTCCTGACAATAGTGTTTTGATCTAGCCCGGAAGTATTTGCCGCACAGTTCATACTCGACAGTCCGCCTGGACGTGACTCCCGAATACCAGTTGTTACTGTGCGTCTAGACTCTTTCGAGGCCGAGATTGTATCCTCTGATGTGGGCGCCCTTGCTGCCCCAGGTTGTTCAACAGCAGCTGCTCTTGCCTGACCCGTGAGCCTCCGCGTGACAGTGCCGTTTGCGGGTATCGTGACCGTCGTCGAGGTGGTGGGAATGGAGGCTGTGGGGCTCGGATCGGGCGTGGCGGCTTGTGCCTGCCTCCTGAGTATTGGCGATAGTGTAGTCCGTGGGGCAGTGACGTGTCGAGCCGACACTGCTCGTGCATAGCCTGCAGGTGTCGGCGGGACGGTGCCAGTCTTCAGCCCCTTTCCCCAGGCTGAATTGCCCCCAGGAGCTCCCACACGAGGCACATGACGAGCTTGGTGGCTGTTCAGGACCGTCGGCTCAGAGAGAGCAGGCAGGCCAGGGCCTGGTGGTTTGCCTCTCAGTGTCGGGGCTGGACGAGGCTGAGGGATGTGGGGCCGGTTCTGTTGACCAGCAGTCGAGCCTGTGCTATCTACAGGCTTTTCGGCGATGGTTTGTGCAGGTGCACCATGGCGACGCGCTGAGGAGTTGGGGCGGGTCGGTTTCGAGAGAGTCGCAGTGCGGTCATGGCTCTGGATGTCGCCGTCAGAGTCGGGAGCGCCCGGGCCGCCTGTACTTCTTCTTGGGGAGGTGGGTGTCTGTTCTGAGTCCCGCGTGTCTCGAGGAATGCTGCGTACGACGCTACATCAAACGATCGGGCGGTTGCAAACATTATCAACCGCTTGTGACAACACTCCCGATGGTGCAAAGAACGGGCTTGCGGCGCTTGAGGTCAGGCTCGCGGAAGTCCCAGACAGAAGGCTGGCGTCGAAACCCGACCAACCTCGGCTAGACGCCACGCCCGGGCCACATTATCATACAAATGTCTCGCCATCACTGAGGCATATCCTCGTATACCTTCACAATGTTTTCGTTCAAGACTAAATCAATGCCTCCTTCAGCTAGCCTTCGCAGCTACCCAAGTAATTAATGATGGCCATTTCTTCTTATATGTGCCTTTACGACAAGGGCAACCCTACGATCTTTTATAGGGTTCATTCCTAAGCAGTGTAAGGCGTTCGTAATCCTTCCAATGCTCATGTTCATCTTTTATTCATTTCTTCGTAGATATAGCTACTATTACTATCTTCCTAAATAATAGTACCACACCGTGTATATGGTTGTGGAGAAAAGAGGTCGAGAAGTTGGTGCGTTTATTGTGAATGTGCGTGCAAATGGGGGGGGTTGGGGATGCAAATTGGGGGGCTGGGGAAGGTTGGTCGGGTTTCAGCGCCAGCCTTCTGCCAGAGGCCCAGGCCTGCCGGTAGAGCGGGCGGGTGTGGAGAGACAGTCGTAGGTACTTGAAGTTTCAAGGCGGTACGTTGGTGAATCTGCGGCTAGCCTGGGAAGGCAATAGGATTTCCTTCACAGGGTAAGCAAGCACGCGCATTCGAGAACACACCGGGGTCCGGGTCATGTACGAGCAGCAGCCGGCAGCTCCAACACCCAGAAAGCAACCCAAGTGCAAGCAGCTGGACCCAGGCGAGTGGGGACATGAGGCTTCCTTGCCCGTCAGCGGGCTGTACCAGATTGTGGATTGTTCAGGTAGTCTAGTGACGATGGAGACCCAGATGACGTGAGGCATGGTTGAGTACTTGGGCTTGACTTGACCCGGCTGGACGACAGGCCTACATCGTCATAATCATCGCAATCAGATCAATGAATCCGCAGCTTGCATGCAAGGCCTGTTCTCCTGCAGCTACAATAGCTGATGCTTTAAGCGTGCGACGGTGCCGTGCTGTGTTCCTGCGCTTGTGCTTGGTCGGCTGCTGACCGTTGCTGGGGACACCCGTAAACACACACACACCTCACACACCACACGTACCCGTCGAAGGAAGCAGCCTATCCGTAGCTAGGGTAGCTAGGCAGAGCCTCCCATCCTGCTTCCCAGCTTCTCTGAGACCCGTACCAACCTCCTCTTTCTCCCATTAAGCCAATTGCTTTTGCTCTGACCTCGACTCTTCTCGAGCTGCCTCGGGAAACTTCAGCATCCTTCCTCATCTTTCCCCTCTCGGAATTGTGTGTTTTGTGTGTCCCGAACAACCATCCTATTCCTCCTCCGTCCAATCGTCCTCGGGTGCAGCCAACAACACAACACAGCACAGCACAGCAACATCCCTCCACTTCGCTCACTCCGTCCCGCCTATCAACACTCCAATCCGCATGCATTGACAGCTGCAACGCATTCGCCTCGCATAGCCGAACAGCAACCATTATTTACTTGCATTACGAGATACATCGACTCACGCACACAAGGACAAGGACAACAAACACCTGTCTTGCTCCCATTTCAAACTACTGCTAGCTCCTCGACCACACTTCACTCCAACAAGCTTCACTCCTCAGCTTGCTGTTCTGCCTACTCGACTGTCTGCCCTTGCATTTCGTCTGGCCTGAACCTGGACTGGACCGAACTGTCCCAGCTAGCTATCCGTGCTTAAGCGTGGTCTGGCCCCGCCATTCACTGGCAATCGCATGCAAGCGAGAGAGCGATAAAAAAAATCCATGAGCATGGCTTCGTCTTACAGCTACCGCAACTCATACTACAGCAACAACCAGCCACTCCACGACGAAAAGTACTATGAGAGTGGCCGGAAAACACCAAGCAGCACCAGAAGGCAGCAACGGTCAAGTGATGGGACTATCAGCACTATGATGAGCAATTCCACATCAGGTCGTGAATCATCAGCAACAGCCATGACCGACGCGCCCGCCTACTCCAAGAAGATTGTTGTCGTCGGCGACGGTGGATGCGGAAAGACGTGCCTCTTGATCAGCTACAGCCAGGGATACTTCCCAGAGGTACGTGACATGCCTGACTCTCCCACACGACTCGTCCCTCCTGCCTCCCATACGTCTGCTTCCAGTGCGCACTTAGCTAACAACCCGCGCAGAAATACGTTCCAACAGTCTTTGAGAACTACATCACGTACCCTACGCATCGCCCTTCCGGTAAGACCGTCGAGCTTGCCCTGTGGGATACCGCAGGCCAAGAAGAGTACGACCGCCTGCGACCGCTGTCCTACCCAGAGACCGACCTCATCTTCGTCTGCTTTGCCATCGACTGTCCCAATTCACTCGACAATGTCATGGACAAGGTATGTCCCTGCACCCGTTCTTTTTGCCAGCACGCGCCGCTAACACCATCCAACAGTGGTACCCAGAAGTCCTGCACTTCTGCCCGTACACACCACTCATCCTTGTCGGCCTCAAGTCCGACCTGCGCTATAAGAAGACCTGCATTGACATGCTCAAGACCCAGGGTCTGACACCCGTGACACGAGAGCAGGGCATGGGTGTCGCACAGAAGATGAACGCCCAATACATGGAGTGCAGCAGCAAAGAGATGAAGGGCGTCGACGAGATCTTCGAGCAGGCCATCGTCACCGTGGTCTCCAACGACCGACGGAACCTCGAGGCGCAGGCTGCGCAACGTCAGTCATCAAGGCGGGAAAGCAGCCACCTCGGCGGCATCCCCGGTGCCGCCGGTATCCGCAAGAAGAAGAGAAAGTGCAATTTCCTGTGAGCGGTGAGCCCTGCAAGCACAAAGCGCAGAGGTTTTATCCCTCACTTATCAGCGGACCGCCCCGAGCTGCACCGCAACACGCGGTGTGTAATGAGACGACGCATGAACCGGCATGACCAACATTTCCCTTCATGGAGTCGGCACGACACGTTCCCTTGACTTCATCATAAGACAGAATGAGGAATCCAGGAGGAAAGATGGGCCCTTTTGAGAGGCCACGATGATGAAGACGACGACGGGCAGATGAATGGATGTACGAAACGATGGACGGACGGACAGGCCAGATCGGTCCACAGTGGAGGACATGCTTCTCTTTTTTTAACACTACAGCCTCACATTCGCATTGTCACATCGCGTCATCTCTTTCTTTGTATGTTGATGATACCTCCCTCTTTGGCGGAAGGAGGCGAACAAATGGACGGCTTCGGGGTGTCTCTCCTCCGGCTGGCTCGATGCCAAGGAGATGCCTTCTTAGACGCTGTCAATGACACCCGCATCGGGTGCGATCCCACACCGGTTGACTGTCCTGCATTTGGACGGACGCTTTTCACTTGTTTCTATGGGATATATCGAGTCGTGGTTTTTGCAATGCATGGAATAGGAAACGTCAGGAGTTCATCTTCCTCAATCGAGATTAATCTTTCCAACAAGGAATTGCCGCGCTTGCCTCGACGACAATTGTTGTGACAATGACTTTGGGTGCCTATTGGGTATCTAACCTCCATAAATCTTTCCTTTCGCCACCAAGCGTTCAGCTTTGGCCATCCCGATCGGCCTGTTCGTCCGCGGCGCTATTTCACCGCGGCCCACTCATGAAGCCTCAAAAACATGAAGGGAGCGGTGTGCGCCTCATTCAGGCCAACCCAAGCGCAGTATGGTGTTGGTGAAATGGGCACGCGCTGATTTTTTACAACAGAGCTCAGTTGACTGTTGAGGTCCCGTCACTGGCTGATCAGGTCAACGTTCTGTCTTGCTCCTCGTCGTCTCCTTTGATCTCGTCCTTGACCCCTTCCCCCTCTTCGTCGTCACTAGCACCAGCACCGCCTGCCTCCTCCTCTCGCTTTCCCTCCGCTGCCTCATCACCATCTCCCTCCTCCTTGGCCATGACGTTCTCAAAGGTGCTCCACAGCGCCTCGACCGACGAGAACTCGTTGCCGACAGTGATGACGGCCTCGAGGTTCCGGTTCAGTTTGTTGATGTTTGCCAGGACCTGCTCGAAGCTCTATGTGTTGCGCGGCATGGAGTGGTCAGTATGACAGTATGGGCGGGCAGGGCCATTGTGAATTGGGTGCACTGGGGTAGGGGTGTTTACCATTGCTATCTCCCCCATCAGCGCCTCGCGCTGCTGCTCGAAGTAGGCCCTGCTCGAGGGATTGGACGCCGCCATGTTAGGGGCTGTTCGTTTCTTGGCTGTAGAGTCCACTGCTGTGTGTATGTGTGCCCTGTGTTGATGTCTGATCGCTCCCACACGTATGATTGCCGAGGTTTGTCTCGGTGGGGCTGGTCGGGAACTCTGCTGCTGGTCGCGTACCCGCGTCTTGTGACGGCCTGTTGACGCGCTCGCTGGGCGTGCTGGCGGGCGGGCGGGCAGCAAGCCGGGATGTAAATTTGGCGGGGTTGGTTTCTGCGTCCCGTTGCCAGGCCAAAGCCGAGTCCGGTTGCAGCCAGCGGGCAAGGCCTGGGCACCCTGTGGTTCCGCAGTGGCGTTTTGGTTGCGGGCTGCTAATTATAGCGTCATCAGGATCCTTGGTCCCGCTGCATCTACCTTGGAATCTATCATGTCACCCAAGATTTACTTTGGTTGTTATACATCATACGTGGACTGTATAACACGTGCTATATCGAGTACATGTATGGGCATTTCCTGAGATCGCGACAGTGCGTCGTTACCGGTCCCCAAGAAGTTAATACCAACGACCTTCTTACTTCAGTCCACGTTCATGAGGCACCTGGGTTCTCTGTGATTGTCTATCTCATAGGCCACCAAATGGTCCTTCATTTTGCTGGCTTTGACTTCATATTCCATTCCTACTGGCGACTGTCCTCGCAGCTTCATCGTTGAGCCTGAGCTGCACAGGGTCCACACATGTCGACATGATATCCAACGGTAGAGGCTGGCCTTGACCGGGGCATTCCGGTCAGGTTGAGCTCGTGGCGCAGTGCTGATGGGTCCATCAGCGATCTGTAGAAAGAAAGGAGAAAAACCGAGTGTTCCCTTCCCGTTCCTGGGACATCTCATCCTCTGTTGCCTGCGTTTCTGTGTCGTTCGTGCTCATCCCAATCTGCGTCTGCGTCGTCGACGGCAGAGGATTTGGGAACGACGTGCGTGAGTCATCATTCCGTGTCTGGCGGAGCAAGAGTGGTGCAAATGTTGCCTCGTCACTGATGTCATGTTTTTCTTCACTCGACGTTTTCATGATGTTGGCTGTGGTCACCCACGTCAACCACATGCTACATCTATGTCGTCCAAACCAAGGATTTACTCTCAGAGTTCAAACTCTGCACAGGCTCTCTGTCTGTCAGCGCAAGGCGTCTCACATATCTGCTCTGTTCGGACCGAGACGCTGGACAAGCAAGCCCTTGGACAAGCTGTAAATGTGTCTTATCGAAGATTACGGATGTACTTGGACGGTGTGCCTGGCCAGGCAGGCATCATGGTTGGTTCGGCGCTGCCTTGATTTTCGTGACTCCCAAATTTAGCAGTCAAGCAGTCCGGTCAGAGTGGACTGTGTGGCGCACTCGCCAAAGATTTAGACGACTTTGATTTGTCACAACTCACTAGATCATCAAAGATTTTGGCTTTTTTGAATTTATGGATTTTTTTTATTTTCAAAAACCGTCACATCTCACTGCAGATTTCCTGGGAGAGACGCATGAAATCACGTACAATACAAAATTGGCTACAGACTTGGCCCAGGCTCTTCACATGCTGCTTTACGACCTTGGGCGACTTCCTCTCACCGACAAAACCTTTACGTTCCAAATCAATTTGTATATTGAACACAGCTTATACCAGCTTAATAGCGACGGACTTGTTCTGCGTGTAGTTGGCCAGTGCAGCCTCGCCGAGCTCACGGCCAATACCTGACTCCTTGTAACCACCGAAGGGCCTATGAATCTTGAGTTAGCATGATGGGGTGGTGAAGTGGATTTAGAAACTCTCCAAATGAGGACATACATTTGGTGGTGCAGGGCGTTGTAGCAGTTCACCCAGACGGTTCCAGCATTAAGCTTGTTGCTGACACGGATAGCCGTGTTGAGGTCGTTGGTGTGGACGGCAGCGGCCAGGCCGTAGGTGGTGTCGTGCGCCGCCTCGAGGACGTCCTCCTCGGTCTTGAACTTGGCGATCGTGCACACGGGGCCGAAGATCTCCTCTTGCATAATCTTCATCTTCGGGGTGACGCCGGAGAAGATGGTGGGCTTGATGAAGTAGCCCTTGTCGCCGTGACGCTCGCCGCCCGTCTCGATAGTGGCGCCCTCCTCCTTGCCGGCCTTGATGTAGCTCATGATGCGGTCGTACTGGAGCTGGCTGACCTGCGGGCCTTGGAAGGTATCCTCGGCGAAGGGGTCGCCAACCTTGTTCTCCTCAGCGCGCTTCTTGAAGGCAGCTATGAACTTGTCGTAGATGCCCTCTTGCACATAAATACGGGACCCGGCGCAGCAGCACTGGCCGTGGTTGAAGTAGATACCAAAGTTGACCCAGTTAATGGCGTCCTCAATGTTGGCATCGTTGAAAACGATGTTAGGCGACTTGCCGCCCAGCTCAAGCGTGACCTTCTTGAGGTTGGACGAAGCGGCGGCCTTCATGACCTGCCGGCCGACAACGGTTGAGCCCGTGAAAGCGACCTTGTCGATGTCCATGTGTGCGGAGATGGCGGCACCGGCGGTCTTGCCGAAGCCCGAGATGATGTTGACGACTCCCGGGGGAAAGCCAGCCTCCTTGATGAACTGTGCTGCAACCAGGCCGGACAAGGGTGTCTGCTCGGCAGTCTTCAAGACGACGGTGTTACCCGTGGCCAATGCAGGGCCCAATTTCCACGACCACATGAGCAGAGGGAAGTTCCAGGGGATAATTTGACCGCAGACTCCGATCTGACGCGGGAATGTCAGCAAGGCGAAGGGGCTGGGGAGATAGTTGGACCTGGGGGAACGGGCTTACAGGCTCTGGTCTTGTGTAGTGGAACATGTCTGGGCTGATGTCAAGGGTCTTGCCCTCAACCTTGTCTGCCCAACCTCCGTAGTACCTTATGCAGCCAACGACGGCGGCGACGTCTCCCTTCGCCATCGAGATGGACTTGCCGTTGTCGAGTGATTCAACCGCAGCGAGCAGGTCAGCGTTCTTCTCGAGCAGGTCGGCCAGCTTCAGCAGGTACAGACCCCGCTGCTGGGGCGTCGTATCCCGCCACACGCCCTCGAAGGCCTTTCGGGCGGCGGCAACCGCAATATCGACATCTTTCTCGGTACCCTCGTGGACGGAGCAGATGACCTCCTCGGTTGATGGGTTGATGACCTCGAACTTCTGCTTGTCGGCACCCTCGACCCACTCGTTGTTGATGAATCTGCAAGAAGAGTAATGTGTGAGCTACATGTCAAGGTGCGGGGGGTAAGGAGCATCTCTTAGTCGACTTACAGGCCAATGGGCTGCTGGTACTTGCCAGTTGCCGGCGTGTGGAGCTCGGTGAACAGAGACATGCTGGTGAGACTTGTGTGTGTTTGGTGGCAGGTTGTGATGGATGTTGATGTCCGGACGCTTCGCAGTATCTGCTGGAGACTTTGGATGTGGAGGATGAGTTGGATTGGGTATCTTTGGAAAAAAGGGAAAGTTGAAGAGTGGAAGGGGGAGAAGAGTCAATCGAGGGAAAAAGCAAGCGGCGGCAGTTGGAAGAAATAGAAATAGGCAAAGGCAAAGCCGTGTGGCAAAGGGGCGCCAAGGGGTGGTGGTAATGTCAATCGCAAAGCAAAGCGGGGTTACGGGATGCAGTGGTCGAGCTGATGCGCTGCGGTCTGTGGTGACGATGTCCACCTTGTCTGCTAGTGCGCTCAAGACTCTACCACGGTAAGCGTCTCCTTAAGCTCCCGTCCAGTCCCCTCTGCCTCTGCTCGACCAAAACAACTGTTACAGGAAAAGCGCCGAGGCAGGAGATCGGGACATCTGGAGCTTCCACTGGAGCTAAAACCCGGATCCGCAGGTCACTGGGCGAGGCGTTGCCAAGGGGTCTCACACACCCCGCCTCATCCATGTCTCCATATTCCTTTCCCTGGTAGCTACCGCACCGCAGGTAACCCGGCGGACGAGGCCGACCTCTGTCTTGTGTCACCCGGGGGAATGGGAGCGGCTCAACGAGGGACCAGTCAGCTGCAGATAGTAACGGGCATGAACGGGTGTCTCACTGACAGGGCCCTCGCCCCAGAGCCCGGGTGATGGGGAGCACAGCACGAGCTAGGTACAGTAGCTAGGCGCAGACGAGCAGGGCGTACGGGGACCTGAGGGACAGACACCTGGATGGACTCGGTCGCCGCCCGGTGCTTTGTTTGACCCCAGATGCCAGTCCCCACATCCACGACGACGACACTTCCCGCCCTGGGATCCGAGATTGGGCACAGCCAGCACCAGCTCGCCTTGGGAAGATAGGCTACTGTGTATGGACTGGCCATTGTCCCCGCGCACCATCACAACAGAACAGACGCCTTGCCATTCGTATAACCGAATGAATCGCATGCCCTTTGGCCGAGAGTAAGTTTGTACTACAGACTGTGGTGTACCGCAGCAGTCGTCTCAACAATCAAGTTTGACCGTTGCTTCCCCTTATCCGACACACATCTCTGAAACTATAGGCTGCAAGGGCTTCCTTCACTACAGCATTTAGTCTGGGAAGGTCTGGCAGTGGACACACATTCTTAGGAATACGCATGTCTGGATCCAACAAGTGGAGTTGGAGCTTGAACGACCCCGCACTCTGCAACAGCCACTTGGGCTGCCCCGCCATTCTACCCCAACTTTCTGATGACCTATGAAATCATTCGCCTAGATCGTCGGCCAAGTTGGTCGGTAGTCTGCAGTACGACATACTACTGGTGAGTAAAAAGCTGCTGACACAGATATTATGCCAGAATGAGAGGACCGGGGGCATTGAAATTGGATTCAGAGGCTTCGGCGAGAATAAACAATTCGCGATGCTATCTTCGAGGAGAGACTCGTGCCCTCCTACACCGAGACTCAAACCGTCTCAACCCAGCCAGCTCAACAAATCAACAGCCCAGGGTCAATGTTCGGGACAATGCTCAGCGAGTGGAGCTGGCCGACCTTGCAGGTTGGAAAATTATCCCCCCACCTCTTCCCACTCCACGGGGCCCCACAAACGCCCCCAGTCTTTCACCTTTCCCCGAGTCAGTCTCTGCCAATCCGAGCTGCTTACAATTCCGCCCCCTTCCGCCTCACACCAAGCACCTGCACATCCCGCCACGGATACAGCAACCCGCGCGCGAATTCTCCCTCTCACACACACAAACCCATACACGCAGCCCTGGTTGCCAAGCAGCAAATCAGCGGGCCGCAGTGCGGATCCGTGCTCTTTCGGACAGCTGGAATCGCCCAGGCCTGCATCTGGCCGATGCGGCTCACCATCAACCACTGATGGCCGAGGTTAAGCTTCTGCTGCTTCCTTGTGCCCGACGACAACCGCCAAAAGGGATACCATGGTTTCCTCCATGGCCTGATGGGGGAAAGGGGGCCCTGCCATCCTGGCCGATCACGTACATTGAACAAACAGACAAGCTCACTTGACCCTGCATAAGGAAAGGGGGCCTGGACCACGGTCCTTTCCCCAGATTCAGGTCTGAGAATTGATTGAATGACTGACTGGATCTCCTTGGCCTGCATCTAGTGCCCTGGCTACCGCTGACCCCGGCTTCACTAGTCCTGTCACTGCGGCTGTCCGTGTCGCATGCGTCCAAGACAGCCGCGCTGCACGCGCGGTCTGACCCCTACGTCCCTTTGTGCGCCTGCGGTATCGTGACACACCTCTGCGAGTCGCATCCGTAGGGCTGATGTTGAACTGTCGCTTCCGCTTGCCAACTCGGCACGCGAGCCTCTCTGCCTGCGGCGGTCCGATCTGCTGGTCTGTAACGTGTTGCTGTGCAGGGCCTTCGTCGTCTCACAAGGCACATAGTAACAAGTCTGGGGCAGATCCACTGCGGCAACTACGGCCATTCAAAAGTCACATCTATCCATCGTCAAGCATTCCTCGATTTCATTGCGCCTAGATGAATGAAGCAACGAGGGTGGAGCTGCAAGTCATTGCATGCCTAGGCAGGATTCTGTCCGAGAGGAGGTTGTACCAGAGGAAGTTCTCCCGGAGGAGGTGTATACTGTAACCCCGCGTGCTCTTCCCCAGACGCCAGTTGCCTCCACTTGGCAAAGTGGCTCTCCTGTTCCAAGCAGTCGGGTTTGAGCGTCTCGACTGTCCATAGTCTATGCTGGGTCCGCGCTCGGCTCCGCTGCTCCCCGAATCAGGTTGTCGAACAGGGCCATGTCTACGCCTTG
This sequence comes from Diaporthe velutina, assembly GCA_038088505.1. Classification (NCBI taxonomy): domain Eukaryota; kingdom Fungi; phylum Ascomycota; class Sordariomycetes; order Diaporthales; family Diaporthaceae; genus Diaporthe; species Diaporthe velutina. The sequence continues at coordinate 300,048 of JBBWSJ010000030.1, read as the reverse complement.
CAACGCCCAGTCATCCACATCTGCCGTTAGTCCCGGGACCAACAGGGTTGCCGCGTCGGCTCCAATTTGTTCAAAGTCGAAAATGTCTTGTTCCAGAGCTACTAGTTCAGGCTGTTCTTCTGTCCTGAGCAAGTCAAGGTGGGATGGCACAGGTTGCCAGTCAGCATTGGCAGAACCACCGCCGATCCGGTACCCAGCTGGGTCTGACAAGCCGGGCGGTGATTTTGATGACCCCTGTTTCCCTATTCCATCCTTTTTCAGATCACATTCGGAGCATTTATCTCTGTCGTGGGTTGAAGAGTTCTGGACCGACGAGAGTCGGGGCGTTTTCTCTAGAAGTGCCTGCTCAAGTCCGACTGTCTTCGAGACTCTGCTATGCTCGATTCTTATTGTTCCAAAATACGGGACGTGGATCCGCAGCAAGCGATCCGCCCCGGTTATCTTGTCCGCATCTTGTGACTCCGGCACTCCCGGCTCCGAGAGAATTGTGGTACTATACGCGGCGTCCTTAGCAGCATTGTCCTCGATGGCGAGCAGTTGCTTGAGTATATTGGAGATCTTGCAGGCCAGAGCATCCTCATCGCTCTCAACCATGTCCAAGATACACCGGAGCGTCTGCTCAAGCAGCCCCCGGTCGGTCAGCCGCTGATGTGCGACTAAATGAAGAGCATTGCCGCAGTCACTCCCGCTGACCCGCTGCTGGCGACGAGCATCGATATGCGCTAGGGCTAGTACCGTGCTTGCAACGAAGGCAAGAAGGTCAATCCCCCTGCAGTATGCGGCTACTGAGACCGAGTTACGAAAATAGACAAAACGCGTGAGGATTTCCCGGCTGGCTGTTACGGCCGTCGCCTTGCTATATTCGTATTTGCGCTCATTCGAAGATTGAAGCAGGTATGGCAGATGCAGCTGCACTAGCAAGTGGTAATGCGTAAACTGATTCATCAGCCGGATTGTCTCGCAAAGCTCCTCGCTGTCATGGGCGACGACAGCTGCGACGCGAGGGACTAGCCACCATTGGGGTGGCACTAGAGCTGCAGCCTTCTGAAGCAGCTCGTCAATCTCTTGCGTCTTGACGAGGTTACGTAGATCAGCCCCGTTACGCTGCAGGATGAGCCCACCCGCGATTGACTCCATCCGCTCCATTCGCTCCAGGGCCATGCAACTCCCGAGGGCCTCTGGGGAGCCGAATGAGTTCTCAAGAGAGGCCTGCGGCAGGCCCAGCATCAGTGAGAGGTAACGATCGGAGATTATGAGACGATACCACATGTGTTCCGGGTCGATACGGCAGAGATTGCGGGCGTCTAGCAACGTGGCAGATGCAGCCGCACCGCGATGAAGCTCCAGCGTCTGGGCTATGGTCATCGCTCGTCGATGAGTTACCCATGCTCGGCGAAGATTCCCCGCGTTGTTATAATACATCGCCTCAATCATGATGCACTCGATTCCCTCGAGCGAGTTGACGAGCTCGTCGTCGCTTGTAACTAATTTGCTTGACGTGTCCACCAGGTGGCACATGGTCGATTTGTAGCTGCTGCTGAGGCCAGCGAGGTCCTTGACAGCACCTGTCGGGATTCCCTGCATAAAAGTGCCCAGGAGCAAGAGCTTACGAGCTATCAAGACAGGGTGGGACAACGACGAAGTCAGTTGCAGCATCTCTCGCGATGTCGGCAAGGCCTCACTCAGAAGGCTCGAGTACGGCTGGCATATTATGCCGTGGAAGAGTATCGAGGTACCGACAGGTGCGGCGAGAATTATATCTAGATCTTGTTGCTTCGGCCACGCTTCAAGGAGAGTTCGGCACAGGTCCTCGTGTCTGTGTTTCATTTGGTGTGTATGTGTACCGGCATCCGCAAGGGCGGGACTCTTCAAACAGCGTTAGAGGGCGGTGCTACGAATCGTGGGAATAGAGAATACTCACTGCTGCCTTCCGGTTTGTGTATTCGCCGACATGAATTTCTGAGTTGGTCAGACCGCTCCCATCCGGCGTGGCGGGCCTCTGAGCATTCGTTTCCGTCTGGCTCCGCTCCTCGATCTTGTCACCGCTCTCTACTGCCCCATCATCAAACTTCTGGCTGATGCACTTGACCCTGCGGCTCCTGCAGCCATCGCACACGGATTCGTTAGGCGTAGCGAAGGTACATCTAGTCTTCCGCCGCTTGCACTCCCAACAGCTTTGGGTGCCTTTGCGGACCTTCCGTCGCTTGAGCGGGGGTGGCATTCCTGCGTAATTGGTACCGATGCTGGGTTCTGATATTTGCGCACCATTTACAAAGGGTCTCAGGTCAAAGCAATAATTGGCTGTGATGAGGCAAGGTGGATACGGGGAGAAGAACCGCGGCGGAGTTGGAGGACTAGGTAGGAGGCAGCATTACTGGTATTAGTCGCACTTGGGCGCGTCTGCACATTGTTTAGTCATTCCGCCGCGGAGTTCCGTCGTCCGCGGCCGAATGGATATTGGTTGAGCACCACCTCCGCGGCGATGATATGGTATAATCTTAGCTAGTGTACATAAATACTAGCAAACCTTTGATTGTCATAGGCAGAGGGTCAAGCTCTTTTGCAATTTTCCAAAGAGCATAGCACACACTATATTCTATTTTGGTGCTCCGCAATGGTGAAGATCGCCGTTGCGGGTGGCTCAGGGCGTGAGTACACACTTCTAAGACACTAATACGGGCCATACTAATTTCATGTAACCACCAGAGGTCGCTAGAGAAGTCATCGACGCTTTAGTAGCTGCAGACAAGCACGAGATAACCGTCTTCAGCCGAGATGTTCGTTGCCGAATAATGTCTTCCTATACTTGTGACACTTTGACCCCCACAACGAATATGTAGCTGACAACAACCGCAGACTCGTTCAGTAGAGACTATCCCGCGCGGAGTTCACTGGCGAATGGTCGACTACGAGAACAAGAAAGACTTGATAGAGGCTCTACAAGAGACACACACACTGCTTTCTTTTGTCCAACTTCTTGCAGACCCGGCAAATCAATCCCAGAAGAATCTGATTGACGCTGCTATCGCTGCAGGGGTGAAGCGCTTCGCTCCAAGCGAATATGGAAGGTAGTTGAGGCTTTTCCGTGGTGTGACAGTCATTAACCAGGGACTTATCAGTGCCGGGACGGCCCATATGCCTTGGTGGGCGGGCAAGGAAGAAATCCGAGATTATCTAAGAAAGGTCAATGAGAACGGAAAGGTGAGGGCCAGGTCCACACATAATCACACTGTATGTGCTAACAGTGTCCACAGGTTATGGAGTATACGCTCTTCCAGCCTGGTCTGTTCTTAGACTATCTGGCATCTCCATATAAAACCGCGAGACACGTCGATCCGCTGGATACTGTCTTCGATTTCCAGAACCGCCGCGCAATAGCAGTCGATGGCCATGAAGACGCGGTCGTAACCTTGACCGCCGCCGCCGACCTTGCTTCAGTAGTCGCACAGGCTATCGACTATGACGGCCAATGGCCTGAAATCGGCGGAATAAGAGGAAATCGGGTGACTTTCTCGCAGGTAATCCACATCGGGGAGAAGATCCGAGGTAAGTGCACTGTCATCCTCTCTCCATCAGGAATGCCGGTAATCTCAGAGCAACACAGGCTGCCCCTTCGCCGTCGACAAAGTGAAGCTCCAAGATCTGGAGGCTGGGAATCTCAAGACATCGTGGGCCCTGGAGAAAAAGCACCAAGCCGTCACCGATGAGCAGTCATCCAGTCTTCTCACGAAGGTGCCCATTGGGATCCTTCTTAGCAGCGTTGAGGGTGCATGGGATATTTCGGACGAATTCAACCAACTGTTCCCAGATTATAACTTTGAAGGCATAGAAGAGTTTCTTACCAGGGTATGGGACGGGAAGGCATGACCGATGTCTCAGAGTTCGGGTCTGGCGGCTATCAATTGCTGTGCAGCCACTGTTCACGGCAATCCAGATCAGTTTTCAGACACGTGCGACCACGTATGCCGGATAGGTCCAATTCCCGCCCGCTCTCCCATTTACATCAGCTGGTAACCCATGCACTTGTTAATTGAATAAGGATTTATCTACTGTCAAGATTTCCGAAGTCTATGCGCCTCAGAGTGACCGCATCACTCACGCTATGTCCCGGGATGGTGGTAGCATTGCTGAAACTCTCTCGAGGTCCTCCTGTGGCGTGCTCGCAGGTGACCTTCTTATTGAGGAGAATTTCCGAGTCAACATCGCGGCGAACATAAAGGAGTTACCAAGTCTGAGAAAAACAAAATTGTTGTTCCTAGCCCTGGGTGTAACTGTTTTATCCCGGCTGAGCTATCGTTAATTGCTTTGATTGATACACTGGCTACGCCGGGCGCGAATAGCAGCAACTAGGATGCTTTCAGTTTCTCCTGTTGATTCGTTTGGTAGACTGGGTCTTTGCGAGGTGTGGTCATTCCTTGACGGTTTCACAGAGACTTGAGTGAGAAAACAAGGAGGGTGTATGATGTATGCAGTATGACTGAATCGTAGCGACAGAAAATTGTTCACATCCACACATTTGTGTGACTCGGACAAGATAAAATCCTTTATGTGTCAAGCTAGACCAGAGACCGGGCTGGTGGATTGCCCTTTCTTGCTCACAGACTTGGACACAAAGTCTCCAAGTGCTAGAAAAGCGCGAGATGATGGTGACGAGGCTTCAGTAAACGGCCAAGGCGCTCAGTCGATGAATTACCTTCTGTCGGTCTCAGCGGGGCGATCGTTACCGGCATCATTTTGCTCGTACAGATATACTTCTTGAATGAGGCTGTGCACAAATGGTAGCCCGCTTAGATTGTGTGAGTCCGTGCGATGCCTCACTTAACGTTTTCCTTGAATAATCAATTGATACCTAGGTATCTGCAAATCATCAGAAGCCCAACGGCAGTTAGCATCACAGAGTAGCGATACAACATCGTAACGCAAACTTGGTTGACCCCTGTCCCAGTGGCTAGAAAGTTCAATAGTGGGTTCCATAAGGCGGGGTTTTGGAATACAAGGTATATAGATGAAACAGTGACAAGTTCAAGCACATACGGCCATAGACACAGGAAAATACGGGATCCCGTCCGCTCTCCCATAGTCAAGCCTGTGATCGCTGGATTAGTAGTTGGGTCGGTGACGACCAGCGAATACCCGGTGCTGTATGTTTTGCCTCAACTCTCGACTTCTTCTTTTGCAATCCGATCAGCCAGGTCTATTGATTGCAAGGGAGGCGAAAGAGAAGTGGAATGTCCGATTGTTTTTTTTATAATCCTGCAGAGTATGTGAGACGTGCATTTCCTGCCTGTAGTAGTTATGCAAGCAGTAGAAGGGATTCTTGTGGTAACACCATCGGCCAGCCTTTCCGTTCTGATTCATTGCTGGGGTCCTACTCAATCGCTCCGTTCTTTTTATTTTCATCTGTTTGTGTTGACCGTCGCACTGCAATGGGTTGTTAAGCTCAGAACGAGGTAAATGGTGACCTTACAGGATGGTGCCCATTTCGAGGGTAGTCGCGAACTGTTTTAGAGCTACTGCATCTAGTCTGGGAAGGTGGTGAGGAGATTTGTGGGCACCCTGCGGCTTCCCCGTCGCATTTCTGGGCAGATTGAATGTTTTCTGCCGACCAGCCATCCAACGATCCTCGCGACGCATGCGCAACCCTCAACGCCCAAGCCTTCAACGCCCAAGACTGTCGCTGTCTCTCGCAATAGTCTCCTGGATGATTTACGTGGTGGTCAAGAGATGGCGGACGCTGCAGGGAGTGCGTCGCCGGCGCCAGCCTTAGCGACGCAGCCCAGGAGCGGTGAGTTGCTGTAGACCCACCCCTCTGGTCTCCGTGGCGATTGGGATATGCGATTGTCATCGCCATAGGTGTCGGAAACAACTATACCACTTGTGTGCTTGAGACCTAATTTGCTGTGTTCACAGAGACTCCTAAAAATGAGCCTAATCCTGCCATCAAATCATCGACACCTCCCGTCAAAACCGAGGAGGCCCCTCTTCTTGAGGCCATATCCAAGACGGACACCAGCAGCCATCCTCATGACGCTTCACAAAGCCCGACCCCGAGTAAGACTATCAAGTCGGAAACTAATGGTTCTTCCGAAGCGCTGGCAACCCCTCAAGAGGCAGCCCCTGTAATACCAACTGTCGCAGCCGGTGCCAGCACCTCCTCGACGATCCCCGCTGTCGCGCCTCCTCCAGGTCCAGCCTCGGCTGCCGCTCCTTCGCCCTCTCTGACTACGCCCGCTGCCGTTCCTCTTGCAGAATCCGTGACCCCCGCGAAGCGATCGAGAACACCTGAACCTGATCAAGAATCTGGCGCCGACAAGAAGCAGAAGACCGACCATGTTCCACAGCACGACACCCAACAGGTCAGCGATTTCAAGGCAGAGCCAGAAGCGGGTGCAGAAGCGGGTGCAGAAGCGGGTGCAGAAGCGGGTGCAGAAACGGGTGCAGAAGCCAGTGCAGAGACGAATGCAGAAGCAAATACGAATGGCGATGGGGTGTCTAGCTGGGACCTCGAGTCGATGCTGGCAAATGCGTTGGGTGCCGTTAATGACGCTAAGGGCGCGGCGGGAGCAGACGATGCCATGGACATTGACAACCTGACGTCGTCTCCACCCCTGCCGCCGCCGCGTCGACGGCTGGAAAAGATGAAATTCATCGAAACCCCGACGTACTTTTCGCGGTCCATGGGCCTGCCGATCCTGGGGAGTCTTGTAAGTGCCCGCAGCTACGACATATGGATGCCTCTGTCCGGCTGTCCGGCTCTAACACTCCTGTCAGGCCGTCCAGATACTGCTGGCGCTCTTTCAGCAGCCATCTGAAGTCACAGACAAAATCATTCGAGATGCAAGGACGGAGGGCGGTAAAGTCTATGTTGCCTTAAGAGCCACGTTCATGGCGACTCTGAAGCTGTTCACGGATTCCACGGCGTTCCTCAATGCCGATGACCTTGACATTCACGACCCCGGAGACCGCGAGACTATTCAGATGGCGAACCTGGCCAACATGTGCGCCAGCTTTTACGGCCCGGGCGGGCCAACCATGGCTACAGCCCACGACTACTTCCTGAATATCATGATCCCTGAAAACGGCATGATCACAGAGGACATATCCGCTCTCTACCTTGACCAAAAAACACAGAGCTTTCTCGCATACGCTAATGTCATGGAAGACAAAGAGTCCACCAGAAACAGTCTGATGGACAAGTTCTTTCCCAAAGAACTGGAGGGCAAGTTGAGGGCATACTACAGAGAGTCAGACCTCAGCATCTCGGGCATAAACGAGGACGACTTCGTACGGCCATTTACGGACAGACGCAATCTTCTAAAAGCGGTAGGACACGACAAGGAGAAGAGACGTAAGTCCTGTCCTTCTTGAGAGACATTTTGGACTGGAATGACTGAATCAAAAACAGGACAACTCGAGGCCAAATACCAGTTCGCGACTTTCCTGGATAACCTTAGTGCGTTTATTCGATCGAACTTTGAGTCCATTGTGGACTATGCAGAGGGACATGGCTTTGAGATACCGAACGAGCCTGGGGAGGAAGAGGCCTTGCTCTTAGAAGGTGTTCAGCCGCCGTCCACATACACTGGTGCATTCCCAGGCCAGAGGCGACCCAATGGAGCCGACCTGGACTCTGGCTACGAAGCGACGGGCCTTGCGTCGCTAATCGCCGAGAAGTTGGCGCCCATCGACGTTAACAGCTACGGGCAAGCCTCAGCTGGAACAGCAGACGGTTCGACTTTGCCACCCACACAGTCGCTCCCTACTGCGGTACTGTATGAGAGGGCGCGACAGGCAGCGGTCGCGAAGTCTTCCACAGCGCATGTTCGCAGGGAAGGCTTACATTCCACCAGGAGACCATGGACACCGGAAGAGGAGAAGGCATTGATGCAAGGCCTCGACATGGTCAAAGGGCCACATTGGAGCCAGATCCTGCAGTTATTCGGCCTGAACGGGACACTGTCCGATATCCTGAAGGACCGGACCCAGGTGCAGCTGAAGGACAAGGCTCGCAACCTGAAGCTGTTCTTCCTCAAGACGAACTCCGAGATGCCGTACTACCTGCAGTGTGTGACCGGGGAGCTGAAGACCCGAGCCCCAGGCCAGGCGGCGAGAAAGGAAGCAGAGGAACAGGCACGCCAGGGCACTGTCAACCCGAGCGGTGGGGTGCAGAGCAATTATGCTCCTTCTTATTCAAATGGCACCACCACCGCAACCCATAGCCAGCCGACAGCTGTACCGGCCAGACTAAACCAGGCCATATCGAGCTCGCATTCTTCGACAGCAGGTGTCCCCAGCGGGCAGCACTACCAAGCACAACCGGGGTATCAACAACAGCATCAACCATATCAACAGAACCATCAGCAACAATATCGGCCCCAGCAGTTGCAGCATGCTGCTCCTGCGCCCTCACAGGCCACCCACTCGCACCAAAAACAAGAATCCCCCGCAGCTCGGCCCACGACCCATCCGTCTCATCACCAGAGCATCGCTCCCGCTCCCATGCACCAGCAGAGACCGTTGCAGCAAGCAGGCGCACCAACGAATCCTCAGTATAATGCCCAACAGCGGAGACCAGCGCAACAGCAAACACAACCAGTGTCCCACCAGCAGACTCAGCAGTATGCACAACCGCAGCCACAAAGGCCGGCAGCAATGGCTTTACCTCCGCGACCTGGCTCAGCTTCAGTACCGCAACACCAAACACGGTCTCCTGCTCCTGTGTCCGCACCCGCAGCTTCACGACCTGCTCCCGTAGGTACAGCAGGACCACCTACGACATCCGCCTCTGCCCCAGTCCAAGTTCCTACTGCGGCACCGGCTCAACCCACAGCCCAACCCCAGCCGCAGCCCCTGAGCAAGCCCTACAGCCAGTCCCAGAGCCAACCTCAAAGTCAGAGCCCGGCGCCTAAGGGCGTGCCGACCGTTATGCCCGCGCCTCCCACACCTACCCCCTCGCCGTTGACACCTACTGTCGCATCATTAGCTGCCTCTCCGTCACTACCAGCACAGAAGCTTCCAGAACAGCCGGTCTCATCATTGCAACCCGCAGCCTCAGCTGAAGCACCCAAGCAAACACAGCCAAGTGTCCCACCTCCAGCGCAGACGGCGCAACCAATTGCGACAGCTGCCACAACGGATACGCAGCCAAGAGCTGGGGATGGAGGGAGCACGGTAGACGACGAGCACCTCAAGAACTCTTTGCTGGCGGCGTTGAAAAACGCCTAACGAACGAGGCTCAACCGCGGTCGCACCAGAATCCAGGCACGCACATAAACAGGGCGTTGCAGCGGCAAGCGATCATCGGTTGGAGGAAAAGAAGAGACGGAGGCGAGACGAGGCCCAGTTGGAGAAAAAACTGTGGCAAACAAGGCCGGGCAAACCCCTGATGCCATCTGTAATCTGCATAGGTCCCAGAGCCACCCAGCACATTGTTTGCTCCCGATGATACCATGATTCCCAGTCCTGGGCGTTTATTAGGGTCTGGTCTGTATAGCATACTGTATTAAATCGAGTTTAGTTCTCTGACGCACATGGACCACTGGACAGGCTTTTGGATGTGTACGAGGATAATGGCCGCTTCGTGAGGCAGACATGGTACCGATTGCTTGTCCTCTCAACCATGTTTACCATGGCTTTCACGTTCTAGCGTGACTCCGGCTTAGATCATGTTTGTGGAAAACCTTCGCGGGTGTTGTTTCCGAAAATCAGGCCTACTCACTGATATCCCGGGTCCATTGATGTTGGCCTGACTAAGTGCATCATGGCCAATTTGACGCTTTCATCATCAATTATAGGCATATGAGCCATCGTCGGCTATCAGACGTCGCAGTATGTCGAGCACTGCCCTCGAGGACTCCTTGGGGCTTACCGCATGGTCTGGGCTGCACTCATTATCCGCCCGGTCGGCCGGAAAACTCATCAAACTGCGAAAACAACGCCCCGGAACAGGTGCCGAGGTAATGAAGCGAATTTCTGCTACTGTCGTCCAAAGTGCTACAAAGGGGAGTTCCCCCCCCCCCCCCTTTTTTTTCCCCAGACCAAGACCGTCAGCAATCACTGTTTGACATTTCGCCCTACTGATATGGGTGGCTATGTCCCGTCAGAGCATCACAGTTTGAGAGCTTCTGCTCCTCCGTGTTGATCTGGATCAGCCATCGTTTCCATTCGCAGTTTGGTCTGAAGCATTAGCAAATATCGCCGGGAAAGTCTCAGCTTGGTTGTCTCTTGCAATCTTGTCTCATGGGCTGCAGTGTGGAGTCCTGTCAGTCTTCACAACTCAGCCATGTTCATAAAAGAAGGATCCGCAGCTTGTGGTGCGAGGATTTACAAGGTCTCAACGGCTCATCATCCAGAGAAAGCTAGCTTTCAACACAATCATACAAGACCCAGTCGATCGGCTGATCCCATTAGCAGGTCCTAAGTATTTGCTCACAGAGTCTACGTCGGAACAGCAGCTCATCTTGACTTCAGGATAAAATAAATAAAATAACACGAGCGCGATGTGGGACATGATGCTCATGGGTGGCGGGCCCTACGGTCGTCGACACAGGAGAGGGCACAGGCGCAGCAAGATGCATCGCAAATGCCGCGCATGCCGAGAACCCATTGGCAAGGTGACCCTATACGGCAAGAGAATTGACCTTCCATACTGCCAAAGGCACCACTGCCAGAAGGTCGTAGGCTCTACGATTTGTCAAGAGCAGAGGAATGGGAGGAACCCGAACTGGCAGTACTGCGACATGCGTCAGTTTCGTGCTGTTTCCTTTTCAGGAAGTGATGACAGCTGTGTGCTAATGGCGTCCAGATCTTCGGTGCCAGGCCATGAGCCCCGAGGGATTCACCTGCATGAAGAGCGTCAAGGACGGCAATCCGGAGAAGTTCAAGTACTGCAGCGACCGTAAGTCCATCATCAACCAACGATGCCATCTGTGTTGAGTTGTCAGCAAGGGACTGTGACTGACCGCTGCATTCGAGCACCAGACGGCTGCAAATACCCGCACTGCGAGCATGGAAAGCACGAAGGCAGCAAGGGGTACTGCACGCTGCACTGCTGCCTCGCAGCACCGCACAACTGGTGTGAAAAGCCACGGCTGGTCGACGACGGGTCCCTCTTTTGCGAGACGCACACATGCGAGGCGCAGACGTGCACGGCCGAGGTCGCCGGAAAGGGTGATAGGGGTGACGCGAGCCGCAGCTGCGAGAACCACCGGCGTTGTGCCAGGGAGGGGTGTACGGTGCACTGCCATACGCGCGATACGGGCACGACGGTCAGGTGGTGTGGCCTGCACTACTGCCAGGAGGCATCGTGCCAGAACGAACGCGCCCCGGGCAACAGGCAACACTGCAGGGAGCACATTTGCATGGAGCCCATGTGCGGGAATGGGAAGCTGGACATGGGGGCTGGGCGGTACTGCATGGACCACCAGTGCAAGACGGACAGGTGTTTCGAGCGGAGGGACCAGAGGACCGCAGGGAGTGAGCATTGCGCGCTGCACATCTGCTGGGTGGAGCACTGTCCCAAGCCCACTACTGTGGGAAGAAACAGGTGCGACGATCATCGGTATTGTCGGGAACAGGGGTGCAAGGAGTACATCTTCCTGGAGAAGGGACCCGAGGGGGATATCAGGTATCCGACATGTGAGATGCGTGAGTTCTTCGTGTCCTTCTTTCCGAGTGAGCACGCCAGCTAATCAACGCCATGGATTCCAGACCACAAAACGCAATGCCCTGCGACCAACCCCGGGGGCATCCGTTGCGGCAACCGCCTCGAAAAGGACCAGACCTATTGCAAGGACCATTCGTGCGAGCTGGGCAGCTGCCGCAGCCAGCGCAGCTTCGCGTCGTTGCAGTACTGCGAGGCGCACAAGTGCACGGTTGCAACGTGCCAGCAGCTGCGCAAGAACACCATAGCCGGCCTGGACCTGGCGTCGGGCTCCTTCCGGGCCAGCCTGCTGCTCGGCGGCGGCTTCTTTGGCGGGAGCGGCGGGGGGGGAGGGGAGTCCCTCCTCATGTCTAGCTACTGCGTGGCGCACGCGTGCGCCGGGGACGGCGGCAGGTGCGGTGACCGCGTCGCGGAGCTGGGCAGGAGCTCCTTCTGCCCGAGGCATGAGTGCTGCCATCGGGGGTGCGCCAAGGAGGCCACGCGGCAGCCGCGGAGGAGGAGCTCGACGGCGGGCTACTGTGATCGTCATTACCAGAGGCGGAGGGCCGGCGGCGGCGGCGGCGGCATGCCTGGGGTACCGCTTGGGCCGATGCCGATGCCCATGCCCATGCCCATGGGGATGCCCATGGGCTTCCCTCCCTACTTTGGCGGTCAGGGGTACGATAGCACTGATTCGGACAGCGAGTCCGACTATGGCAGGAGGCCGAGGGGTCTGCCTTTTGGCGGGATGATGTTTTGAGTCGGCATGTTGGAGGACTTCTTCAAGCTGTGAGATTGATTTCTTGTGTATTCATTTTGACTGCTGAAGACCGGTGTTGTTGTTGACGCTTGGGGCGTTTCAAAGGAGATGCAATACTGTTGGAGGCACTGAGCCTGTCTGAAAACTAAAGACATGCCAGGCACACGTTGCTCATGTAGTGTGCTATGGCCACATCCCCCCCCCCTTCAACGTGACACTTTGCCAGTTAACATCGCCCTTCGTGTCGGTCACTTCCGCCCTGGCTAAGCCTTTGCCAGGCGCTTGTATTCCACTTTCAAAGATGCTATATCCTTCTGCAGAGCCTTTGCCTGCTTGTCCAGCTTGTTCAACCTATTTGTCGCTGTTGCAATAGACTCGCCAGGACTAGTTGCATGTCCAGTCTTGACACCCTCCACGTTCTCTTCCTTTGAAGCTGTCCGAGCCTTCCGGCTTTTTCTACCCCTTGCCTTGCGCTGGGACAAGTTATTCAGCTGTCTTTCTATGCATTCCTTCTCTTCCGGACTCCGATTTCGCGCCTGGACTCGGGGCCAGACTTCAACAGTAGAGCGGATGCCAGAGGTGAATATATGGGGAACTTGATCTTGTACGCATCGGATTATCCACTCCACCATCGGCGGAGGGACCGAGTTTCCGACCTGTTTATGTGCTTGATTCGCGCTCACCGGGAGCTCGAAGCCTTCAGGAAGGCCTTGTATCCTGAGCTTGACTGGGAGACTCAATTGGACGATGACGTCTGTGCCATCCGGGCCGGGCACCTGATACCAGTCGCCCGGCTTGGTGGTGAGGCAGCTGGCAAGTCCCGAGTGGTGATATACCATCCTGCCAGAATTGAATCCCTTACTCTTTTGACCTTCATACTTCCACTTCCCGACCCTTTTGAGACCTTCGGAAGGCTTGATCTCCTCGACCCATTCAATTCCTGCCTGCTTCCCTTTGATGAACCATTGTGGCACCCATACACCATTACGAGACAGAGTGTATTGACTCCAGTCTTTGATTGCCTTTGGGGGTCCCAGAAAGTCGGTCAAGGCAGGGGCTTGACGGTGGCTGGGCGGATCTTTGACTGTGTTGACCAATGTCAGTCCTTATGAGCCGCCCATGAGATGCAGAACAATGGAACGACATGAGCGCGTGTACTCTCTATATTGCAGCCCATCTCTGGCGGACTCACATTCGAAGGGTCCCGTGGCGAGGTCCTCGCGGACTGCCACGACAAAGCATCGATTCCTGTTCTGGGGCAAATTGAAGTCTACTGCGCTGTAGATATGCCATGACATGTAGTAACCAGCCGCTTCGAACTCCTGCTGCACCGCCTTCATGCTTCCTTTTCTCTTGTCCGTGGCGAAAGGGCTGACGTTCTCCAATAACACGACGGGGACCCGCAGGTGAATGAGCAGCTTCATGAGCTCGTAGATGAGGTCCCCCTTTTCGCCGTCTAGGCCCTCCCCTTTCCCATTCCTGCTGAAATTCTGACAGGGGATTCCGGCGAACAGGATGTCAGCTACAGGCAGCATGCAGGAGGGATGGCTCATGGTTAGTGTGACCGTCCTAATGTCGCGACCGTCGACATTTGAGATACCAGGGCCCCCTCTGCAGTGGTTGCTTTCGTATGTCTTGATGCAATGGCGGTCCTTCTCGTTGGCGTAGACACAGATGCCCCCGACGTTGGTTGCCGCCACGTTGAAACAACCAATGCCCGCAAAGGGATCCATGAATGTAAAGGGCTTGATGGCCCTGTCCTGGGCCTGGGTGGAGTAACCACGCCCATGGGAGCAGCTGTGCGCCTGGACCCGAACGTCGCGTACGGCTCTCTTCGTTACGAGGGACTGGTGTATGAGCGAACTCCAGCGGCTTCCCAAGCACGGTGCGTGTTTTTGCTGTCTATTGGTTTCTAGGCGTGACAGTTTGGGCTTCCCAGAGGACTCCTGGTCTGAGATGTGAGGCTGAAACGAGTAGGAAGCCGAAGGTAACAATGCATGGCTCAGTGTGCTAGATCGTTGTGTTATGGCCGGTGCAAGCACTGCATGTCCGGTCCCGGCCTGCAGCCAGCCGGCGACGCGTCCGCTGCTGCGTGACCAGCTCATTGTCTTGCTGTCTGGCTCGAGAGTCCTGGCACGCGGCTCAAGGTCCAAAGAGACTTTCAGATGCTATCGCCTGCAGAGATATGTCGAAAGCGATGAAATAGTCATCATGGTGGCAGAGTCAGGTTGAGCATGTCAAAATATCTGTGAGAGGTGTGATGTCAAAAGAGCACCGTGGCGTCGTCCATGTTTATCCAGGCAAGAAGTTGGCCCGGAGCAGGGCCACGGTGCATGGTGGGGTATCATGCAGCAGCTAACCGCTCTTGGCATCTTCATCATGATGAAGTGAGGGAGTTGGCAGCGAGGAAATCAGCAACAAAGTACGACATTTTACCAAGGTTGGATATGTATGCAGGCGGCCATTTGATACATGTTGCGTGTAACAGTCGGGATAATCGAATAGAACAAAGGTCCTTATAGACTCAGCCGCTGCTTCTCAGCGCCGTCGTTGCGCGACCGCACGCCGTCCCTAACGTGTTGAAGCGCTCTCCTCACAGACCCATGCGATTCTGCTCGTTTCCCCCATGCTTTGCTCGTGTCGTCCCCGGCAGGCCTGGTCAGCGAGGATGTGTCGCTCGCACTGCTTCGATCTCCGTCCTCAAGCCCGTGAACGGCTACTGCTGCTCGCTTGCCCTTGTCCACAAGGCCGCCACGCTCCGCCGCTCTTGAGCTGGAGCCGCTGCTCTCCGACATAGCATTCCACGCTGAGACCATCGCTTCCGCCTTCTCGCAGTCGATAGCGTCCTCTGCAGCGGACTTGGAAGTCGACCCGCCCCCTCCCAGCGCCCGACCCATCCCCAGAGGGCCTCCTTTGCTAGAGCGCCTCTCGATCTCCAGCAGGCTGCGGTGGTGGGCGAAACGCAACTCCTTGTCGTCATCGTCGCTCAGCATTCCTATCAAGGATTGGCCACTGGCTGGCGCTTGCAGGTGGCTCGGCCGTAGCCATTCAGGCGGTGATTGTGCCGACATGGTGTTCCTGCGGGATCTTGCACTCGGGTGGCTGTTGTCGACGGCATATTCCACGTTGGATATTACAAGCGGCGGCGGTATCACCTCGGTCTGGTCGTGTAGGGTTATCCAGTGGATCACAGCCGATGCGTAGAGAACTGCGACAACTATGCATTAGCTTCTGATCTTTGATCCGTGCGAAACCACCGCTGAATTGCACGGAGGACTCAAGTGCTTACTGTCACAAGTGCAGCTCAACATACAGACCCACATGGGCTCACCCTTGATCGTAGCAAGGACGGAAGCGTTCCTAGAGAGTTACATCAGTTGTTGTTCTGAAATTGAATATCCGATACTCGCGGAAGGAAAGCGGTATTCAAGATTGCCTGTCACTGACACGATCGCGGCTGCGAGAAGGCAGCCCAGTCCAACTAAAAATCGTATCGTAGTTCGGCGAATCGTCGAACTCGGTGCAGAGCGTCGGAGAAAAAACCAGTCTGGTGAACTGTCAGCTGTGCTGTATGGTGGGAATGTGTCAATCATCATCCATTGAGGGTGACCTACTCCAAAGGGGTTTCAGAAATAGTGACGAAAGGTAGACCTTCCATATCCATTAGCGTATGTGCTGACTGGATCATCAAAAGGTGGAGCGCCTCACCTTGACGCCGATGTCCCATAATATAATACCGATAAGCGCTTCTAACTTCCCATTGACAATGCAGATACCGGACTCAACGGTCGTAAAGCGACTGTGCCAAGGGTTGGTCACTAAATATTCGACAGATAGTTCGATCTGGAAAAAGATTATACATACTGCAGGAATTCGAAAACGAGAATGAAAATATAACAGGCTAGCATCGTAAGTAACCAAGCACCGCTTGGGAGTGTGCAGAGGACCAACCAAGGATTCCCATGATGTTGAGAAGCCACAACTTGGAGTCGAGGCGTGGCTTTGAGCGTCCATTAATGATACACTGGTCGGATTAGTATATAGAGTCGCAGTCATAAGAGGAAACCATCAACAAATATCAAGTCACCTACCGCTTTCTCAATCAGGTAGAAGTATATAACCTGTCAATAGAGTCAACACGCATGAAGATTCGAGAAGCTTTGAACTACGAGGTGACAAACCAACTAAAGTTGATGTTAGCAGAGGTGCCGTTGAGGTGTGGGCTTTCAAGGGATGTCAACCACGTACTTTGGTGCTAAGGTATACAACGAGGCAGACTATATCGGTGCTTTTGCACCGTGAAGCCGTCATATCTGTACTGGCAAGGCCAACCCTCATGACCGTAGCGACGACGATATACAAGAACGAGTCTAGGTAGGCCATGGTGACCACTAATCAGAGCGGATGTCAGTTTCATCAGAACCCCCCCAGGCCTTCCATGCCTCCACGCAGACCCTCGTGAGAATCAATCTTACGCCATGTCGCCAGCGGTTGTGGCTTCCATGAATATGTTGCTGACCACAGCTGTGCTGTGAGACAACTCGTGTCAGTATCCTGGTGGTTTTACGTCCAGCAGCGCCCACCCAAATAGACTGACTTAGAAATGACGAGAAGAAGCAGACCGATGTCATGGCCAGCCCCACGCCGACGATCTTTGCCGCTTGCGGCTCCTCGTGCGGTATTCTCATTGTTGCGTCTCGATCGGGACATCCAACGGTAGTCTTCGGGCGGCGGAGGGGGGAAATCGCAGGTATGTTAGGCCATTTTTGCGGGGCATCTGAGATACTGACTCCACAGAGAGATTTGAGCAAAGACAGGGACGGTGAAGTCGAAGGTGAAGGTGAAGGTGTTTTGTCAGAAAAAAACCCAAACCCATCCAGTGCGCCGGTGAGCAAGGAATGACTTGGGCTTTGGGGAGGCTTGGAGCCCAAAGTGTACCGGCCGGGCTTTGCGCTGCTTGGTCGAAATCC
Source organism: Diaporthe velutina (assembly GCA_038088505.1). NCBI lineage: Eukaryota > Fungi > Ascomycota > Sordariomycetes > Diaporthales > Diaporthaceae > Diaporthe > Diaporthe velutina. Next base: position 282,677 of record JBBWSJ010000030.1, on the reverse strand, counting down.
CCGGATCTGCGCCTCGGAGAGCTCGCCGAAGCTGGGTAGTAGGTCGTCAACAAGCTCGGGGAGGCTGCCTCTTGACTCGTGCAGCGCGGCAGAGAATACACCGCATTGCCTGCGGCCTGCCATGTTGCCACGATCACCCCGTGCGTGGTGCATTAGCCCAAAACTCTACTGGCCAGAGATGCGGGATCGTGTTTTCTGCTGATCTCTTGGGGTTTTACCATGCTGATTCGAAAAATTCACGATCCCCCAGTACGCAAATTCGGTAATTCGTTTCCGAATTGGCACTGGACGGCGCCCGTTCCACCACTCAGGTCTGGTGGCAAGCATCGGCAAATCTTTTCTGCACTGGCTCACACCTATGTGTGATTCGATGTCCGTCGCGTCTAATACAAGACAAAGGACATTTGTGGTCTGATTTATTTTCAAGTGTTGTCATTCTACGTTCAGGCTCGCTAAGCTTGCCTCGACGGTCATCTCACCGAGCTCTCATGATGAGGCGCGCTGCTAGAATTCGGGTCAACATCAGGCCATATCCACAGAATGGACGACCAGGACCGAATTGCCTAGGGTCCTATGCTCCGAAGCCTCCGCGATGCTACGTCATAGCCGTTGGGCAAGCATACTAGTTTGTCAACGGGCTTCCATGCGTTGAGGGGGATCTAAGCAGGGAAAAACAAACGTTCCATCGTCTCAGTGCGCCCCTTTTTTGCCGACGCGGCGACAACAGAAGGTAGATTGATGTGGCCGGAGTTGCTCGAGAAAAGTTGGCGGTTTGTGACCATGAATTTTCACGCGAGCCCGATTGTCGTGGAAATATGCTTAGTCCTCGCTCTCAGGAAATCCGCGGTGGGAACCTGTGCGCGTCGTGCTTGGCAATAATGGCCAGCAGCAATCGTGCCCGCTCTGGGGAGCACATACTTCGTTCCCATCTGCTGTCCGAGCTCGTCAATGGCCCTTCCCCGAGTTTCCATCTCCCCAGGTGGCCAAGAATCAGCTCTCGTCTGCCACTCCCCTGCTTGATCACGAGGTAGAGGTCGCTCTACTTGCCGATGATTCATTTGGGACTTGACTAGGAGCACACTGCAGGGTTTGTGATCCCGCAAACTCGTTCAAACATGGGATCCGAGAAGATATTCTCGACGTGGTTGCAGAAGTAGCGTGTCCAGTTCTGCTTCTCCTCGCTGGTCGAATCATATTGCAGGTTGTATGTTACCAAAGGTTCTGCCGATGTACTCTATAGGAAGACAATTAAGTAACCTTACTCGAGTCTTCCGCAGTTTATGCTCCTTAGAGTTAAGCGCCCCGCATAGCTTGCTGCCCGACCTCCTCCTTCTGTCGTGCCTGAAGCTATGTCTCGGCTTGATCTGAAAGAATGCCTATAGGCTATTGTCACTGGTTTTCTGAAGCTTGTCAAGGGAGTCTGGAGTGAGTGGTGCATTATTAAGCTTGTTTTTACCTCACTCCTGGAAAGTGGTTTCGTTCTTAATCCGTTTACGGGCTTTTTTGAAGCCGTAGGCGGTCCCTTCATACAGTAGTAAACCTCACTCCTAGAAAGGATTTCGAATTTCAATGTTCCTAAAGCTATAACGGGTCACCAGCCACCCTGTCTTTTATTTATTTTCTGAATAGACGCACGTATTATGTTTCAATCCAGTAGGTCAACTTACACCACTCAGCTCCAACTCAACCAGAGTATTCGAAGGCAGTATGGCACCGCCGCCATCCCTATAGGTGGATGTCACGAGAAGGATACAGAGACAAGGCAGCTGTCCTCAATACGTCAATTCAAAGTAAGACGGCGCTACCTTCTATCCAAGGGGAAGGTCTAGTCGAAATTGTCGTAGAGGGGTTTTAAGCCTGAGGGGTGTGGGGCCAGAGCCTCGGTGAATGCTAGCAGTCACTGGGGTGCAATCACCCACACACATACTCACAGTGGACAGGTCCGCAGGTGACAAAAGATGGGTACAAGCACATATACTGCAAAAACTCCCCCACGGAGGGGTTATCCTCAAGGAAGCTATCTCATAAGAGGGTATCCAATAAATGGATATTCAAGAGAAAAGTATCTTATAAGACGTTGTCCTATCTAGATATAATGGGTACTCCTATATAAAGTTACTAGCCACAAAGCTGCATCAACAACCTAATTTAAGCTCCAAAAGGTAGCTCGATTGCTCACCTCGACTGCAACGCTGTTGGTGATCAGCTTGCTTCTGTCCCGAGATCGTTTCGCTGCCTGCTTGCTTGCATCACGTGTAAGGCGTTACTGTAGAATCATCTGCCTCTTTCATCTTCTGGCCTGCCTCTTTTGGAGTTATTTCAAGGCGTCGTCTCCCATTCTAAAGAAGGAGACGTGCAAGTATGTGAGTGTAAGCGTTGGTCCCGTGGTCGTGGTTGTTGATGGCTTGTCACGATGTGATGTCGAGCCGGAAGGTTGCTATTTGATCTGGAATTCAAGAGTCATTCTTCCTACTGCTCAACCCTCCAGTGTTGCGCTTGTGTAGCTTCACTGAGTGCTTTATAAATCCAAACTATACATGGCTTATACATACCTGAAAGCTATCTACCTACCCTAGAGTATGTATCCAGGGATCTGGACAAAAGCCACCGAGTGCACCATTGAACACCAGGGTTGGAGGCGTATTCATAGTGGCAAGTTGCTCCAGTGAATATTGAGTGGGTTACTGTTATACTGAGTCATTTTACGAAGTTCTCCCAGTGCAATGCAGTTGAACCTAATTTGCAAAAGTTGCATGTCATACACCATTCTACCTCTACCCCAGTATCTGGATATTCTTATGACAAGGATTTTGCAATATAAAGACTCAATTTGAAGGATTCCTACCAAATCATACATATGTCCGCTGTCGCCTGTGAGCGTGGTGTTTGCAGCATGACTTGTATCAGGTCGAATCTGCTGAATGAGCGCAGCACGATTTGTACGTGGTGTTGTCACCAGCTCAGAAGCGTAAAATTGAGCATCATCAGTCTGGGGCCTCCGCCTGGAGGCATACACGATAACTCATTCGATAAACTTATTTTACCTGCTTGGAAGGCTCCATCTATACTTTTTTAGAATGACATCGAGGTGGTAAAACTGGCGGATCTAATTGTACCCTATCCTGCCTCTTCACATCACACCATGTGATCAGATGAGCATCAAGACCCAGGAGGAACACATCTTGATCTGCGGGGGGAAACAATATTATGCAATGCGGGAAGACCAAACAATTGGCCTGAAAGACGTCGATTTGAACAAAATCACAAAAATTACCAGATGAAGAACCAAATAGGTACGGTAGCAACGTAGTCACAGCTTCATACACTATTCCCTTCGGCATTAACAAACGAATCATCTCTTTTTTTTTTTTCTTTTTTTTTTTAAAAAAAAAAAACTAATGCAAGGCACGTGCAAGGCTGGAAGCCGGTTGAAAAGATCCCCAGTAGTGATATGACGACCCTTGAAAAATTAGTCAAGCGGGTCTCTTGGCGCGGCTCAAACAAGACATCCCAGGCTACTTTTACGACATCAAAACCTGATGATTCGCCCTGCACCGCGAGCCCCGTACGCACAGCCCGAAGGACGGCCATTCACGGCCCTCGCAAAGCAGAGTCAATGGAATCGATTTCTCACAATGACACCAAACAATTAGATCTTATCAACTCGAATCGCACTCCACGTGCTGGAGGAGAAACCCGCTCTATCGGGTGAGATCAAATTGTGGAGGAGACCCGCTTAACACCGGCCGAGGGAGGCGACACTGACGAGAACCTCGAGTTCTGTCAAGGATGAGTCCAGCTCGCCTTAGACCATGTGGACCTCGATCCATCTGACTCGCGTCTTCGGGGTCGTCTCTTAAAAGTCAGCAATGCCAGACGCGTCGTGCACTTTGCCTCGGCGAGTCCTCGAGTGCTCGCTGGCTTCTTCTCCCGTCACTCACTTCGATCCTCTGGCGGGCCGTCCTCACGTCGTCCACTGTTCAACCTGCCCTCGAGACTTACACATCCTCTCGCCATGACGGATGACATCTCCAACTCGACCAGCCATGGTCCCACCAAGAACAAGAATGGCCCGGACGCTGAGCAGGTTCAAGACCGCAACCCGTGGCCCGTGAACGAGAGCAGCATGCTCGGGGAGACGAGCGACGAGATGAACGACCGCCAGCTAAAGCAGATCGCGGCTCAAGGTAGCGCTCACTTCCACCGTCTGGGGTGGAAGCGTCTCGCCATCGTCACCATTGTCGAGGCCGTCGCACTCGGCGCTCTTAGCTTGCCTTCGGCGTACCACACCCTCGGCATGTTTCCGGGTGTCTTCTTGACGATCACCGTCGGGCTGGTCTCCATCTTCACGAGCTACCTCGTCGGTCAGGTCAAACTGGCTTTCCCTCATGTGGCCAACTATGCCGAAGCTGGACGGCTGCTCTTCGGACGCTATGGACGTATTGGCTACGAGATATTTGGAGCTGCTCTTGTTCTCGAGCTGGTGATGGTTGTGGGATCTCATGCTCTCACCGGAAGCATCGCGCTAGTCGATATCAACGGCGGCCAGGTCTGCTCTATTGTCTTCTCCGCGGTCTCGGCCATCATCCTCCTGATTCTCGCCATCCCGCCTTCATTTACCGAGGTCGCCATTCTGGGTTACATCGACTTTGTCTCCATCCTTGCCGCCATTGGCATCACTGTCATCGCCACAGGGATCCAGGCTAACAAGTCCGAAGGAGGGCTTTCGGGGGTTGGGTGGTCTGCCTGGCCCCAGGAGGACGTCACATTCTCCGAGGCGTTCGTAGCTGTCAGCAACATAATTTTCGCTTTCAGCTTCGCAATCGGCCAATTTAGCTTCATGGACGAGATGCATACACCGACCGATTATATGAAGTCGATTTGGGCATCCGGCTTCATTCAGATCTGCATCTACACCATCACCGGCGCTCTCTGCTATGCCTTCGTCGGACCATCGGTGCAGTCCCCAGCCCTCTTGTCCGCCGGTCCACTGGTCTCCAAGATTGCATTCGGAGTCGCAATCCCAGTGATTTTCATCTCTGGATCAATCAACTCGACCGTCGCCCTCCGGTACATCCATGGCCGCATGTACAAGAACTCGCACCTGAGATACATCAACACGCCTATGGGCTGGGCCAGTTGGATCGTCTTAGTAGTGATCTTCACCCTGATCGCTTGGATCATCGCCGAGGCGATTCCGATCTTTTCTGACCTTCTGTCGCTGGCATCGGCTCTGTTCGTTTCCGGGTTCTCGTTTTACATACCCGCTATTATGTGGTTCACTCTGCTTTGCAAGGGCAAATGGTACTCGAAGAAGAACATCCTTTTTAGCCTGGGAAGTATCCTGGCGTTCCTCATTGGCGCCGTAACTCTTGTCGCGGGTACCTACTCGACTATTGTCGATATCGTAAGTATCCCAAATTGCCTTCATGTGTATTGTGTCCGACCGTGCTAACAATTTCTAGATCAACGAGACAACTTCTGGGAGTGCTCACAAGCCTTTTGCTTGCAGGTCCTCATAGAGACCATGTGACACTGCTATATATACTTAATAATAATTCTCCCCTTCACCTTTGGCATGTAGTGTTGATAATGTCCTCATTGGATAGTGTAAGAGCGAGCTGTGACATTGACTACTAGAGTAATGTTGAGGTAAGCCAACTAGGTAAGGGGATAGTGGCAGGGGTTTGCCGCCTATTCGTAACATTATCATGCGACATATTACCTGTCTCCTATGCATTACCAAACCACCAAATATGGCGAATACACATATTACGCAGTCTTCATCAGGACCTGGGCCCTCGCCGAGACTAGAAGCTCCCGCCAGCGTGTCAGAGTCTCGGCAGCCTGATGCCGCCTCGTACAGCAACGAAGGAAGCTTCCGCCGAACTCGTTGGGCCGAGCCGGGCATTCAAGATCTTCGTCAATTTCAGTATTATCAGGAGCGAGCATTCTTGACATACACAGCGGACTCCTTGTCATGAGTGTGTCACACCAAACGACATTAAAACCATCCTCGTCGACGGCCTCTGCTCGTCATTCATGGGCAGCAGCAAACAGACGCCGTTGTCAACGTCGGCCTGCTCAGCATGGCTTTTCTTGTATCAACGGGAACGCGGCGCCTGAAGGCCTCAAGTCAATCGCTTAGTGGCGCCTGGCTACATGCGGCACCGTGTACAGCAATAAATCGAAACGTTGGGTTACTGGTATGCTCAAGGCGCTGCCCAGGCCGGCTGCTCTGATGACTAGTCAAGTCAAAGAGAAGGGACTGACCGCATGCTGCAGAAATGTCATAGATTGCAAGACACCGACAGAATCTTTGTGCGTATACTTCAATCTATCACCATACTTGCTACCTGAATATCACGACACTTGCCGTCCAGGCATCAGGAATCGGATCAAGGTCTCGTAGACCGTTCGCTGCAGAAAAAATATGACAAGGAAATGGTGAAGACAAATACAATCTGAGCAGCTCAGCCATACAAGATGCCATTTTCTTGGGTCAGCTAGGCAATTAACTTCCGCTGGGCCAGACTTTCGAAGACGATGATTATACTTCCCACTTGTGTCCCAGCTACGAAACTTGGCAGGCACAAGACCACAAGCGCCGTCTCACCCAGGCGCGCGCCCAGGCCCAGAAGTCTTTGCGATGCTTGGGACTATTTTGTCCTCGTTGTCCTGAATTATAAACTCTTCCCTAGGAACCCCGGATGTGCGAGACTACCGCATGATACTGTCAAGAGATTGATGTTGGAGAATTGTACTAGTGCAACTGATATCAGACGTGATATATCAGCGCTCACCATGTCAAACACGCTCTACAACTCACTAGGCCAAGAGCGCCTCGGGTAGCCACCCCACCGCCATCCCTACCAACGGAGAAAAGCGCATGTTCTAGACCAACTGACAAAACGGCACCTTTGACACAGCCCTACGTGGCAATATTCCAAGAGAGACTCTTTCCTAGCGCTCACAGGGGTCCTAAATCCCACGTGTGACTGAAACAATACGCTGATCCAGTGAAATGCACAACAAGTGAAAGAACCTGAGCAAAATTATCCACAGTTGCACAACCAGAGGATTGACTCTGAAATTTACATGATTGATCGGTTGGGGGACATTCCTCGTCCCCCTCTAAACCTCATGTTGATCATCCGGTCGACTAATGGGACCCTGGGAGTTGTAAAGCTCTTTTATGGCGGTTTGTGGAAGGCTCATGCCGGGTAATTACCTAGGTATCTAGGTAGGCACGTACACGCGCAGCCACTGTACATACACCAAAATCTCTACTTGTGCGAGGATGGGATTTACTCACCGTTCCTTGATCGAGATGACCAGAATATATTACAACCTGAAGAACACGAGTGCAAGGCGACGATGGGCAGAAGATCGTCGTGCTGTGTGTGAGACATACTGAAATGGGTGTGCAAATCTCTTCAGCGAGACAGAACTGAGCCAGAAGAGGCTAGTCTTGCGCTGGACCCAGGACTGCGACTAAGCTTTCCACCGTGATATTCCTTTCTCGTTCAAGTGGGCCAACTCAAACAGATAACAGTGCCTGTTTGACCCAGGAGTTCATCAAATGACCCTACAGCCCGCAACTGATTCTCCATGGCTGATATGCCTTCTGAACCAAGAGTTCTAACACGGAGGTTGCTGTGCAACGACGCTGTGACAACCTCCCAGAGACGTACCGGCACGCACGAGAACCTCTCGTGGCCCTTCGCCAGGCGTGGGCCATCTCTTCATCTTAGGGGCACGGTCGTGGACACAAGCAGAAATACGGACCAACTTCTGGGGCAAAGGACTGATGGGCTGGCAAGCTGTGGAACAGGCTGCTGATGGTGATCACGAGGTTGCAGCTGACTGTGTGTGTAACAACGCACGGCCGTCGGGACGGTTGGTGGGTGAGCAGGTAGAGCTAAAAGCCACGAGGGGCGGCCGCTTGGGAGACGGGACTGCGGGCAATCCTGGCAATGCGGCTGCTGGAGTGCATTGCCCCTGTTGCAGCCATCACATGCAAGAGGATGCACAAGAGCAGTTTGGGCGAAAAAGCAGTTCTAGGCCGTGGTGGATTATATCTTGGCCCGTCTGGCCCGTCAGCTATACCATGTCCTGAACAGGACTGGTTGTCTGCCTGCTTTGGGGACGCGGCTGGCGGGGAAGGGGTGGTTGTCAATTGAGGCGCAGTCAGCGCTGCCAGCGCCAGAGAGAAAAGCGTTACTGTCGCAGTCTAGTAGGCTTTCTTGGCCAAGTGCAGAACGTGGCCGCGTGCGGAGAGAGACAGGTGCAGACAGGGACGCCCGGTACGACATTGCCCGATTGCATTCTATACCAAGCCTTTTCCAAGACCAACGTTCCTCCCACTGACTGCCGCCGACCATCCACTGACTGCACTGACTGCACTGACTGCACCGACCACCGCAGGAGGGCCAGGGATATTCTTGCCCAAGGTCGCATTGTCCTTCCCGGCAAGTCGGGGGCGCCAAGCGGGTGGACAAGGCTGCCCGGTGATCTTGGGATGGCTTGGATGTGATCATCCCAAGAGAAAAAAAAGGGGCCCCCTGCCCAGTGGCATGTTTTCACAATTTGGCACTTAATGAGCCGCCAAATGCATGCGCAAAGCAAGTCAAGGCAAATGCAAGGAAGGGGGAAACACTGGCACACGGGAGCGACGACTGACGCGCATACAAGTACGAGGCGTGGCCCCTGCCCGGGCTGCTCTTTGCAGGTTGGCCTGCTTTTAGAGTTGGTCGTGTGTCGACGTCTTTTGCAGGCCTGACACACGGAATAGTTGCCTGTTTTGCCCTTTTGAGAAGCCTCCGGCCCACTGCACTCTAAGATCAACGTCCCCTACATCCTTCAAATTTTCGCCCAGATTCTCGCGCCATAATCCCGCCTTCTCCCGCTGCTTCTCTCTTTCTCCTGTATCCTGTCTTTGGGTGAGAATCATGGGCCTCAAGGCATACAACTCCTCCAGAGACGTCGATTGCAGTGCACCCGCGGCCATGAGCGACAAATTAGGCAATTACACGGGGCCATGTCCCTTTCAGGATATGCTGCCCGTGGAGATCAGGATCCACATCTACGAGTACATCCTCTTTGAGAACGGCAGCTTCTTCAGCCTCGACGACGAGGAGGGGCGGTCCATCCCGACACTCTTCCCAAAGCTGAGATCGCCACCGAAGAAGAGATGCGGCGGCCTGCACGAGGCCGAGAGGCCACACGCCGCGGGGAGCCAGGATAACGGCAGCGGCAACATCATGTCGCTGTTGCTGACGAGCAACAAGATGTTAGTCATACCACTCTCTCACATATTACTCCAGAGCCCACACCTATTACATGCACACACACACACACACACACACACACACACAGTGATCTACAGGGAAATGATGGACCACTAACCGCCCGCCACCTTTCCACAGCTACCACGAAGCCGCCAGCCTGCTGTACTCGTCGTCCTTCTTCCGGCTGCGCGGGATCCACCCTACGATCCAGTTCATCAACACCGTGTCGCCGGCGCACCTGGCGCTGGTGCGGTCGCTCAAGCTGGTGTGGGACGACCAGGGGTGGACGGACGCGCCCGAGTTCGACACGCTGACGCTGCGGTCGGCGTGGCCCTCGCTGTGCGACGCGCTGGCCACGCAGTTTCCGTCACTGCGCAACCTGTACGTGGCGCTGGGGATGCCCAGCAACGAGGCGCAAGTCGAGGAGCTCTACCTAGGCCCGCTCAGGGGCGTGCGGCACGCCGCCAACTTCAAGGTGTGCATCCCCGTGGGGCTCATCGAGAGGTTCGAGGGCCTGGACCAGCGGCTGGAAGCGAGGGGCGACGACGACAACTGCCCCTTCACGCTGTGCAGACACACGGCGGGCGAGGTGTGCCCCAGCCGCAAGGAGGTCGTGCAGGCTGAGTGGCTCGGGTCCAGCAGGCCCGCGACGCCCGGGCTCAAGGTGCAGTACCCCAATGTTCCCGGGCTGGAGCCATGGGCCGACGGCGAGTGGGCGACTGAGAAGGACGACGTGCTGGGGGATGCCATGCTGGCAGGCGACGGGATGGGCGGCTCGCAGTGGTCCCAAGGAGGTCAAGCTTTTGCCCAGACGTCATGATCAGGCAATCAGGCCACTCGACGATCTGAAGTCTGATGTCGCCTCTCCTCCTGCGTCTAGGGGTAGGATGGGATGGGACGGGAGGTGGTGCTGTGCGTGTCCATGTTGCCCATTTTGGCCCGGCCATGCGTGTCAGCGAGCTTGTGCGCAGGGGCGGTCCTAGGCATCAGAAACACGGGTCGGGTTCTGGCCCCCGTATAATTCAAGTCCATAGGATACTTAATGTCGGGTCCAACCGGGTGATTCTATAAATCTGAAGTCTAATTTGTAACTCGGCAAGGAGGTGGTGTGTTTCGAATGCTGCGAGTCATCAAAATAGGTCGCGGATTGAGATGTGAGCCGGGCGACGGGCGATGCAACAGTGACCATCTGAGCTCCAGGCGGTCTCAGCGGTGCAGGCGGTGCTGGCGGGCAAACAAACAGCTTTGGTTTGCAGGGCCAGGAGCTACGTACACTGTGGTGAGTGAGCAAGGGTGGCCGTCATTTAGCCGCCAGCCGCGTGGAAACCAGATCCCTGCCGCCCAAAATTCCGCAGCCCATGCACAGCTCCTTGCCTGCCCGTCGCGTGCGCGAACAAACCAAGCAACAGGCAGAATCGGCCTACAGAGCTCACAGGACGACGACGTTTTTGCTGCAGCACCCACTCCTTCAGCAACCAGCAGCCTGCCCACCATGAGTGTGAGTCGGCCCACTTGCCATCGCGATATTCAGATATGAAGACCGGCTGACATAATTGTCGCAGTTCATGCCAGTGAACCCCCGACCTTTCCTCCAGGACCTGTACGTGCTTTCCGCCCCAGGCTAGACGCGCGCCCACCCCATGCGACAACATAGAAACGAATCGGAGAGACTGACAGCGATGTGATAGCGTTAACAAAGAGATCTGGGTGCGTCTCAAGTGGGGAGAGACCGAGTACAAGGGCAGACTGTGAGAACCCCCCCCCCCTTACCATATACACAGACACCTACAAACCACAAACATCTCATCACAGCTCGGGTTGGACTGAAATGCTGATTTGATCCTCCCCACAGGGTCTCCATTGACAGCTACATGAACATACAGCTGGCCAACGCAGAGGAGTACATCAAGAACAACTTCTCCGGCTCGCTGGGCCAAGTCCTCATCCGCTGCAACAACGTGTTATGGATCCGGGCCGTGGGCGAGGGCGAGAATGGGGACGTGAAGATGGACGGTTGATGGGAAGCACGATGACGAGCGACTGGCAACCGAAGGGGGGGAATTAAAAGGGGATATCATCGCTTGGGAGACGATCCGATGATAATCCAGAGCGCACGCGGGACCATCCCCGACACCCATTTTCAACGCTCTACGAGGCAGGCAGAAAGCAAGCAAGGAACGGGGGAATCAGGTCCACGATTGGGCACGGCGGCGTTTGGAGAAAGAAAGCTTTCACGGCCACGAAAACGAGCCTCTGCTTCGTCGGCTTACTCTGTTGGAAAAAACCGCAATGGGGTTGCTATGCAATGACTAGGTACGGCAAAATCACACAAAAATGCTTGTCCAGAAGAATGCCTCCAGCTTAGCCAGAATACCAATCAGCAGCAACATCAGAAGCAACCGCCATCAGCGGCAGCAACAGCTACAGCATCACGGGCGCCTCCCCCCTTCGCATCGGAGATGCCAGCCTCGTGCGTGTGCCCTGCACCCTACTGCATAAGACATGCCACCTTGCGGCTGCTGTGCATCTCCGAGGATGCCACCTTGACCCTCGTCTTGGGCCCGACCCAGACATACGCCTCGACGATCCACTCGTACCAGACCTTGCTGTCGTCAGTCTGCCGCCACATGCTGACCTCGAGGTCTGAGTCCTGGGGGAAGTAAAGCGGTTGCTGTTGAGTGAACGTATTAGCACGCGCCTCAGACATAGTCTTTGAAGTGACCTTTGCAGGGTACATTGTAGACCGCGCTCACCTTGAGGGGGAAGAAGATAGGGAACCACGAGACCATGTCCTTGCTCTTCCTCTCGATCTGGTCCGGCAGGATGCTCAGCTCCACCAGCTCCTTGCCCTCGCCCGTCTGCGGTCGGTAGAGCGTGCTCTCGAAGTAGCCCGCCAGGCCGTGGCAGACGCCGCGCGGGCGGCAGTAGAAGGTCAGGTGCGTGTGCCTGGCGTTGTGCTCGTTGGTGCCGCCCGAATTGTTCATGGCGCCGCCGCCCGCGGTGCGCAGCCTCGGCGCATGCGACACGGGGCCGTTCTCGGCCTCCCACTTTTCGATGAGCGAGCCCGCGACGGGGTGCACAAACTCCCACGCTTGCTGGAACCGCGGCTTCCCGGGCACCTTCTGCGAGATGAGGTCCAGCTGGTACAGCCGTACGACCCACGGCGTCTCGAAGGCGTTGGCGTCGGCCGGGGCGATGGTCCGTAGGTGCGCGTGGATCTTTGGCGTCGCGATGGGCGACAGCCACGCCGTGTACGACTCGGGGATCGAGATGCCGTGCGGCCGCGCGATGTGCTTCTGGATCCCGTCGATGCATTCGGGCGACAGCTCGTTGTCGCCGAACGAGCCCAGCAGCTCCGTCACCAGGATGTCCACTTTGGGTGGCGCGCTGCCCGCATGGCCATGCGGCCGCGGGCCCGTCCAGTCACGCATATCCGTCTTGACCACCGTCACTCGCCCGCCCCACACGGTCTGGTTTTGCCGCAGGAGGTACACGTAGGCGTTCTGGTTTTTCTCCACAGCCCACATCTGGATGGGCATCCCGCTGCGCTCGCTGGCCCTCAGCGCCCGCGTCACCAGCGGGCCGCGGCCGGCCCCGGCGACGGTCACCACCAGCTCGGCGTTGTCACCCTTGAGGGACGAGGTGGGCTTGCCGAGCTGCTTCCACTCGCTCATGGCCTGGAACATGGCCTCCTCGTACAGGTTGTACTTGACTGGGTCGCCCTCGAACATCTCGTACGTCGCCGACTCAAGGTTGTCGGACAGCGGCTGCAGGGGGCTCTGCAACCAGTCCTGGAAGCTCGTCAACGTGTCAGACTCGAGAGGCCCAAGCGGCTCCTGCTGGCGCTCCAAGTGGCTCATATAAAGCACATGGGCGTTCATTCCGGGGAGACTCTTGGCCAATGCGTCGCTGTGCGCTGCCTCGCCAATGGTCGGGAACTCGACCTGGAGGGCTTCGGCCGCCTCAGCGGCGGCTTGGAGCTCGGTTACGGAAGGCCCAACGTCGTAGAGGAGGAACCAGGGTGCATTCTTCAGGCGCATGTAGCTGAAGATCATGTCCTGGTGGTAACGGGTGAGGGACGGATTGCCGGTCTTGTTGGGCTGAAAGGTGTTGGGCCCGAGGGTAAGGTAGTGCAGGGGCTCCGAAAACCAACGGGTTTGGAGCTCCCTCTCAGGAAGACGCCGTGGAATCCTCAAGGCTGGGGCAGGTAGGGTTAGCAGGAGATCAGCGTAGCAATAACGAGGAAATGGAGTAGGTAAGCGTGGCCTCACCAACAAATAGCCTGGTCGAGTACTGGGAGACCGACCGTATGGTGTGCCACGTATCCCAGGCTCCGAAAAGATCAACCTCCTCATCCTTTGGACCTGCTTTTGCGACGTGCTTTGGCCCCTGAAGTTCCTCAGATAGAAGCTCCGCCTTCTCCTCCAGCCCAGGCTCACGGTACATTGGCATGTGGATGATGATGTTCACCCTAGTGGCCACGTCAAAAGTTTCCTGTACCGCTCTCACATACTGAGCAATAGCCTTTCCGTCCCCATCCTGTCGTGGTCCCGGGATCACAACACTGCGCACCCCACAAAAGTTGGCATAGGCCACCTCCAGATTCAATGCCTGGCGGGAGATGCTGGCGATGACTGGGTCCTTCGAGCAGAGGTCGATCCACGGGCTCGAATAGGCCAGCACGTTGAGCACATATGAGCTGGGGACGAGGCTCGTGTCCTTGTTGGTGAGAGTTGGGACCGTGGGTCCGGGCAGGGACGGATTGGCCTTTTCGGGAGCCGACAGATTCGAGGCCTCTAGGCCGCTCAGATGAGACCTGTAGAGCTCCTTGACACGTTGGTGGAAGTGCTCATTGGTGATTGGCGCCGTGGCGAACCCGAACTGAGAAGGCGCTTAGTGTCGGTGTTCTTATGTCTGGGTCAAAGGAAAACTTACGCCGGCATTGAGGACCTGCGTGTACTGGCCGTCAGTGAGAGCCTCAGCCCTGGAGGAGTCGTGCTGGCCGATCCAGAAAGTCGGACGCATCTGGGCAAAAGCCTCCGACTCCGGGTTCAGAGGCCCGCTGGAAGGCATCCTGAAATGCGCTTTCCGCGAGGGTTGCTCGAGTCTGAAGATGTTGGAAAATGTGTGGCAGGGCAAACAAACTCTAGTTGGAAAATTGCTGGGATGGAGGAGTTGGGCACCGCAGAGATGAGGGGATGGTGCATACGGTCTGAGAGACTCGGTTCAGATCACCAGATGGCACAGTCCGCAGCACAGATTGAGTCAAGAGACATGTTTCTTTACTGTAGCACATGGAACAGAATTCTAGATGGGTACGACTTGTATATGTTGTGCTTGATATCAGGTGCAGTGCTGAAAACCTAGGTACCCAGGGTACCTAGTCTACCTACTGCGTGTCTACTGGGCACTACAGGACTTGGCTTCTACGCCTTGTAGCTTGAGGACACAGTCTGCTCGCTGCATAGACTGATTCTTATGAATCTGTGTCTTGCTGGTGAGACCACAGCCTGTTGCTGTCACAATACAGCAAGTATTTCGTCGTAGTGCGTCGAACACAGCACAACAGGGTTAGTGCAAAATATTCTCAGGGTCCAGCTGCCACTGCCACTGCCACTGCCACTACTGTGTACCACTGCTTGCAGCAACGGCCACCCAAAATTGTCGGTTCCGACTCGGCAGGCAGAAATGCTATCGGCTTGCCTGCCGATTGGACGATCTGCATCGTTTCCCAGGAAAATTTACAGGACGGTTCCTGAACCAGCACACCCCAACCCCCCGAGCGTCTTGTTTCGCAAAGCCTCTTCTGCAAAGGCACGGCGACGAGGTCATCACCACGTCGGTTTCTCGAACCTCTTGCGAAGACCATCGCCTCGTCAGTATGGCTGACAAGTTCAAAGGCACCAAGAGGCCCAGCGCCGACGCCGACACCGACACTCCGGCCTCCCCAAAGCGAGCGAGGCAGGCAGGCGCGATGGACGGGTACAACCCCTACCTTGCGCACCAGTACGGCGACCAGAACGGCTCCGTCAAGTCGTCTGCATGGCCCGCATTCAACGGCATAAAGCGACACGAGACCAACGAGAAGCAGATCTCCGGGCTCGAGGATGCCGACGACAACCCGTGGACGGGTGAGCCGCACAGCCAGAAGTACTTCAGGATCCTGGAAGGGAGGAGGAACCTGCCTGTCCAGAAGCATCGCCAGGAGTTCCTCGACATCTACCACAACACCCAGATCATGGTCTTTGTCGGAGAGACCGGTTCTGGAAAGACCACACAGATCCCGCAATATGTCCTCCACGACGAGCTCCCCCAGTTCTCCGGCAAGCTCATCGCCTGTACCCAGCCCCGCCGAGTCGCCGCCACCAGCGTCGCCCAGCGTGTCGCCGACGAGCTCGACGTCACGCTCGGCAACGAAGTCGGTTACAGCGTCCGTTTCGATAACTGCACCTCCGAAAAGACCATGCTCAAGTACATGACCGACGGTCAGCTGCTGCGAGAGTGTATGCACGACAACGACATGTCCCGATATGCCTGCATCATCATCGACGAGGCCCACGAGCGCACACTCGCCACTGATATTCTCATGGCCCTGCTCAAGGAAATCTCCCAGCGTCGAAAGGACCTCAAGATCATCATCATGTCTGCCACCCTCGACGCCCAAAAGTTCCAGAAATACTATTTTGATGCGCCCCTGCTGGCCGTCCCCGGAAGAACACACCCAGTGCAGCTCTTTTACACCCCCGAGGCGGAGAGGGACTATATCGAGGCCTCCATCAGGACGGTGCTCCAGATCCATGCGACTGAGGACGAGGGCGACATCCTGCTGTTCTTGACTGGCGAGGAGGAGATCGAGGACGCTTGCAGGAGGATCCGCCTCGAGGTAGACGAGATGCTGCGCGAGTCGGACGTTGGCCAGATGTCGATTTACCCCCTTTACGGTACCCTGCCACCACACCAACAGCAGCGCATATTCGAAAAGGCGCCAGGCCCTGTCAAACCTGGCGGACGTCCTGGAAGGAAATGCATTATTGCGACAAATATCGCAGAAACGTCGCTTACAATTGATGGTATGTTGCCCGAGCTTCTATGTCTTGATGACCCGTGCTGATACGGCTCCCAGGCATCGTTTATGTCGTCGATCCGGGCTTCAGCAAGCAAAAGATCTACAACCCCCGGATTCGTGTCGAGTCGCTGCTTGTCAGTCCTATCAGCAAGGCATCCGCGCAACAACGGGCTGGTCGTGCTGGTCGTACGCGACCAGGAAAATGCTTCAGACTATACACAGAACCGGCGTTTAAGAAGGAACTTATCGAGCAGACCTACCCCGAGATCTTGCGGTCGAACTTGTCGAACACGATCCTGCAGCTCAAACGGCTTGGAGTCCAAGACCTGGTTCACTTCGATCTTTTGGACCCGCCGGCGCCGGAGACGATGATGCGTGCTCTCGAGGAGCTCAACTTTTTGGCCTGCCTGGACGACGAGGGCGAACTCACACCACTGGGTAGCCTGGCGTCCGAGTTCCCGCTTGACCCTCAGCTAGCAGTCATGCTCATCAGCAGCCCCGAGTTCTATGCTAGCAACGAAGTCCTCTCCATTGTCTCCCTGCTTTCCGTACCATCACCGTGGGTTCGTCCGAATACAGCACGGAAACGTGCCGACGAGATGAAGGCACAGTTTGCCCACCCAGATGGTGACCACCTGACGCTGCTCAACCTGTACCACGCCTTCAAGGGCGAGATGAACAAGGGCACAGATATGAAGACGTGGTGCCACGAGCACTTCTGCAGCATACGACACCTGAGCTCGGCCGATAATGTACGTGCCCAGCTCAAGCGTATCATGGAGACACATGGCATCGAGCTGGTGTCCACGGACTTTAACGACAAGAATTATTACAACAACATCCGGCGGGCCCTTGTTGCGGGGTTCTTCATGCAGGTGGCCATGAAGGACACGAGCAAGAGCTACACCACGATCAAGGACAACCAGCCCGTCTTGATCCACCCGTCTAGCGTGATAAAGGCGGACTACGAGTGGGTCATTTACCACGAGTTTGTCCTGACCAGCAAGGTATGTCCCCTTTTTCGGCATCCCTTTACTTCCTCCGTCTGCTTCGAACACCTGGATAACGTGTGCTGACCCTGTCTCCCTAGCAATACATCCGTACCGTCACCGGTGTCCGCCCCGAGTGGCTTCTGGAGATTGCACCGGTCTATTACGACCTCGACACGTTCGACAAGGGCGAGGTCAAGACGGCTTTGCAGAGAGTCACGGAGAGGATCCGCCGAAAGCAGGCTATGAAGGGAGGGAGGGCCTAGACGAGCCCCTGCCCAACTAGGCAGCGCCGCCTTTACAGGTGATGACTATGGACCCGGCGATGTTAATTACTGAATTTGTAGACTGGCTGGTTTATCGCGACAGAGTCAAGCACATCGTTTGCCACTCCACGGTGGAAAGGTTCGGAGTGGGGCAAAGACGGCTACACCCACAGGCTCAGGTGTATGGTTCCGGTCCTATATCGTTTCATGGGTCCCAAAGGGAGGCCGCAAACCGGACAGGAGTGGAGGTTTTCCCGAGTCTTGGATCAAAAGAACACAGTACCCCAAGATTTAGAAGAGACAGGCAGGCGTACAGACAGGGAGATGTTGTCGTCGAATAAAGCATGAGCTCCTCGGCAGTCCCACATGTTCTCGCACATCCCACATGCCATCACCCGCTGATTGATCATTGCGACGTTGTGCTGGAGTCACTGCTTCCCGCCTGTCCCATTCGTTCCCCCAAGACGTCAAGTCAAGCGAAATGACCCACCCTCGCAAAAGAGAACCCGCACCCGCTGCGAGGAGAGGGACACGGAACTGTCGTGCCACGAACTCCGGCGCTGTGCAACGTGGCGAGTCCCACGTAGGAAGGATAAAGGAAAGAGGAAGAGACAGTCCGCCAGCCGATCGAGATGGGAGAGGGGAGGCGGGACGGGCTGGTGATATGCACTACAGGGCCAAGACAAGATGAGGGCAACACGGAATGAGCCGAGCCACCGAAGCAGTTGTCGGAGGCCCCGTTCCTGCTGCTGTGCGCAACTCCAGTCGAGGGACGGTTGAAGTGAAGCTGCATGAACAGATGGCGAGAGAGGACCAGGTGGATGACTAGTGAGTGACTGACTAACTGACGTTCCACATGGGCAACTTAAGTACCTCCCTAATAGGTAGATACCTACTGCGCATGGGCGAACAAGAGCATCCACCACGAGGACGGACACAACCACTCCGGCGACGGAGGAGGGGCGGAGGGGATCGCGATCTTGCAGGCGGCGCTGTTGATGCTCATCGATTTGGCGCACGGCTGAGGGTGGGTTGTGTGGTTGTGTGGCTGATGGACACCTCTGCAGGCTGCCTGACTGCCTGTATGTCCGTCTCCCTCACTCCTACCCTCCCTAATTTCTTCCCTCTTCCTCTCGTGGGACATGAGCAAGACACGGGATTGGGGGCCCACCGGTCGGCAGCCCGAGGCGACACAACCTCTGTCGTTTATTAGGTTCTCGTGGTTATTATCGAGGTCTGCAACACGGGAAACCAGATCTCCCATGCATTATCGATTGTCTGTAACACACCAATCTGCAAATGCACACACCTGCACACACAAAACACGCAGGGCTATGTATGCATCACTACAATCACGCACATGCCGCAAACGAACACGGACACCACATGAAAGTGATAGCACACATGTCCAATCCTCTGAATTACCGGTCAAAAGACGGATTCAGCCCGCAGCCAACATCAGATGTGAATGACGTTTCCCACGCGCGGCCTTTCTTTTCATATGCTTGTGGTGATCTGCTTGTCTAGCCGCTCAACCATGAAAGCAAGGGTGTGATTCAAGGGTATAAGCCGAGCCGGGGTGGTGTGAAGCCTTGTGGGCGGGCAGGGGGACGAAGGGAAACGTGGGGCTCTGCATCTGCCTGCCCTGCTTTTTTTTTTTTTTGCCCTCTTCCGTTTTTATTCTCGTCTTGATTCCGCACACGCCAAAATCTGAACGGCAGAAGGCATGAGCATGGGATGGCAGCTTCTGCCGAGCACTTTGCGGGGGGTTGTACTGCTGCGTTCTGCTTTTGTTCACACTGCGTCGTCCACCCTCTCAGTGACACCTCGGCCATGGTTAGCTGCAGGCTGACGATGACGCTCGACTTGATCTCGCAGGAGAGGAAATGAACAAAAGCGGTTTGGCAGAGTCCGCAAAGATTTGTAGAGTGTCGCAGTGCCTTCTCTATAGCGGATTCCGCACTGCAGGCATTGGGAGCGAGAATACCGACGGCAAAAGCAAAATCGTCCCGGGCACCTGGTGCACAGCTGGTGTTGGATACATTTCCTTGATTGGTTCTCTCTTGTTTCAAGGTCGGACTGCCTAGACCACATCGGACTCTGGTACTCTCACCTTGCTTTCATTTTTGTCCTGACCGTCACACCGTATGAGACGATTCTCCACCTAACTCTCATTATTCCTGGGACATGGTGAATCCGGAAGCAGATGATGAGGTCGTCCTACACTGAGGGTGTCCGGGTTCCGACTTCCGACTTCGCCTGAAGACGTCACGGTGGCAGCGCAGCCCGGACCTGGCTACCTCACCTGCGTGGTTGCTTGTTCTAGCAAAAGTCATGCAAACCCCTGGGGAAGAGTATTGAGGTAGGGTTGTATTTCGGCATAAGCCTAAAGTGTCCAAAATGGCACCATTATCTCGCCTCGTCCCGCTCCGAGCTCGCCTCGCCAGGCACTAGCACACGATGGCAGTGACGAAGGTGTGAGAGGCTTCGCTGATATCTCTAGGAATAGCATACGACGCGAGAAAGATAGCAATCGTGTCTCGAAACGGAAGTCATGATGGTGGTTCTTTTCTCACCACCGTCACGAGGTTGTCAGTGGCGCGTTGATATATCCTTCCTGCTGCAGGCAAATTGGCACCGCACGATGATGGCTAGAGACGACGGAATCATGGTTCCACAAAGCTTCCCCGGTGCCTTCGTTGAGAACGCCATGCGACGTGACGCCCCATAGGTGACAGATCAATTTTGCGCGGCGTGGCGGTCGCTCCGGTGAAGAAGGAACCGGTGAAGCAGGACCCTCTACAAGGTCTTCACATTGCGGCTGGCTGTGAGCTTGGATATATCTCAGATCGTAGTGTGTTTGCTATTGCCATGCCAGATGTAGCTAGTCCGAAGACATGCACGCGTCTTCTGGAACATAGAAACCAACACATGTCTCCATGTCGATGCAGCGGCCCGCTGTCAACTGATATCTACCACGAGCTGGCCAAGGGACCCGACGCTGTGGTTGGGTTTGCAACAATTGGTGTGTTGTGAAGTCACCAATTTCACAGCAGAACATGGATTCTAGGTCAGGGGTTTTCGCGGTTTTGTGAGGGGCCCTCGGGATCCTCGGTCATGTTCGCCGTCAGGATACTTGGTTTCTTGCGCAGGCGAGCAGCCGCATACTCGAATGACGGGAGACTACCCCCACTCGGAGCTGGAGAATAGATGCCGGAATCGAAGGCCAGTTGACAAGATCTATTACAGGCATGTGAAATTCACAGTCACGGATGGTAAGAAGCCCGGCACCAGGCCGCTTGACACTAGGCCTTCGTCCTGTAACATACGGCAAGATGCAAGCAATTCTGACATATCAGAATCGCTTCGGTTGCCTCGTTTCCTTCTGATAATTGCTGTTGCCAATGCGAAGACTTTCGGATGCCGTTGGAGCGTGAGTGGCTCGCTAAGAAAGTCTCAATCCTTCTTTACGTGTCAAGAAGTTGGCATGCTCAATCCGCTGCTTGGACTGGGCTTTTGGTGCATGAGGCACGTTTTGTCGATGAGCACTGGCTCAATCACGTCTCTCATAACAAGAGCTGAAAGACAAATATGGAAATACACTAGTGCAGCTTATCGACGCCATAGGTCTTCGAACTCCTGAAAAGCAGCCCACTGGGGCATCACTCGTGGAGGATGGTGTATGGCAGGCCCGCAACATGCAGCCTTGGGGCTTACAGCAGGCAGGAAGATGTTGGTGATCTCTGCGGGGCCGAGAACCACGCTGTGTAACACAATACGGCCAATGGTCGTACAGGCTCCTCGATCCTGAGGAGTGGCAACCCAATGCCGACATTTGAGTGGGAATATTGTACCTGTGTGCCTTCATGCCGGCTGCAAGCCCTCGCTTCCGACCCGTGAAGTCTCCATCAGGCAATATAAACAGCTCCCAGGGACGAACGACTGCCGAGGGAAACTTTGACAAAGGAATTGCATCCTGGAGAGACGAGCAGGGTAAGCTGCCACGCACAGCAAGACGTAGTAGCTTCCATTTGGCTTTGCAGGCGACCAGAGCATGCCACCGGTGGTGCTCTAAAGAAGCGGGTATTTGACTTTCTGGTAATTTGTTGGGGCACGAGAATCCAGACGCACAAGCAAGTGGTTTAAAGGATGGGTGGGCGAATACCAGGTAGCTTCTCGAGGATAGTGTGGTTCCTGTGCTCGTCACAGCCCCCGAAGCCCCGACAAAACTGGCTTGTCTCATCATCTACCGTGGCTCCCACGCCTAAACCCCTGCTGGAGATTGGTGCGTCGTCGAAATAATAACTGACATGAGGGGCCGGTGAGAAATGGAGCACAAGCTTGATTTCGGAGCGCCGCCACCACGAGGAGTGGCTGACGAAGGCGCGGCAAGCACGGATGACATGCATGGCAATGTCTGGGTGTCAGTGTGTCTTCCTCCCCGTGTGTGTGTGTGTGTGTGTGTGTGTGTGTCTGTATGTTGAATGTCAACCTTGCTTGGGACCTAGGGTGTGGTTGAGGGTGGGTATAGGGAGCGGGAAGTGCCTGGTGAGAAGGGCTGCATGGTGTCTGACCCGCCCACCACGGCTGCACGTCTTAACTGACGTGCGAATGGGAAGAGATCCGCCCGGAGCCGTCAAGCGAAGGTGTGCCGGTCAGGAGCTTGGATGGCCGCGGCAGAGGTGGCACCATGCACGACATGAGGATCAATTTCTCCACAGGAGATGCATCAGAGAGAGGCATCGCGGGCGGGTAAGAAGACGGTACGGCGGAAGACGGTGCGGTGGTTGACGGCTCTCGTCGAGCCAAGCCGAGCCTGGGTCTAGACGGGCGTGGTGTTGCTGTTGCTGTTGGTGGGAAGCGAGGCGTGAGACGCGAGGGGTGGGAATCGACGGGCATTTCACCTATCTTACACGTACTTAGTCTACATACAGTGTTAGGCGTTGTGACAGATCAGGAAGTCGCGTGTCGTCGAACGAGGCACGTCACCGTTGCAGCGATCAACCCTGGAGTTAGCAGGAGCAGGAACAGGAACCAGGAGCCGGCCAGGCAGGTCCACCCTTGTAGAAACGGCAGGGCGCCAAGGAGCCGGCCTAGCTACCTAGGTAGCACGCCTAGGTATGACCTGGTGCCCTTCTGTACCGTGGTGGTCGACGTCCTTCATACCATTGTTGTACGTACATCTGATGGCACATGGACATGTGCCTATGTGCCCGTGTATGGTATAAGGAGCTCCACCGTATCCATCGTGCCTGTGTGCCTGTGTGCCTGTGTGCCTGTGTGTCGACTGATGTTTTGCATCCACAACCCCAGGGAATACAATACTACTACGTGGTTGACTGCCGCAGTATATACACCCTTTGGACATGTAGAACACCTGCAGAACACAGCTCTGGTCTATGGGTTGCTTGCTGTGGACAACATGTATACTTCTATCTTCTGGGTAGACAGATCACCTCCCTACCTTACTATCCACCTAGGTAGATATCTGAATGTGCTTTACAGCACAGGGCTAGGTGGCTAGGTGCAGGTGTCAAAGACCAGCAGGGGTCCTTCGCAGGGTCCTGAGCTCCACTCCACCTGTTAATTTCTGTCTGGAAAGTGGTATTTCTTTGGCCACTGCTTTCCGTATCGTACCATACGGCACCGTGCCATGGTCTCCCGTGATCAGGCCGTTGTGAGGCCGACACTTTATCAACTCATCAATACGTCAAAGCTGCACAGAGGCTTGTGACGACACATTTGAGACTCGCCTCGACCTTGGCCTTTTCGAGGCCTCAGCTCCGAGATTTCGGTGGAAGGCCTACGGAGGGCCTCTTTTAGAGGCTCAATGGCTCCTTCAATATCGTCATTGCTTCTGCCAGTCCCGTTCGCGGTTCCCCGCTCTCGCACACATCGTCCATGTGTCCATGTACAGCACAGCACAACCCCACGACGTTCATGTCGATCGCCCTCTGTTGAGCCTCATGCTCGTATCCTCGATTGGGTGCTAGCTCGGGGTTGTGCAGCCTCTGGGCTCGGTTGGTACGGCGGCTGCAACCCATCTGGGCGTCCGAAAAGAGAGAGGGTTGTTCAAGATCTACACCTCGGTCACTCCCGTCCGCTAGCCAGGACGGACACGGGACGGAAAGGGCAGACAGCAGAGCAGAATATGCCCTCTCGCAGACGACACGCAGGCACGGATCGAGTCTCGGCTTGGGCTCCATCTCAACTGCAGATTATTTAGTACCTAGGTATACGCGTACGGTGCTGCTCAGACGTACGTGTGCTGTGGTCTGTATGGTTGTGCGACCAGCGCTTGCAACCGTCTGTCTCCGCAACAGTGGATCGCAATTGTCAATCAACATACGAGAGCCAACTCGCGCGGGACCGTGGTGCAGGCC
This sequence comes from Diaporthe velutina, assembly GCA_038088505.1. NCBI lineage: Eukaryota > Fungi > Ascomycota > Sordariomycetes > Diaporthales > Diaporthaceae > Diaporthe > Diaporthe velutina. The sequence continues at coordinate 258,683 of JBBWSJ010000030.1, read as the reverse complement.
AATTCCTGGATTCCATATTCCACTCCCGCCAGTCTTCATCCACGGTAGCGACGCGCCGCTTTTCGCATACAAAACCACTCATCCAGACGCTTGTCTGTCACTTTTCACATTTGCTTTCGCTCTTTTTCCTTTCCCCTCTGCCCCTTCGGTTGTCTTCCTCTGTCCCCGCTCGCCTAGCCCTCCGCTGCTCGTCACAGTGCTTTGCCTATCAAGTCCCTTGATCAGTGTCCCCTCCGCCCTCCAATGGGCGGCGCCCCACCCCCACCCAAGCTCTTGATCTTTCCTGCCTGTAGCCCGCGCCCGTACCAGTGCCAGTGCCGTGCCCTTGCCCATCTCGATCTTTGCGCCCCAACAACAAACAACCACATAACGACATCAACCGCCACCTCCACCGCGGATGAGAAGCCTCGACCGCGCTTTCCTAATTGTTTTTCCCGAACGAATGATATGATTATACGTCACACTGTCTTTGGTCTTGACGGGTTCCCCTGATTGGCCTAATAATAAGAGCTGCCAGACAGCCTGCAGCGGCAGCCGGGGCGTGGCCGCGGGTTAAGCATGTTGGTCTTTTGACGTGCAGGTGAGGCCATTCACATGCAGCAGCCGGACCCCCTTCCCCGTTCTTTAGTCATGGCCACGGGCGCCACCCTTGGGACGACCAGGCATGTCGGCTCTCCGAGAGGGCCACACATGCCCGCAGTGCTCTGTCTGCGTGTGCGCGGCAGAGTGCATACACATATTGCAAGGCATCTCTGCGTCTCCACCGCAACCGCAGCGTGACAGCTACAGTGGGGAGCGCCCCATGTCTGAAGCCAAGCACTGGCTCCTCGAACAACGGAGAAGCCCATAGTGACCAGAATCCACAACGGGAGATGCGACGACGCCCTTTGATCGGCGGCGGGACGACGTGACGTTTGGCCCTCCTCTGCTCCATCAGGCCCGGTGTCAGTGTCCATCAAACCCTGCCCGCGCAGCCACGCCTGCCACGGCACGGTACTTACTACTCAACCGACCATCCATCCATCAAACCCTGGCCCCCCTCATAGGGACCCCTGGCAGGAGTCCAACCCACCCTCTCGAGCTTGACAGGTGTGGACCCCCGGTCTTCCGCCGTCCACACCCTTGTCCCTTGCACACCTTAAATGTCCTCCTTCGGGGAGCCACATATAAAGTCTCATGTTCCTTCTCAGGCGATTCTGGCTGGTGCTGCTCTCTATCTACCTGTGTCCTCCCAGAGTCCAACGGCGAATCTCACAGCTTTTATTTTGAAAAACTACAACATATACGATCAGATCCTCTACCCCCTCTCTGTGTCACGAGAACCTCTCTCTTGCATTGCCTCTTCAAGTGTGAACAGGCCTCACCAAATTTATTACCTACTCTTCTTCCTCTTTTTTGCTCGTTACCCAACACAGTCTGTCTTTCCAACACCAAAACACCACCAGAAGCCATCATGAGTGGAAGCGGCGGATTCTACAAGTACAGGTGCAAGTACTTCTACACCCACAACTGTACAAACTGGGTATATGTGAACAACTCACCATGTGCCAACTGCCTCGTGAGTTCCCAGGTCCACTTGAAAAGCCTATCTCGTATTTGGACGTAAATCCAGCTGACCTGGCGCTTCTCTCTCCAGGCTGAGGGCAGAGATTCCATTGAGGCCCCGCCCCAACAACAATTCAGGGATATTCTAGTGCCTTACTACGACGACAACGGCATGCGACAAGAGTGCCTCATGGAGTTCATTGCGACGGATCCCTTGGGCCTCTACTGGAGCCTCAGGTACAAGGCCCCCGTGCAGGTGGGCCCGACCGTCACCAGCGACACGCCAAGGCCCGTCTACCCCTCGGCGTAGGCATAGGCTTAGGTTGTTGGATCCTGCAGCATTTGCTGCTGTGACTCGAGTCTTACCAGTATATCTCTGGGACGACCTGCGGCCGTCTAACCAACCAATCAGCCCACCTACACCCTGAAATGGCAAGAGATTCAGTCATGGATCGTCCCCAAATCCCTTTGGTTTCTGTTTCTCCTTTCTCCTTCACCCAACACATTATTGATACGGCCGGACCATTTTTGAATGGCGACGGGGGATGACAATGACGGCCGGCAAGAAGTGGCGGAATTTGCGGTAGCCGATGGTCAACGTTCCGAGTGATGCTTGGCCACACCTCGACGACTGCTCCCATTTTGCGTCGAAGCAGCGACAGGGTACTTTCTCACGGGACGACTTCAATGGAGGCAGGTGTGGATACACTTTCCAGAGCCAGTGGCTGTGCTCACATGGGACACTCGTCAGTTTCGAGGGAGAACGAATCCCGGTGCAAGTGTTTACGCGAGGCGGGAAAGCGAAGAAAATCTTAGTCTGTTCTACTTTTTCTTCCTCTACGTGGACACCGCCATGGGACACGTGGTCTTGCGGAGTATACGACGACTCTGATATTCTCGGCTATGTGGCTTGTCTATACGGGGTTCGGGCTTTTCTGGTCATGGGCAGGATGAATGGAGACCTTTGACGATGAGGCCACGCTAGGAAGGGACCTGCCAAACGGGGAAATAGGAAAGTTGCCTGAGGCTGCGGCATATGCCGACGGAAGCTACCGAGATTGTCTGTAAAGCATGGCGCTGGAGGCAAAAAGTCTGATTCTTGTTTCCTTGTCTCTTTCCGGGGCTCGCGCGTTTAAACCTCGATTTTTGTTTTGGTCTCTGAAAACGGGCGGTCGGTACAACGTGATTTGATATCCAGCGTGGCACGGGCACACTATCTGGGCGGCAAGCAGATTCAATTGCCCAGTGACGATTTGTACATCATTGCTCAGAGACTCTGAACCTAAAAAAATGGACAATTGGGTGGACCTTTGCCTCAACGCGACACCAGGGTGATGAGTACTGTACCAAGCATACCAAGCAAGGCGCGCCGGCACGTCGTGCGCTCCCGGACAGATAGGTGATGCACTGTAGATTTCACATGTGCCGACATCGGGAGTCCCGGGCTGGGACGCGGGCCATCTTCATGATCAGATAATCTCGGGGAATCGGCTCCCAGCATCCAGACGATTCGACGTTGTGTCTGCTCGGGTGAGCCGTTCCTCCCGCGGATCTATCTTGGGGTCGTGAGCCGGGACCGTTGAGAATAAAAAGCCTCCCCTCCTCCAAAACTTGGCGCGCAGGAACAGGGGCCGGGCCTGGCAGGGCGCCCGACTGGGGTCCGCGGCCGAGCTTGTTTGACCTTGTTGGGGGTGGCGGGTTGCATCCAGGAACAGGTGGAGTCGGGACGTGGTCTACCTGGGCAGAGGTAGAGGTGTGTGCTGCACTTTGTGTGTGTGTGTGTGTGTGTGTGTGTGCACCTGTGCGGCTGTTCCTGGCTCGTGGCCTCTTGTGTAGACTACTGTATGTATGCCTCCCACGCGGCAGACATGTTACACCAAAAAGCACCAACAAGCCGGATTATCAGAGACAGCAGAAGTACGTGACGGGACGGGTAGCTTCCGCCAACCTGCTGGGCTGTACCGGGCTGGCAGTCAGTCCTCCACAGTAGTCCCGAATCCAATCAGATATACTTCAAATAGTCCAGTACAACCGCTTCTCGGATGGCCCACGTGTTATTGTCGTCAAGAAGACGAGGAAAAACTTGGGCGTGGCTGAATTGTGATCTGGCCAGGTCTAGACGTGCCATCTCTCGTTGGTTGCAACCTGCCGAGCCTGGTAAGGCACCGCGATGAAAATTCCGGCCACCACGTTTCCCCCATGTGGCTCTGGAGTGCAACGTCGGCAATGGACAGGTGGTGAGAGACTGGGGAGGCCAGGAAGGCATTCGGACTGGAAGGTGAGGAATTAAGTGTTGGGCAGCCCATCGGACCACGCAGCAAGACGTAGGCGGGCAGCAATCTGCGAAGGACACGCGAGGCTCAGGCCTCGGGATCAACGAAAGAAGAAACACCGGTGTGAAGCTGTTGTCCATCCCGTGCTACGGTGGTACAGAGATCCCGTAGAAGGCCCTCAAGGCTGCCAACCGTCCAATCCGAGCTTATCCATCGAGACACTCGGCAGCGAGCCGGGAAAGGGACGCTGTGCTTGCCCGACCCGCCCGCAAATTGGGAGGCTTCCCGGGTATGAAACGCCCCACGACCCGAGGGTTCACATGAAGTAGGCAGGTGCAGCCAGCGCGGGTAGGCGCATACATACGCGCACCCGTACATATGCCCCGGGGCTTCTTAATCTACCGGTAACGTCCGCCAACAGCCAGCCTGATATGGCGGTGAGACGAGCTTCGCCGTAGTAGGCGAGATCGAGGCAGAGACGTTTTGAGTTTATATCAAACTTGGTCCCTTGGAACACCTTGATGGGCCGACCAACACAGCGAACACGAGCTTGCACCACGACATCAGGTGCCTCGCGCGCGGTCGGATGGCACTGCGATGCTTTCATTTGGTGGGGACTTTGTGACGGCGGCAAGTGGGCCAGCTGGGTACTGAGCTGACCCTCTCTCAGGAAACTACCGCTCGGCTCGTGGCACAATATCCGCCCGCGCATGGGTAAGTCCGCCCGCGCCTGGGTAAGAAGAGGACAGGAAGGGTGGTGTGGGTGGGGGGGGGGGGGTGAGGAAGAAGGAGAGAAGAAAAGGAACTTTACAACGGCGACGCATGCGCTGCAGTGCGGGCCTCGACACACCGCGCTGCAGTGACAGCTGTCCTCGCTCGGTTGGGGCCTCCGGGAGCTTCATCCACACATCCTTTCCCCCTCTGGCCTGCGAGCTGCGTCATGCGAGCTTGAATTGAGTTTACCAGGGCCCCGGAGGTCAAACACACAAACCAACTGCAGGCGTGGCTGTCTGTGCATGCGGTACAGGCTAGTACCATGTACAGATACATGATCCGCGCAGATGGGGGGGTAGCATGTCGCCCTTCTCGGAGGCCTGGCCGAGTCACCGACCTGCCCACTCCCACCACCACAGGTGAGAGAGGGTGAAGTCCCCTTCACCTGAAAATTCCATACGGCGCACGGACGACAAGGGTACCCTATGTGTGGAGTGCTTCTCTGTTGGGAGGGGCCCAATGAGCCCGACTGTGATGATGCCGTGCAGGCCGCCGCGCAGATGGTCGTTGTCACATGAGCCACGGGGCCGGCAATTGTGTGGCTCGACAAGACAGCCACCACCACCGCCGTCTGTGATGCACTTTCCATTGAAATGGAGCAACGCCGGCCACTGCGCGGGTTTCAAGAGATGGTGGTAGCATCCAGAGGCTGACGATGGCAGCAGCCGGGAAGGGAAAAGCAAAGTTGACATCCCGCGACCCACCCACACACGCACTCATGCGCGCCAGAGTGGATCCGAAAGCCCGGGGCCGCGGACCCACATTGCCTGTCGACAGCACGCCATGCTGGAAACAGCCGTGACAGCCCCAAGATTGGAGGGGATCATCAACACGAAAGAGGTGCCAAGTCCGTCGATGGAGTCGGCCCCGACGGCCACGACTGACTTCCGACCTCGCTTACAGCTTTTCGACACGGGGCATCGGCTGTGTGTCGTGCGTCCGCGCTCGACCGAAACAGGCACGCCCGGCCGCACGACGTCGCTCGGGAGTTGCGATCAGGGCGAGGCGGCAGGGCGGGTGGATGACCTGCATGCTCAACCAGACCTGCAGCCGTTGAAGTGTCGCGCACGGTTGTGGGGTGGCCACGAAACGCCCTGGGCTGCCCTGGATGTGGTCCACACCTCTGTCAGACTTGCATGGAAACGGCATAGGGCTTAGACTGTTGATGGTCGTCTCCGATTTGCCAATCTTTCCTATCCCGTCGCCACCTGAGACCGAGAACGGTCTTTCACGCGGAGGCTAGCTGGGAACGAGGTGCCATGAAAGGAGATCTTAGTTCCTTTTGCCTAGTCCGGAGGTCGTGAACGGCTGGGCTGTTCACTCGCTCACAGGTTGCACTTCACCAAGCTGTCGTCGAGGTGACTGTCACCACAGTGGTACGCCTAGGTAGATGCCAGAGTGCTGGGAGCGCGACACCATGACTGGAGGAGAGGGGCCATATACCAAGGAAGGAGTCAATATGTGTGAGAAGGTTGGAGAAGGGACCGATATCTCATTCTAGATAGGATTGGCGTAGTGAGTGGAAAGCGTTCTCGCTCCCCGGGCCCAAGATTTCAGGAGTCTGGAGTAGGGAGATCCATGGGGAGTCCTGGAAGAGCAGACGGTAAGGCTTCAAGGGATGTCGCGAACGCGTTCGAAAGTGCCTTCCAAATCTGAACAAGACACTGACGGCACGGCTACATAAGTTGCACCAGTCATCTAGAAGCGACCTAAACGATTCTGACATTTTGGCCAACACAGCGCAGCGGCTTGGGACGCCGTCTCAAACACGGAGGAACGTGAAGACGTGACAAGAACGCGAGGATGAGACAAGACAGGTAATTATCACCGTGCGCACTTCTACCCCAAGACTGAAAGTGGTGAAGAATCGACTCGGCTGATATTATCCATTTTACAGCAAATCATATGTACCCAGAAACAGTAAACCCTATGCACGTCTCCAATCAACCATGTCACCAAACGCCATGCCCAGAGCCTTCCTTCCTTGTTGCCTCTTCAATCATCATGGATGCTTGATCATATCCACCGGAAGTGCAACACATGCAGATCATTAAGCAGACATCGCCGCCACCAGCAGTGTCAGACCAAGTCCCCAGCTGACACTCCTCCACCAGCTCGGTGGCGTCAGCGCACCCGCCGCACTGCCCAGACCATAGGGGCCCTGCAACTGGAACGTGACGTTCTGGACTATGCTCGCGTTATAGCAGTTTCCGTTGACAATATCCAGGTTGGTCAGGTCGTCTGGCACGTTGAAGAACATGTATTGGCTCTGGTTGAGGCCGTTGAACCCCTTGGTATTGTATGGGAACAGGTCGCTGTCGTCCGTGGAGCTCGTGTTGCGCAGGAAGATGCACTGAACCTGGCCCGGGAAGGTGTTGACCAGCTCGGGGTAGTCGGACATGACATCCGAATTAGACGTGTCCCCCATGAGGATGAACTTCCGCTGCGGGAACGTCTCGAAGACCTTTGTCAGGAGGAACTTGCGGATCGACAGTGTTGCCGACACGTCGCTGAAGTTGAGCGGTCGGGTGTCAAAGGAGCCCAACGGGTACGTCTTGTAGATGAAATCCATGTAGTTCTTGGTCACCTGCTCTGGCGTTGTCGTGAGATAGTGGAAGTGCAGGTTCTGGATAGACTTGGACCAGTTGGCATAGATCTCAGGCATGTTCTCCCATGGCGTGAACGGACGGGCGAACGAGTTGAGTAGACCCTCCTTTGGATCGTAGATCTTTGTGACGCGAAGGATATCATCAATGTCCTTAAAGAGGGTTTGTTAGTGTGTTGAAAAGGTATTCGCGGGAGCCACGAGGTAGATCATACCGAAATAATGGTGATACCGGTTGGCGGAACCAGGTAGGCTGTAGCATTGCCGGTCTGCTCGGCGCCCCGGACCCAGAGATCCAGCACCTGGATCTGGTCTGTCTCGTTGCCGGGCAGCAAGTGACCACCGTTTGGCCCCGTGGTGTTCTGCAGGACCACAAAGCTGTCGAAATCTCCCTGATCCGTTGTATTGTATGGCATGGTGATATTCTGTGCTCCGCCGGCAGCATTGATCGCACCGCTGTCCGTGTTGGGGTCAACAGACGCGTCGTTGACAATGTCGATGATGACCTGCTCGTTGTCCTGCTGCACGATGAAGATCTCGCTGGTCAGGTTCCGCGCCTGGTTCTGCTGATCCTCGGGCAGATCCTCGATGTCAACGTCAATGAGGAAGACGTTGGCCAGGTCGTTGAGCTTTTCCCGCGAGATGTTGGGTTGCTTGAAGATGTTCCCGTGGATCCTCATATTCCAACCTTGATCCGTCCAATTCGCGTACGGGGGCACGTTGAGTGCTTGCGTAGGCGACGCATCGAGATCACTCGAGGAGATGCCAAGGCTGGACTCGACAGCCGTGCCGGTTGGCAGGTCATTGAAGAACTGCGGCACGCCCGATGCTACAAAGCTGGAGACACCGGAGCCGAGAGACGAGAAGACCGAGTTCAGGTAGCCACCGAAGTCGATATCACGTCCCTCGAGGCGTTCGAGGGCTCGACGGTCGAGGGAAGGGGGAGGCGTGATCATGGGATGGGCCGCGGCCACAGGATTGGGGGCCGCTGCTGCCAATTGCGCGCACGCGAGCATCGCGCCGAGGAGGGAAGTCCTTGAGAATGCCATGGTGTTGCCGAAGATGACTCGTAAGTCGCTGAGACGGGACGAGACGAGTCAGACCGTTGAGAGAGTGTGAGAGGGAGAGTGTGTGTTGCAGCGGTGTTCTGGATGCCAGATGATACAAAGGCCTTCGACCAGCGACGGTCGCCCGCAACAACAAAATATAGTGTCAATCAACACGTCGATCACGGAGCCGGTTAACCGCGGGATGGGAAGGGGAAGGGGAAGTCGAGAGTCGAGAGGATGTGTCGTCAGGGCTGCAGGGACTGTTGGCCGTGGGTCCCGCCTCCCTTTTTCTCTGGGGCCTGGTCCAACTCTACGCAGCGTAGCCGGGTCGACTAGAGCGAGTGACGGCTAGGCTGTTGTCATGGTGGTGTTGTGTTTCAAGCTTGGTTGAAGCTTAACTCCCTGCTGGCGGCATGACGTCAAACTGCCCCTTCTGGATCTCGGCAACCCGATTGCAGCCTTCTCATTCGTTGCCGCCGCCCTCTAGCGCACCTTCCCTGGCGGCCAGAACCAAGGAAACACGGTAGCGTCGCATCAACACGCCCGCTGAGGAATCGAGGCTGAATTCAGCCAGCTAGCTCCCGGAATTGGGCGGTGTGTAGTTATGTGTCAAAAAGGAGCCAGCCTATTGGGTTTTGGTATTGCATTGCATTCTGTTGTTTTTGCCTGTCTTGTGTTGTATTGTCTGGTGTGAATTATTTGCGGTCGTCTTCTTTCTTGACTTCTGCAGGTTCATCTATCCAGGTCAACTCTTCCTGTTTTGTACTCCCCCGTGTCTCCTTCTCCCATGTCTACCTTCCCTTCTGCGCTTTCTATGACGGTCAAGTTCTAAACACCGACCGGGGCCGGCGTATCCCTCACTCGGGATGGTCGAATCGAAGTGTTGTAGTATCTAGGCCACCCATACCCCGGATCCTCGACCGGGGGCTCCTCCGCTGGGGCCGCATAGCCAAGGAACGACCTCGGGTGAGGCACATGTGTCAGGAACAGCACGATCACAAAGGTAAAAGTCATCATTGGCAGCGGCCACGGCGTGTCGAAGAAGCTGTGCAGGCTCGTGGCGTTGGTCGACAGGATCGTGACGAACATGAGCGCCAGCCCGAGCACGCCGATGAATACCGACCGCAGGATGTTGAAGGGTGTCCAGCCCTCCCGCTTGGACGCCGCGTGCAGGAGCACCAAGAGAATCACCAGGGTGCCGGCTGCCAGGAACGCGTAGACGAAGACGAGGTTGAACATGCGCGTCGTGGCCTCAAACGCCTCCTTCTGGGCGCCGGCTGCATCCATCATCTCGGTCTTCTCCCTCTCGAATGGTTCGAGCTCGAAGTTGCTGAAGATCGTGTCTATGGTGGTCGAGAAGAGCTCCACCAGCTCGTCTTGGAATTCACTGAGCGAGTCTGCCAGACCTCCGCTGGACACGAATGACTCATTGGCGTGGCCGGCTCTGTTGGAAAGCTCATCCCAGAGCTCTTGGGGCAGGCTTGACACGTTCTGCAGGGTTGCCATGACGCCTTCGCTCACCAATGTCCTGTCTTCCTGCGCAGGGTACGTCTCAAAGAACTTAGTGACAGTCTCGTTCAGCTTGGATGCGACCTCTTGGCTCGTTGGCACGGCCGGCAGTGTAGACAAGACGTTGAAAATGTCGGCGGCAGATTGTCTGATGAGCTCCAGGAGCCTCCACCAGATAATGAATTGGTTCATCGCCTCCATGACGAGAAGAAGAGCAAAGTGGAACGGCAGGTGGAGGAGCGCCCAGGCAGTTTGGGGCCACGAGGTCATCCTATTGGGATGCATCCAGTCGAAATAGATCTGGAAAATCAGGTACACCATGGCTATGCCGGAGATGAAGATGAGCAGCATCTGGGGACCTGAACAGATTGGACACCACGCGGTCAGCACAGGAATGGTCTTTTCGGCGTAGAAAGATGACTTACTCCATGACATCCAGCTGTTCTGAGAGTTTCGCTCAATGCTCGTCAGGTCGCGGGCAAGATTGATAACACCCTCTCCCAGCACGACGAGAGTGAGCTGACTCAGCCTCTCGGGCAGGTGGCTGCCCTCGAAGCTGACCACTCGAGACATCATCGCGACAACGAGGTTCGCAACGATCTCAAACGTGGACACAACCATCCAGGCAACATAAGCCGGGCTGTCCTCGTGGACAAAGAAGGCCGCCGACACGATGGCATACAGGCTAGCAGCCAGCACGTGGATGGCAAGGACCGCAACGAGCCCGGTGCGGCCCTGCCCGAAATACCTGGTCTGCCAGAGCACAATCCCGTACTGGCCCGCCAGAACCAGTCTGGAGAAGGCGAGTACGAGGGACAGCGAGGCGAAGACGCCACGGGTCTGCTCGGCTGGGTCGAAGAAGGGCGCGGCCTGGACGAAGACGAGCAACACTCCGAGCTGGACCGCCCGGGTGAGCCGCTCGACGACGCTGTCCTCAAGGAAACGGACATCGTAGGTCACCACCAGAAACCAGGTCGTCCATAGCAGGAAGATGTACTGCAGGAACGAAGCCAGCTCGTCCCGGGTGGTGATCTCGTGCGCAGATGTGAAGACGTTGAGGGTGGCAACCACCCAGAGGTCGTAGAAAAGCTCGAGGATCGAGGAGGTCTCGCGCTTCCTGAACCGGGGCTGCTCGTCTGCGAGGCTCAAGCTGCTATCTGGACGGAGGCTGATTTTGTCGTCGTCATCGGCGCCGACAGACTTGGGCGTGTCCTGCTCGTCCAGACGGCTACCCAGCCAGCTGATCTTGTTGGCACGGAACTGGATGACGCTCTGTCTGGCGCTCTGGAGGCGGGTGCTGCGAGGGCTGGAGGGAAGCTGGAGCCGCAGATTGTCCCTGGAGTCCTTTACGTCCTCCATCATCTCTTCACCGAGAAGTAGTAGTTAACATGAGGGATGTGTTCGAAAAAGACCGAGGTAATGGATGTTAGGTTGGGCTTTCCGCTGTTGGGAATGAGTGGATCTTTGAGGGTACCCTTTGAGGACGACAGGTTCCCCTAAACCCGACTCATCGCTCATCAAGATCAACCGAGGATTATGGTCACATCTAATCCGTCTCGAGGTCGATCGGCGCAAAGTGGTAGCACTGGCGTATATTTGCCGGTGGGGCCAGAGTGTAAGCTGAGCCACCCAGTCAAATATGCAACACTTCGCAAGCTAACTTACGTATTAGCTTTCGCAAGTGAATAGTTGTCCTCAGCCGAACTTAATATCTATGCTTGCCTACAGCGCAATTTTGAAGACCCAGCAGGCTTGGCAAAGCCATTTAATAATGCTGGCAGAGTAGAGTGCACCGGATAGGTGGCATACCGTGAAGGTTGGGTTTGTGCGGCTGAGACTTTCACAAGCGAATTGGTAGCATGAGATCAGCGGCGCCGTGTGGGTCGCATCGCCGGCACGGAGCCGTGGGCGACGGGCCGCAATGTTGGGATGTTTCAACTCATAGTTGGGAGGACGGTGAGAGCTGGCGTGGGGGTCCACATCAGCGGCGGCAGCGAGGCTCGCGTGCTGGGAGACGGCAGGGTGAGCTTGCATGAGGACACCCTCAGCGGTTTCAAGGCGAGATCCGCCGAAAGCTTGACCGCTGTAGGGCGGGAAATGGGGATGGGCCTCCGCGAATAGGATTCGCCCCTTTTCGTCCTATCTTGGGCGCAAAGCTTGTTTCCACGATGCTCAGCCGCGCGTGCATGCTTCGGAGAATTTATTCCACTTTACGCGGGCAATGCGGGACTCAAGCCACGGGAGCTAAATGAAGGTGATAGGTCTAGAAGTTCCCAGCCTCTCACATGCCAGCAGAACACGTAGCCAAAGGCAGATCCACATGCTGTTTACTGGCCCATGGCACTCTGCCCCAGGTGCCCCTGGCGGGGGAAGTGCATTCAATTGCTGTCGACATTTGCGAGCTATGGCCCAGACCTGCTCGACGTTTCTCTGAATTGATTGCATGAAAGGAGAGTTGATTAATTGTATCATCTGGAATTCAAGTGATTGTCCGATGTTCGCTACACCAACTTGGCTACAGATCACAGTCCTTGGCGGAGCAGACGTTACCGGTTTCAATGTGCTGAGTCAACCGCAAGCTTCCCACCGGAGCCGCAGTATTTGTTGTACAGAGTAAGGATTTGGCCTTTTGGAAAGGCCGTGCTCAGGTGCCGCAGGTCCGAGGGCAATCGAAATCAAGATCAGCCAGTTATTTACTTTGGTGTTCTTTTATGCAAGCCTTCCAGGTCTCGGAAGAGGCAGAAGCCTTGAGAATTCACGTTTTGTGCTACGTTTCTCGCAGACTGAGCAACAGCATTTTTCGATCGTTGAGTAACGGCTCGTATTTCGGATCCACATACAGTACACCATATGGATTTAAATAATTGCGTCAACTTTACCATTACGCGTGGCCCAAGTAAAGAACTCGTATTGTGCAGCGTCAGCCTTTTGCATAATCTGACGTGTGATGACCATTATAGAATAGCTTTGAGTATACCACATGGTTTCCCGCGTTCACCCCAGGAGGGTCATTTTTCTTTCTACGCATTTTTGAGTCCTGAGCAAACATTTGGGGCCCAGACGGAGTGCACCTGCTTCAAATCATCATCGGTGGATCACGAAGCACACAAGTTGGTCCGCCACTGTGTTTTGGACTTGCGGATCATTTTTATCTCCCGTGGAGAACTCATTGTTGTCCAGCTCAGGGATGAAACAACACCTTGACTCGACCTACTATCCGGCGCCACGGCCGCTCTTGACACAAATTCACGGAAGCGGAACGACCTGCATGGTGATCAGTGCTGCAGTCTCAAGTCGTGTTCCAGAGGTACATGTGTATGTACTTAAACTCAACAGCTGAACTTTCTTGAAGCTCTATGCTTACCCATGCGTGTTTATGATTAATCATGAACTCGTATACGGATCCCGCTACCTCAGACCTCGTGTCGCCCGTCGAAGCATGCGCTCTCCATCGGGACCACATTCACACAGGGAACATTTGCGAATCAACCGGAACACATTTTAGTACCATCAAAATCTCTCAGCAAGAAAGCAACGGCCCATGAAATAACATGCATCAAACAAGCCACCGTATGGTCGTCCTGGTGCAGCATACTGTAGGCTGTTTACGAGATACATTTTACGCGGCCCTGAGTGTCTTTACCATGTGTAAACTCACGAAGAGCCCTGCTCTATTCATACGGTGCATTCTATTGATTGGATACATGCATCAGCGACCGGAAGTTAGCGGGGGTAACCAGTCGCACAGAGGCAGCTGCCTAACTTGAATTCCCAGACAGCCACAACCTGGGAATTCGAAAATCAGCACAGACTCCTATCTCCTGCACTCTTTCATGCACCTCCCACCATCCACCGTGCAGGAGCTTTGTGTTCCCTTGGTCAATAGCATTGATTGTTTACTTTGTTCGAACCCATGACCTCGCCTGCTGCTCCACGAGTAATACAGGCGAGGATGTACCGCGAAATACAATGGTGATATCTCTCTCTTTTGTTTCTTAGACTTCTTCCCTTGTGCTCACGAAGAATAGCGTGATTGTTAGCCGTATGCGACATTGTTGGGATGAGCCTTAAGCTATCGTGCTGATTGTTTACAAGGGCATTGGCACCACTGTGGACGGCGTCATATAACTGCAACAGTCGGGCTATGTGTCAGAAAGTGGAACAAAGCCCAAGATGAGCATTTATCGAGGTCTGCATGACAAAAGCCTTGCTTACCCATTAGTATAAAATCCAGTCAAGTAGCCTAGCTCGTTTTCGTTCTGATCTCAACACAATCTCCAGCAGGGGAACCGTTTTCTATCACAAGAAGAGCTATAGTATCTTGGGCATGTTTCATACCCCTCCCACAACTGTTTATATCCACTCTGTCGAGCCCATCTTAACCCGTCATCTGGTTCACCATGGACTGGGCCAGGGCAAAGGAGTGTATTGAGCAATACACCAAAGACACCGAGACTGTAGCTAGGTTTCTGAGAGACGAAGGAAGGAAATTTGCCTGCGGAGAAGGATGGCTCAAAGCCCCTGAATCAGATGGCAAGCCAACCCCTTATATCCTCATTCTCAAAAACTTCGAGCTCATCGCCAGGCACCTGGCCACACAGAGCGCTTTCTCGGTCCCATCACACATCATGGACGCGATAGACAGGGTCATCGAGCTGCGAAGTGAGTGCAACCGCATACACCAGAATCCAGGTGCTGAAAAGACTGCGGCAAATCTGGATCATGAGTACCCGGTACAGGTGTTCCAAAACATCCGCAACATCCTCCTCCTCCTCAAGTCGTCCGGACCAATTGGTCCGAGTGCTGTAATGCAGGGACTGCGTAGTGAGCGCTAATCTGATCGTTGTGCCGCGAGATCAGGCGTTGTGTGATCGGAACAGATGATACTAGTAGGTTTCTGACAGTTATTAATTGTGCAGACATGAAGAAGCCACAGGGCGCCCGAGAAGCTGCCAGCCTTGTCACAGTTTCCATAACGCTCTCATTCTTCTTGGAAGGCCTGGGGCGCGTCGGACAGGCTGTCCAGAGGTGCTGGTCTAGGCGCAAGGCTGATGTCAATGACGGCCATCGTGTCTAATCTGCAACCTCAGGGTATGAGAGCCTCCGCTGAAGAGGATCCCGTGCGATGCTTATATCATGGTCATGTCAGAACGAAATGACTAGCCACTTATATCCCATTGCTAGGTTGTACAACCCCCTAAAGGTTTGGACTGAATGCTATGGAGATGCAGCATGTCGGGTTGTGTCTCTCTTTCTTCCGTTTTGTTATTGCTTTTTGCTTGCACATGGACGATTCTTCTCAAAGATTGTCTTTGAATTGATAAGCGTGCAGCTGGTGAAGTTTCAAAAGGCCGCGAGCTATTTCCTCCTCAAACTGAATCACCCATCTCAACTTGTTTGCGTTCTTCTTTGTCGTAAGAACCGTCAACATTTACGTAGCTCCCCAAGTCCGCTGTGAAAGCTCATTGAATTCAACTCAAATACGAGATACACACTCATTACACAACGTCTCTTGTGAATACTTTGGAAGATAACGTCGACAGCTCATTCTGGCAGTTAAAATAGCCATTTCACAACTCGAAATAGTATGTCTCAATGAATCATGTGTGCAAGTACTAATTATTCTTTAATGGCTTCTAACTTATATGATAGTAATATTGCTGAGCTCTGAGTATGAATGCAGGTGGTCACAGGAAGGATTCGTGAGTGTTAAAAGTGCTGAGCAAAGGTTGATGAGACTCAGCAAATCAAGCAGAAACATTTATCCCAATGAATATTATTAATGTCAGATATAAATATCTCCACGACTGATACATTCTCTGCTTATGACCAACGACGAGCGGATGGTGCCATCCACATCTCACACTTGCACATAATGAATAATAAACTCCGGAGAGTCATACCGGTCCCAGCTCTCCACAAGGTCCCTGTCCGCAGCGATCTTGAGCGCAAAGATGCTAAGCCGGTACCGTCCCGCCGGCGCCCACGAGCCATCAGCCAGGCTGCCATCCCAAGGGGCCATCCAGCCAATAGGCCTGTGGTAAGTGAGCGGGTACCCGGCGACGTTGCCGAGCGTGACCACGCCGAGGCCGTTGTCCCCAGCGTCAGGGGCGGCCGGGTCGACGGGGACGGCCTCGATGCGGACCTCGGCGCTGCCCATGACCAGCCAGACGGACTGGTCGGGCAGGGCGCCCACCGGCAGGACGAGGTCCGAGGTGTTGGAGGGCGGCTGGGCCCAGTCCGGGTGGGCGGCCGGGGCGGGCAGCTGGAAGGTGGTGTTTGCGGGCACCTCCGGGTTGGTCGGGTCGTCGCTGCGGCTGAAGAAGAGGCGCTGGGAGGCGAGGACGGTGGCGTTCCTCATGGAGCCCGCGACGCCGATGTAGGGCAGCGAGAGGGCGATCTCGCCGTCGTCGTCGGTGCCGTTCAGGGCGACCCAGCCCGAGTACACGGGCAGGGAGGCGGCATTGAGGCCCTTGGGGGGTACCACGCTCACGCGGACCTCGGACGTGTCATTGGGCTCGAGGGTGAAGGAAGTTGGCTCGAAGCTCAGTGTCGCGTACACGGTGTTCAATTCCGGCGAGCTGCTCCGGTATATATCGGAAAGAGTCGTGGCTGTGAGCGCCGGGACGTGAGACAGGTTGTAGGTTGCTGGAGTGTCCCCGACGTTGGTGACAGTGAATGAAGCCTCGGCGACGAGGTTGTCGGTATCATTGAACGACAGGCTGGCGACGCTGAGGATAGACGTCGCGTAGGCCGCATCGAATGCCTGGACCATACCGGCACCCTGTTGTGGGACTGGACCAAGGGCCAACTCGCTGTTGGCTTCGCCATAATTCTGTGATTTTGCTGGCTTGGCTGTCGACGCGAGGAGCCTCTTGATCAGGTCCGGATCCCTTGTCCCTCGGGCCTTGCCGGTGTTAGCAACCAAGAAACCCCGTAACAGAATGGCTAATCCACATCTCACCGACGTCGGAACGACATACCTGGGATACGAGGGAGACGATACTCGCCACCAAAGGCGTAGCCATTGATGTGCCTGAAGCAACGGCGTATGAGCCGAGGGCTACCGGCCAGGTGCTGAGGATGCCGCCACCAGGGGAGCCGAAACTTGGCGCCAACTTGAGCTCAAAAGTAGGGCCCCAGCTGGTGAAGGCAGAAACACGTCCTGGGCTGTCTGCTCCCTCGTTCTGGTACGAGGAGATCGACATAACCCCGTCCCCAGTGCTGGGAGTGCTGATGCCAAACAGGCCCTCAGAACCACCGACCTCGTTGCCAGCAGCAAATGTGCACGGCACACCTGCGTCTACGATCCTCGCGACAGCGACAGCGAACGCATCCCCAGCCCACCCGTTAGGCCCGCCGACTGACCCTGTGATTATGTCGGACCCGTCCTCGAAAGCCTGGATGGCGGCTGCCAGCAGAATATCGCCCGTAGTCACGCCAGGACACCCAAAAGTTCGGTACATGCCTAACTTCACTCCGGGAGAGGCTCCCGTGAAGCCCATGGAATTCTCTGCGGCTGCTATGATGCCGGCCACATGTGTCCCGTGGCCCTGGCAATCATCAAAGGGATCGGCATCAGGGACGGGAGCACTCGTGCCGTCGAAGGTATCACCCACGAGATCTGCCCCATATTCTACCAAACAGCCTTGGCCAAAGCAGCCTCCGAGAGCGGGGTGGGTATAGTCAATGCCAGTGTCCACGATACCGATGCGGAAGCCCTCGCCAGTAAAACCCTTAGCGCGGAGCTGATCAACCTGCGTGAGGACGTGAGGCGGCCAAGAGTCGGTCGAGTTGGCCTGACGCTTGAACTTGGACGGAGGATTTTCCTTGCCCGTCCAGGTGACGTCCAGCTCGGGCACGGGAATCAGCGGGACGGGCCACAGTTGCTTGACCTGGGACAAAGCGGCGATCCTGTCGGCAGCCTCATTGTCAGGGCCATCTACCTGGAAGGACACGCCCCTGAAGACCTTGGACTGGAGGTTGACACGCGGGGAGACCCCAGAAACACCTGCTTCAGCCTCGATCTGGCTGAGGAAGGCGGTGGCATCCTACGCTTGGGTCAGGTCAAGTTGTACTCTGGATTCAGCCATAGACTGTACCTGGTCGTCGGCGAGCTCGACAATGTATGCGCCTGGGACGTTTGTCCTCTCAAAATTGGGCGAGGTATTGTCCCTCTTGGCTGTAGAGGCAGCGGCAATAGTGATGAGGCCGGCCAATGCCGCTAGAGATGCTTTCCAGGCAATCATTGTTATGAAGTGAAGTGCCTGCTTTCCACAGAAGCGAGACCCTCAAAGTCCTGTGTCCTTGATTCAGCCCTGATCAAGGCTCGGGGACCGCATTGTACCTGCATATCGACTTGCTTTATAAGTCATTGGCTTATATGGTCTTTGAGGGGTCAAGGGAGCACTCTCGGGGGACATGACTATCTACGTTGCATCAGATGCCATCTGCCATCAGGACGCTGTGAATTGAGCAATTTCCCCCCACCAGAACAGCCAAATCCGACATGCAGACGGATAAGGCAGCTTGGATGCGGGGCGATACGAGGCCGACTTGAGGGCATTTGAGCAAGTTTAGGCCGGGCGTCAACAAGCCTGCCTGCTCCGTGGACGGTGGAATTGAGGATTGTCCATGCCACGGTCGAGATAGGGGATTCTCCGTGTCGTGGCAGCATCAATTGAGGCTAGTGGTGCAACGGCCAGTTGTATCAACGGGGAAAACAACGACGGGCGAAGGGGTTGAGAAGGGAAGGTGGTATTAGGCGGATGGTGAGATATTGCCCGGTTTGGCGCATTGGGACTGCGTCGCTCCCAAGTGAGCGAGCAGTGACAGCCACACATGCACTTGACAGTGGCCGCTGGGGTCAGAACGACCAACACATGTATATAGCCTGTGGCCAGCCCGCCAGCTTCGAGATCGTGAGTTGGACGAGAGTCAGGAGTGGAAACTTCGGCCGGGCCTACGGAGGAGGCTCTCGGTCCGGTTGGGCACTTGGCAGCACATCATCATCACCTGAGTGCCCGTCTTCTCGAAGCCGCATCTCCGCGTCAGTTGGGCTTCCAATGCGAGCAAGTGGACCCTTTTCTGGATGTTGGTGTGTCGAGTTTTGTAGCAGATGGAGTCCAGACGGTCACTTGACGGGAGACGAGGTGGGCTGTTGACAAAGAGTCGTACTGTAACAACGACAAAGTATCGGAGCACCCACAGCAGCCTAGCCCACATCGAACCTACTTGGGTACCTAGGTACCCTGGGGCCCCGGACTGCAGTGGAACCCCACCCCCCTGTCGAGGGATCGCGACTGAGGAGCTCTGACCTGATTTTCTCGCCCCACGCCCTCGCCCGCTGCACGTGAACCCCTCCAAGGCCGACAAGCACCCGGCAATCATCACCAGATTTCTTGCCCTTCTCCGCGGAGGAGCCTGATTCATATATTGGGCTTGGGCTGGGCTGAAGAAGAAGCAAAGGGGGAAGAAGAAGAAGAAGAAGAAAAAAGGCAACATCTCTCAATGCCCACGGCTACGTCAAGCATCACACGCCCTGCTCTCCTCGCCGCCAGCCCATGACACCATGAAGACCGCCCGCCGGGCTTTCACATGCCTGCGATGCCGCATCTCGCAGTCGCAGTCGCAGTCGCAGTTGCAGTCGCAGGCGCACCCACATCTGCGGGCACAAGCACGGTCCCAGATCCACAGCGCACTCTCGCGCAGGCCATTCCACGCCTCGTCGCGCCTGCGCTCCGAACAGTCCCTCGCCGCGGGCAGGCCGACCATCGCGCCCAAGCCCACCGTCGACATCAAGCACATCCGCCAGAACCCGGCCCTGTACGAGCAGACCTGCCTCGAGCGCAACTACAGGGCCCAGGCCGAGTACCCGGCCCGCATCGTCGCCCTGCATGACGAGTGGCAGGCCCGCCAGCGCGACGGCCGCGCCCTGCGCGAGCGCTCCAACCTGCTGCGCCGCCAGATCGCGAACCCCTCGTCCGTGAGCCCCGAGGAGGCTGAGGGCGCCGCCGCCCTGGCCACCGCCACGCGCGACGAGCTGCTTGACGAGGCCCGCCGCCTCAAGCAGCAGCTCGCCACCATCGAGCAGGACGAGGACCGCCTGCAGGCCGAGATCCAGGCCCTCGCCCTCGCCCTGCCCAACCTCACTGCCGACGACGCCCCGCGCGGCGACCGCCCCGCCGTGCTGAGCTACATCAACGACCACCCGGAGCCTCACCCGAGCTCCTCGGACCGCGTCTGGCGCTCCCACGTCCACATCGGCTCCGAGCTGGGCATCCTCGACTTCGCCGGCGCCGCCACCAGCTCCGGCTGGGGCTGGTACTACCTGCTGGGCGACGGCGCCCAGCTCGAGCACGCCCTGGTCAGCTACGCCCTCGACACAGCTCGCCGCTACGGCTGGGCCCAGGTCAGCCCGCCCTCGGTCGTATACAGCCACATCGCCTCCGCCTGCGGCTTCCAGCCCCGCGACCAGCACGGCGAGACCCAGGTCTACACCCTGAGCCAGACCCCCCGCGACAGGGAGAAGCGCCGCCCTGAGCTCAGCCTCGCCGCCACCGCCGAGATCCCCCTGGCCGGCATGCGCGCCGACTCGGTCATGGACGAGTCCGACCTGCCAAGCCGCCGCGCCGCCGTCAGCCGCTGCTACCGGGCCGAGGCCGGCGCCCGCGGAGCCGACACCAAGGGCCTGTACCGCGTGCACGAGTTCACAAAGGTCGAGCTGTTCGCCTGGACCCCGCCCGACCCGGATGCCGCCGCCGAGGTCTTTGACGAGATGCTCGACATGCAGACCGAGATCCTCGGCTCCCTGGGCCTGCACTGCCGCATCCTCGAGATGCCCACCGCAGACCTGGGCGCCAGCGCCGCCCGCAAGAACGACATCGAGGCATGGTTCCCCTCGCGCGCCCGGCGTGACACTTCCGCCGCCAAGGGGAAGGAGGGGGCGGCCCAGTCGGCCGACGGCGCCCAGGAGGAGCAGGAGGAGGAGGGCTGGGGCGAGGTCACGTCCGCCAGCATCTGCACCGACTACCAGACGCGCCGGCTGGCCACGAGGGTCCGCATCGGCGGCTCCAGCGGCAAGATGACCTACCCCTGGACCGTCAACGGGACCGCACTGGCCGTCCCGAGGGTGCTGGCCGCCATACTGGAGACTGGCTGGGACGAGGGGAGCATGACGGTCGCCATTCCCGAGGTCCTGCGGCCGTGGATGGACGGAAAAGAGGCAATCAGTCCCAAGACCCGCACGCGATAGTATGCGCAGACGTTCAATGGGGCCTAGACTAGTGAAGAGGTTTGTAAGAGTGATGTGGGTTACGTACGGTACGACGAGGAGCGGTGAAAAGGGAGAACACTTATACAAGGATAAGATATACCATGGCATAGCAGACATACTGCTCTATCTCGCATTACATTCATCATCACAAAAAAAAATAAAAAAATAGCATGGTCAAAGGTCACATTATTGCAGCATCACCGCATAAGTTGAGTAACGCTATCTTATTGACCCAGTGGGCTTGACTATATCTACCTAATATTTGGAAGGGGAGGTATTAAGAAGACAAAATACCATGCTGTGCCTTCCTCGCTCCGTCGTCCAAGTTGACGCTGGAGCGAGTCGCTGGGGACACCTTCATCGAAGGAATAGAGAAAAAACAAAACACCCTAACACCCAGCTTATGTTCGAAATCCAGACAATACTCGTGACGTCGTACAAGAACAAAAGGCCTCGTTCTGCCGTAACGCACTCCCTCGCCTGTTCCTCGCCCTCTCCTGGCCCATAACACTCCTTTCCGATCCCACCAACCCCGTCATTCCGTATCGTAAATATACCGCGTTACTCATTCATCCTACACATTTGCCTAGCCCTCCAACAGAGCGGGCTGGCCTCCGACAGAAGATGCTCCGTCATCAATCGTACTTGTCGCGCCGAGACCATTCTCGCTATCAGTGCCGCTCACAACGCTGTCGGTGACGAGTGAGCTGCCCACCGCGCTTTCCGTCCAGTCGCTACCCGAGTCAGAGTACGTATCATAAGGGTCCTGCTCCTCAGTGCGTGCGTCCGTGTAGTCCGACCCCGTCACCGAGCCACTGCGTACACTCGACCGCCGTAATGTCTCCGCGTCACTTTGGTCGCCTTCGTGGCCGTCAGCTTCGCTACCACCAGAGACAAGGCTCCCGGTGCCTGCCTCACTAAAGTCCTCGCTGAGAGCGCTGCCACCGTCGACGAGGCTCTCGGTACCTGGATCGCTCCAGTTGTCACTCAGGGTGCTACCGCTGAGCTCCGACGCTCCGACACCGCCGCCGCCGCCGCCGACAAGGACAACCTCCCCGCCAGGATGCTCGCTGACAGGAGTCTCGTCAAACCCTTCCTCGTCGCTCTCTCTCAACGCAACGACGTCCATGTTGACATTCTCCTTGTCGCCCTCATCACCGGCGTGAAGGTCTCCATAGCCCTTCTTGCCCGCGTTCGTCCGTCCGTTCCAGCTAGACTTCCGCAAGGCTCCCGCACCAGTGAGCGTCTTGACGCTCTGACTCCTCTTGAATCCAGCGCCACCCGCAACTGCCGCGGCATTCAGGCCTGGTTGCTTGTTAAGCTGGCTGAGCGACAAGATGCGGCGGGTCTGCTGTGGTGGTTGGAGGCTGCTGCGCTTCGAGTTCACTGCAGTCTTGAAGGCTGTCTGGTGGTGACCGCTAGATTTGGAGGGTGCGGCCGGCTTCTCCTCAGGAATGCTGTCCTCGGCGGGCTTTTGCTTGGAGGTGACCCGCTTGCGACTCATGATATCGCGAGTCTCACGGGCCTTTTTGCTCGACTTGGCCATGAGCAAGATCCTGCTCTGGTCCATCACGCCTTCTAGGATGCGCCGCTCCAGCCCCTCCGCCCGGGATTCCATTTCATGGAGCTCTTCCCGGCGCAGCTTGAGTGCGGTCTCCAGGGAGGAAACGTCGCCTGTGAGCTGGACCTTCTGTCTAACAAGACTCTCCTGCTCGACCTTCAACCCGGCAATGCTCTCGCGTAGACGGTCCTCCTCCATCTGGAGGTCCACAATGGTCACTTCTGCCTGGTCCTTCTGGGCGAGCCTTCGCTCCAGCGCAACATTTGTCTCGTGGAGGTTCTTGACCGTTTCCTGGAGCGTCTTTTCCATGTCCTCGTGATCATCCTCAATCCGCTGGGTCTGGGATGCCAGGAACGCTGAGAGTTCTGCAGCCGTCTTGACGACCTCACTGTGGACCTTCTCGAGAGTGCTAAGCTGCTCGAGGGTCTGGTCCGTCGTTACGGTATGGTCGACGAGCTTGTCGAGCTTCTCGTGGACCCCGGAGTCGTCGTACTTCTCAGGGGGAGGGGGCAGCATGAGCGGTTCAGGCTTGGCCTCTTCGATTTTCTGGCTGATCTTCTCCTGCATCTCGTTGACGGACGCTTTGGAGTGCTCAAAGTGCTGATCGACCATAGTGAGGACATCCTGGACGGCCTCGAGGATCTTGGGCTGGTACTCGCTGACCTGGCCCTTGAGACCTTCGACCGCGCCCATGGCTTCCTTGACCTGGTCGCGAGTCTGAGTATGCTCCGCCTTGTTGTCGGTGTGATTGTCATCAGACTTGAGGTACATGTCTTCAACACGAGTGAAAACAGTCTTCGATGCCTCTTCCATCTTTTCCAAGGAGTCCGTGACGGTGGAGCCCAGTGTGTCGATGAGGGACTTGAGCTCCTCAGCCACGGCCTTTGTGCCGACTACAGACTCCTCGAGGTGCTCGTCACGGGTTTCTGCGGTCTTGTTGCGCTCCTCTAGGGAAGCCTGGAACTCGTCGTACTTGGTGATGACCTCGTCGATGCGCTCATCAATCTTGGCTCGGAGCGTTTCGGTTGTTGTGTCGAGCTTTTCGTCCGTCTCGAGCTTCGCGCCGACGACGCCCGCCTTGGAGTCTTCGAACTCGGTCTTCATGGTCTCAAACATTTCCTTCAGGTCTGAGTGGACATTTGCGTTCGCGCCTATGGTCTCGCCGAGTGTCTCGAGGGACTTGCCGAGGCCCTCAACGCCGGTGGCACCTCCCTCGAGCTTCTCCTTAACCATGGTCTGCATTTCCTCGAGGAATGTCTTGACTTCTGTCACGCGGTCTCCGACGCCAACAGTCTCCGCCTGGCGCTCCTCAAACTGCTTCGCGTTGGTCTCGGCGTGCTTGTCTGCCAGTTCCTTGAGTTCGTTGGCGTGCTTCTCAGTTGCCTCCTTCAGCTCCGCGGCATGCTTATCCGTGGCTTCCTTCATTTCCGTATTCTGCTTATCTGAAAGTTCCTTGAGCTCTGTGACCAGCGTCTCAAGGCTCTTCAGGTCGTCCTTCGAAGCAAGCACAGCAATGTCAGACTTTACCATCTGTTCGACAACCGCCTTTACATCGAGACACACCGCTTCGATGGCATCCGTGTCTGTCTTCGTCACTTTCTCGGGGTCCTCGAGCTGCTTCTCGTGACGCTCTTTCAGCTCATCGAAGGCACCGACGACCTGTGTGACGAGCGACTCGACGGCCTTGGTGTCCTCGCGATGCGAGATGTCCTCGAGCTTCGTAGTGAGGCCGCCAAGCCCCTCCTTTGTCTCGAGAATCAAGACCTCGAGTGCGTCGACATGGTCCTTGCGGACTGCCTGCTCCCCATCCATGAGATCATCAAGACGTGCCTTTGTGTTGCGTAGAATCGTCTCAATGGCCTCGATATCCTCCCTGGTTGCCGCGTCGGTGGCAGCAGGTCCTTCTCTTGGTGCCGGTGTCTCCTTGCTAGCCAACTCGTCAACTTGGATCTTGATGCTGTCCAGCATCTCCACCATGAGGTCGAGGTCTTCTTTCGTTAGGGATGGGCCAGCGTCAGCTGGTGCAGGAGCAGGCTGAGGGGGTGGACTTTCCATGGCCTCAACCTTGATACGGAGTTGTGAGATAAGCACTTCGAGATTCTTGATATCGTCATGCTTCAGCATGTCCGCTGGGACGATGGCATCAGCACTGATTGGAGCCAATGCCTTGCTGTTCTCCCGTAGGCCTTCGATGTCAGACTTGACGCTGTCGAGGCCGGACTTGAGAGCATCGAGAACTTCGTCGTTGGCGGTCATATCGGCGGGTCTGTCGGCCATCTTCTCAATGCTGGTCTTGAGATCATTCAGGCCTTCCTGTAGAGCGTCGAGAACCTCGTTCGTTCCGGCGATCGGACGCTGACTGATTTCTTGCCTGAGGTTACCGAGTCCTTCCTGCAGGGCGTTGATGACTTCCTCGTGGCCACCTTGGTGGTTTTGCGGTGTCACGGGCACCAAGGTGCCGTTCACAGTTTCTCGCAGAGCCTCTATCTCTTCTTTGATTTGGGCCCTGGACCCATCGGTCTGCTTGGAGACAATGTCACTGATTTCGTCACGGAAGTCATCCAAGCTCCTTAAGAGCCCCTCCATAAACTCCTCTTGGCTGGCAACGCCATTGGCTCTGTCGACGTAGCCCTCAATGTCGGCTCGCAGTTTCTCAAAACCATCTTTGGTAGCATCGAGAACCTGCTCAGTGTCGCGGCCGTTGGCAGCCACGTTCTGTTTGGCTTCTAGCGAGACGGCTTTGAATTCGTCGTGCATGGCCTCCATGATCTCATGCAGACGTCCGACGATCTCCTCACTGTTACCTTGCAAGGGGACGAGTGGGCCGTTGTCCTTTGCGGGCAGCTCCAAGCCCTCGAGGCCTTGCTTAACGGCATCGATCATATCTTGCTTGGAAAGGTCCGCCCCCAAAGCAGATGCGGCCACGGGAAACTCGAACTCCTCGAGGCAGTCGCGAACGGCCTCGACAATCTCGTCACGGGACAATGCGGGCGGAACATCGATCGGCGGAGGCGAGAAGTGTTGAAGGCCCTCAACCACTGCTTTGAAGACCTCTTCCCGGGTGGCTGCTTCTGAGTTGTTATCTTTTGGTGCGTACTGCATGAAGCCTTCTTTGAGACATGCGAGGACTTCGTCCCTCTCCAGCCCAACCTGCTCCACGGTGATCTCTGGCTTGTAGCTTTCCCATGCGTCCCTGACGGCTTCAACGACGTCCTCCCTTCGCAGTTCAGGAGCATCCTTTTGCAGTGCCTTCGCGTCCTTGAGTGCCGTCCTCAACGCATTGTAGATCTCTCGGTAGTCCACTGCAGGCGGCTTGTTGGCGGCTACCACAGCTTGCGATTGCCTCTGATGCTCTTGAGTGAGATCGTCGATGTGCTGTCTCATCTCGAGCAGACCCTGTCCGACGACCTTGTTGATCTCGGCCTTGGTTGCCGCTGTGGACTTGGCCTGGCTCGCCTCACCGACGTCGTCAAGCCTGCGGCCAATCTCTCTTCCCATGCCGAGAACTTCGCCGCGAAGCTCCCGAACAAGAGCCTTAACCTCGGCGGTCAGGCCTCCGCCCTGTGCAACGCTGTCCTTGACGGTGCGGATAATCTTGACAATGTCATCGCTGATTAAATCAGCGGCGGCTCTAGCCATGGGCGCCGAGACGTGACGACCATCCTTGTCCTGGACCAGCTGGTCCACCCGGGACTCCAAAGACCTGCCACCATATACATCGGATGCTTGATCGAAGCTCATATTCCTGGGCAGCCCTGCTTTGCCCCTGACAGTCCCACTGCCACCGGGCTGAGCAAGCACAACAGACTGGTCCATGTTGTTCTTGATGAGACGCTGGAGATCCTCAACCTTCTTCTCGACTACAGAACCGTTGAGCTTGTCGGCTAAGTCAGACAGCCGAGCCAGGAGTTTTTCCTGGCCATCCTTGGTTCCCATGTCACGAATGATCTTTTCAAGAAGATTCACTGAGGCGGCAGATTCGCCGGAGTATAGTGAGGGTGTGCTTAGGTTTTCCCGGTCCAGAGAGGCTGAAAAACTGTTTGGTGAAGGAATGCGAGGTAATGCGAACGGGCGAGAATTGTTACTGATTTTTGAAGACGGAGATAGCGAATATGGTTTGTTATCGAGTAAGAGTGGCCCTCCATGCATGTCCCGCGATGGTGTCCGTGAGGAGACTTCCTCCATGTTGTGAAGCAGGTCACGCAGGTGCTTCCTGATGTCCTCGTCTCGGGTGTTTGTAGCTTCCTTCAAGCTCAGTAGGTCTGTAGCATTATCTCTGCTTCGTCGACTCAGCTGCGACATCTCCTTCTGCAGCGATGTTGCTATATTCGTCAGGGCCAGGATCTGGGTTGAGAGTGTGTCCAGCTGTTGTGGCGACCTGGCCGTCGCGGTCGAGCCATTAGTGACGTTGGCCAGGGGCTTCTCGGCATCCCTCTCTCGCGGGGAATCCTTCGGAGTAGACATGGTCTGGAGCGCCAGCATAGTCGCGGACTGGGGTGGTGTGTTTTCCCCGAGGATGCTCTGAGGCCGTCTTGGAGTCGGTCTCAGCACGGGTGTCAGGCTTTGACCGATGGGGGTGAGGCTGATCTGCTTCTGGTCTTTCTCGTCCTGCTTGTGCTCATCGAAAGGATCGGTGCCGGACCGAGACGGCGTCGTTGGTCCCTCCTTCTTTTCCGGTGATCTTGACGGGGAGCCACCCCCTTCGATCATCAGGCTCAGATCTCGGACCGATGATGGCTGCAATGATTGCATGCGCCGGTGCGCAGCGCCCCTGCCGGTCGGCCTCTCGGGCGAGACGTCGGGGGTTCGTTTTGTGAGTGGGTGAGGCACGAGCTGGTTTTCGCGTGCCTTTTCTGTGAGGGCGGCATGTGCAGACTGGATGGCAGACGAGGTGCCTGCGCGGGAAGTAGCCGTGACAGGCGACTGCGGGTTCAAGGGCAACGGAGGAGGAGCCCGCTCCGGGTCTGAGCTGTCCCACCTGATCGCATTACTTAGCTTGCGCCAAACTGACGGCATGGCGTGAGGACTCATCATGAGGCAGAGGAGAGGGAAGCCACGGGCTGGGCGAGGAATGTTCACTTACATGGGTACTAGGGCGCGGGTGTGGTCAAAGGAGAAGGACTGAGAATGGGAATGTCTCGAGGAATGACTTGACCAAGGACGATCTCCATTGCTACTAAAGGAGTCCCTCTCGGTGGGAGGCATGGTGGAGTAGGTAGGTCACGGGCTACCGTAGTGTCTTCTCGTCGGGCTGGAATGGAAGTGTTTCGAGGCGGAAGCGGGTTTGTTGACTTGGGTGAGGTCGGGATCTACTGGCAGGGTATCGCGGCAATGCGCCGGGGTGAACGGTGCACTGTGTAATTAGGAAATGGGAAATAGAGCCAAACGGCTCGAAGAATACCTGGGACAGACTGAGGAGATGCCACGATGGGAGGGAAGATGATCAAGGAATCGGTCTATAGCCGGCAGTGGTATTATGGGAGAGCATAAAGTCGCAATTTGTTGGCACTGTCATGATGGCTGGTTGGGCAGTGACGGCTGGAGGATTCGACGCGAGATCGGGCGATGGCTGGATGAGGCGTAGCAACAAAAAAGCTGCGGGCCTGCAACTGCGCAAGCGCATCTGCAGGTGCGACTGTCTCCAGCCATGTTGTTTATTCTGCCAAGATGGTTTCCACAGCAGCCAGCCATTCAATTGGGCGGCCCGCCAGGAAACCGCGACCTGCAACCGTGCTACCCCTGTCGCGACTCCTCGGTCCATCCCGGGATGTCTGGGGTACCTTGTTCGCGCTCCCACGATAAGCGATAGCAGCCTCAAGAGGCTCAAGCGGTGAGAACACTGATGAGAAGAAAGACCCATTGACTTTTCACATGCCTACCAACATCTCTTTATTAACTATCATAAGGTAGATAGGTTGGAGTCGGTACGGACGATACGACGTCTTTCTCCACGTCACTACAACGCGTAGTAGACTGCTCCAGCCTTGCTATTTCACAGCGGCGCATGAGCATCGATTGTTTTCTTTTTGAGAATGGATTTCTCGAGTTTTGAAATCAACTGCCGGTTCGTACTCATGTTTTATTTAGACCTATCCTAACCCAAATATCTAGCTGGCGCTAGTCGCGATGAGCTGCGACAGGCCTAGGACCTCTGCCGTGGTGATCTGCGCCGACGAGGTGTTGAAGCCCTCGTTGAACGGCAGGCGCTCTTCCTCGAACACGACCCTCATCCACTCCAGCGGCGCGGCAGGCTCGGTGAAGCTTCCCCCCAACGTCCCCAGGATCACGGCAGACTCGCCCAGGGACACCGTGACCTGGCTCGAGGTCAGGTTGAAGGTCGGGTTGGTGGCCTTTGCCGTCGCGATCCTCTTGCTCCGCGCAGACGCCATGGTCTTGTAGTCGACCGTCGAGTCCACTGCGCCCGCCTCCAGGTATCCCCGCGTCTCGCCCCAGACGGTCTCGTTGAACGTCTTTGCGTCTCCAGTCACGGCAAAGTCCGCCCGCGAGAGGGAGCCGTCGTGCTCAATCACGTTGTGCTTCGCGATGTCGTCGAGGTTGAAGGTGCTGGAGTTACCCGTCGTCGAAGTCGCGAAGGCAGGGGTCCCGAGCGTGCGCACAAGCGCCTCATCAAAGTTGATGGCCTGGCTAATACCTGATATCAGGTTCTGCATGCTGATCTCCCTACCGTCTCGGGCGAGGTAGCCGTGGTTCGCGAGGGAGTTGAGCATGGGGCAGGGACCGCGCTTGGCTGCTGCGTCTGGTGCTTGCCAGCTGAAGTTGGGGTCTTCATCACGGCGTATCGTGAAGGCGTGGGCTGACATGGCGCTTGAGGCGGCGAGGACTAATGAGGCGCGCATTTTTTGAATGAGTGTTTGTGTGTAAAAAGAGAGACTGTGCTTTATGCCAAAAAGAGTGTAATGGGCGGCTGAGTGCGGGAAGAGTTGTGTGATGGGTAGTCAAGGCAGTGATGTGGTGTCCACGGTGAGGCCATCTTATTATACATCTTCGATATCCACCTCGTAGGTGGACCTTGTACGGCTAACACTGGCTGTATGCCTCGGTCAATGAGTGAAAGGTTTATTATTAGCTATGTTTGTTAGTCGTTAATATATCGTCCCATAGCACCTCACCTGTTCCCAGTCAATCAGCGGGCGCCCCGTGAGCCCGGCCAATCCGACAGAACCATCCCATCTCCCACATGGCAGCTTCGCCGAGACGGCCGGGCTTTCTCACGCATGAAACCCGGCCACAGAGACCAGGGAAAAGGGGCTTGGCTGGAATTGCATGGAGCTGTCAAATCCACCTCAGTCTTTATTTACCTTGGCTGTGCGGAGCAGGGGACGACTCACACAGGCTCATCCTGACAGTATCAGCCTTGGTGGGCTGATGAGTGCCACTTGCTCACAAATCCCAGGGTCGTAATTGGTCCAGGGGCGATTGTCACCATGGGTGGTTTGAAAATAATGAATACGAATGGCAGTTTTCCTGGTCGACTACTGCGTAAGGGTTTTTCCTTACGCGTGCGAGTAATGTTAAGCTTGGCACCTCGAGAAGACATCACGCTAGGAAGTTCAAAATAATGCGGCGAAACAACGCATTCCCAAGAGAGGAGAGCAAGTAACGCGCGCTCTTGACCTTGTTCACATAACAGTACTGCCTTTCCCTCCCTGGTTTGGTAGCATTGTGGTCTTTGCCAGGGTTTCTTCGTGGCTGTGGCCTTCCGCAATGACGAGTTGACGCGTGTTGCGAACCTCAGCCCTACAACATTGTTTCAAACACGGAAAAGCCGCCCTTATGAAGCTTGTAAATAACCTTAACTGCCGAGAGTAAGCTGGAGGCAAATCCAATCAAGCGTAGGGCAACTTTAAGAATAGCCAGCTGCTGAAGGGCTCATGCGATGTGTGGCCCGAGCATCCCCTTCCAGACTTGGCGGACAGATTGGCAGGGGCTGTTGAAAACCTTAATAGACGCGGGAGGCTCAGGGGAGGCGTTCAAGCGCGGAGGGTGCCTGACAAACCAGGAGGTCGCCCTTTGCTCTTGCTTTTTTTTTCTTTTTCAAAAAGAGTTGGGTATTTTATTTTCCGGCCAGCCCTTCTAAACCGAGCATCCCTACTGTTGATAGGCAGGAACGTGAGCAGAGTCACAGATTTACCGCTCGCAGATACCTGCCAAAGAATCAGACAAATGATTTTGCACCTGCTGAACGCCATTTCCCCGGTCGATCTATTAGACTTGTACATCGTGACCACTTCATCGCCAATACAACACGTGTTCTGACATGTCTTATTTGGCCAGCGCCTTGTCAAAGGCTGGGATCAGTGTCTGGGCAAGCCAGAAGGAGAACACCAGCTTGGGACCAGTCATGAGGAGCTGTAAAGATGGGCGACTAGTCAGTGCTGAGTCCACATGTTGCCGTCCTCATTCGGGGGAGAGGGCACTGTACGTACCTTGGGGACAAGGCCCTTGAAGAAGGCGCCCACACCCTCGTTCTTGGCCATCTTGGTCAGGATCTGGAAACCGCTCTCGGGGTTCTCAAAGTTCCTGTTCTGGATGCGGGTCTTGATGACGTCGAGCGGCGCTGACACAACGAGAGAGGCTGTCGCACCGGCAATCGAGGCGACAAAGTTCTGGAACCATGTTGCCTTATTGTAGTCCTGCAGCTTGAACATGTACTCCTTGGCGAAGGCCGACCCTCCGAAGAGCGCGAAGCTGCCAGGGGCGTTCCGCGCCGCCGTCCAGCCCCATCCCCTGTACAGCCCAAAGCCCTCGTCCGCGACGATCCTCAGCACTCCTCGGCCGCGGAAAGCCTCGGGATTTGTTTGGCGCTTGATCTTGAGCACGTCGAGGGGCAAGAGGACGATCTCGCCGATGCCAATGAGCGATCCTGCAGTGGAGTGCAGGATGGCCTTGCCGGTCTTCTTGCCGAAGGCGTTCTCGAAGTCCGAGCCGTAGTGCTTGGTCAGGTAGTCGCGGGCAACGGGCTGTCCGCCATACTTGTATATCCTCTGGAGAACCTTGTATCCCGCCGCGTATCCCAGACCGGGGAACAGTGACACGAACTTCCTGCCGAGAGGGGCGGCGGCCTTGTCTTTGAAGATGACGGCGGAAAGCTGCGACGAGTTCCTGATTTTGGTCTCGTTGCTCATGAGTCGTTTCGCGATCGTGTCGACCTGTCACGCCCCAGCGGGTTTAGCACGGGTCCTGCAACATCCAGTCGCGTTCGGAGCTTTCGGTAGCTTACAGGGTGGAAGACAGCGAGCTCAGAGATACCAGCGGAGCCTGGGAGAGTCAATACAAGTCCACGGCAAGCTTATCACGATCGCGGGTGCACGCACCAGAGCCCAGCAGGCGCGCCAGGTTGGACTCCTTCTCCGTTGTGCGAGCTGGGGGAGACATGTTTGCGAATTCGAGCGCTTTACACAGAAAAACGGCAAAAGACGCTGGCAGAAACTGGAAGTGAGGAAGTGACACGGCGGAGATTGAACAATTGATCGCGTGCGGGAGGAGAGAGTCTAAGAGGGTCTGCAAGCTCCGAGTCTCGCTCGAGATTTTTTTTTACGTGCTGCCCGCGGTGGAGAGGTAGGTCCCGCCCAGCTCTCCACACTAGCGGTAAGGTTACCGACTGCATGGGTTATCGATGGCATCAGACAAGCATTGACTCCGAAACGGACAACAGACAAATCGACAAACGGCTGCACGCTGCATAGCTGCATGACTGATTCTGGTCCTGGACAGAGATGAAGCTGCATTCAGAATCAACTCGTCACGTATGCTCGACACAGCCAGTGTCAATATGCCCGCCTTGCAGGCCGGTTGGTCTCTATTTAGCTATGCTGTTGTGCTAAACATGAAAGACATTCATTCCGTGGTATCTATGCTCTCACAATATCTCAAAGAAGCGCTGCCCATGATATATCTACCATCTCGCTTCAGCGTCTTCGGTACTGGGTATAGGTGGTGTTTCCGCCCCATATCTGGGCCATCGGCGAACCAGCCGTGAGAGTCCATTCAATACGCCGCCATGTTGTGAAACCATGCAGATTTTGTCCCCCGAACGCCGTTGATGCCATTTGCCCCGAGCCCGATGGCAATTAGAACTCCCGCAGGGTGCCGACAAGGCTGTCCAGTCTCGCGACCTGAGCCAGGAGTTTCTCCTGTATCTCCGAGATGCGGACGAAGCGGTTGTAGAACCGGCCCTCCAGCAGCTCCTTCTCCCGACCACGAACGTCGTCCCGTTTGACCGTGTCAAGAACCTCTCGCTCCATCTCTCGTTGGACCTCGAGCCGCTGCAGACACCGAAGCATGGCCTTGTAGGTATTATCGAGAAGGCGATCGAGACAGCGGGCCGTGTCCGTCCAGTACAAAAACAGTGTGCGACTAGCAGACCGGTTGTTGTCACGGGGAACCTCCTGCATGTCCACGTACCCGAACATCTGCATTTTGAGCATCAGTTTCTGGACCTCACCCTTGGACATGAGGGCCAGGCTCGGCAGGGTCTTTTCGTCCATCTTGCCCACGCGCCGGAGAATGCGCACCAGTCGGAGCCCAGTCTGGCCGACGCTGCGCTCAATTACGGTGTCAAGCTCCATCTGCTGCAAGGCCCGCATGAGCGGCTCGAAATCGACGGTCCACTGTTCCATGGCGCAATGGCGGAGGAAGTTTTGCTGGCTCTCACATAACAGCAATAGGTGTTGGCGGAAATGCTCCTTACGAGAAAGCTTCGCTGGCCCGTTCTCATTGAACTTGACCTTGGTCTCCTTTGTCCCATTCGCACCATTGGTGAACGGCTTGACGTCCACGCCTTCGTCGTCATCCTCAACAGCATGACCTTCAGGTTCTTCCATCTCCATTTCATCCTCGTCAGAACTTGCCTCACCTTCAACCTCGGCCTCGTTGGCAGGAGGCTTTTTCATGTCGGGCGGGTGTTCCTGGATCTGGTTTGCGCTCTTGCGGTCGGTTGCCTTGGCGCCCACTTTGCCAATTCCTGTGGAGACATCAAGTGATGGGCTCAAACTGTCGTAAACCTCATTTGTGGAAATTCTGCGGCCGTGCGGATATTCTTCGTCGTCGTCAACGTCGATATCTGGGTCCAATCGGCATCTGGATATCTTCTTGCTGAGTTGCTGCAGTAGCGTCGCATAAACCTCGGCGGTAGTTTCGCCATAGACCTCAGACACGACGTGAACGAGTTGTTGGTTGCGCAGCTCTACGGTGCACTTTTCGTAGTTGACACGCAGGGCAACGTCCCCCTTGAACAATGTCAGCTGTGCTCAATAAAAGCCCGTCAAGAGCAACCTACGTCGATGACCAAGTCGCTTTCGGAGACACCGCCGCCGTTTGTGTAGCTCCAGCCTGACAGCTTCCTCCGCTTGCTCATGGAGATTTTGGATTGAAGTGTGCCCTTGAGGCTGAGCGGCTCGTCTCGCACTTCTCGCAGTCGCTTCGCCCTCCGGCTGGCGAAGTCCTCCTTACCCTTGGTACCACGAACGCCTCCGGCAAAGAACGTCTTGATGATCTCGTCTTCAAGGGATTTATACCTGTCTTCCAAGCTCCTGAAGGATTCTTCGGTCACCGTGCCGACCAGCTCGGCCTGAATCAGCCGGCAGAGAACATCGTCGAGCTGCTCCAGCGACTTGACGTATAGTCCAGTTTTGCTGTCCTTCTGGACTTCGCCAGACTCTATCTCGTCGTCGCCGTCGTCATCGTGATTTGCATCTCCGTTGATGGCCGCGACGTGCCGGGACGCTTGCTTGAACTTGGCTTGGTAGGCGTCCCTGAGATCTTCGACCTTGGCGTGGCCCATACTCAGCAAGTTCTGGGTGACTTCCTTCTCTTCCTCGCCGTATACCGCACCGATCATATCCAATATCTTGCCAATGCGAACAATATTATAGGCAGCGTCGACATTCGGTGCGTAAATGGCATGACCGGATTCGATTTTCCAATATAGAAGGTTGTTCTGTACTAGTACAACGAGGCCATGGCGAAGTTGTCGTGTGGTGAGCGAGGTGTATTGGATCAGCTGTGGGATGGACGATCGGCCCTTGCTCATGAGGGCTGCAAAGATGCGCTATGAGAGATGTCAGTCACATGTCCGACCGCAATGTGCATGCGCTCCACTGGGAGAGGTGCACGAATTGCGACGGATGAACGTACGGATGGCAGTTCGCCGTAGACATCGTCGACAAGAAGAGCGCACAGCTCAGCAAGGCTTTTGGTCTGCGTGACAGTTTGTCAGTGTGTGTGCCCGAAGCTCTCGTGGCCAGCTGGTGGGGGGCGTGTTACTTACCACCTGCATCGCAACAGGCAAATGGGGGGAAGAAGGTGCGGGCGGAGATAGGTGGATGCTGGGAGTGCGGCCGCTTGAGATCCTCTCACTATCCCAAGTTGGCCTTTAATGCTACCGTGGAGTCATTTGGTGATGGCAAGAGGGTTCGTGATTGACGAACAGAGAAAGAGGCAGCTCTCTACAGGTACAACGATATCCAAAAGAGAATTCGGGTAGTGAAGCTGTAGCAGGAAATTTTGGCTGGTGGGTAACGACAAATTTGCGAGTGAGTCGCATGCGACCCGACTGCCCCTCCATGTGCGTCGCCGGTGACTCGTTGGAGCCTCAAGCTCCACGAGTTGGGGTCCAACGGGGCTAAGTAGGTACCTGGGTACAAGCAGTGCCTGAATGTTGATACGTACCACCCAGCACTCTCTGCCTAGACAGAGAATCTAAGAATGCGCAACCCACCTACCCACAATTTGACACTGCATTACTTGAGGCTCATCACGAGGTACTGCTTCAGTCCACCTTTTGATTACGGTCTCATGGATTTATTCTGACCGAAGCATCTCGCACTTGAGGTTCAATGTGCTTGTAGAGGGTGTGGTAATGCAACTCATCGACGAGGAGAACAAACAATGATATTGAATTCAAATGTGCCATTCTTCTGAGCATCAGAATCATAAGCCTACCTGTCTGTGTGCATAATAAATCTATATTTACATATATATCTGTGCATGTAGACAAATAAGCAGACGTGTGCCTTCTCAAGGCGACGTCATTGAATGAAAAGCAAAAAAGGACAGGAAAACGTTGTCTAGGTAAAGCCGTGCCTCCCTACCCATCTGGCGCTGTAGTCAATGACTGCATGCCTTGGTACCTACCTAGGTAGACCTGGTGGGTTTAAGAGCACTGCTCTCAAGGCAATTACCAGCGAACGTGTGATCGTCTAGCTGGTGACCCGAGCACAAACTTTTTTCCTCCGTTTCTCTGATGATCATGAATCCGAAGAGACTGACCAATACTCACTTCTGGTCAATTTAATCCAGCATTGAGGCCAGAGATCCAGGTTCGCCAACCCATCAGATTGAGCGGGTTGGATGACCCCCGGTGCAGGTTAGTCGCCCTCCAGCCAATCCGAGCCCAGAGGTTGCTGCTTAGGCCGGAGCGAACCGGAATTTCTTGCTGGCTTCCCGGGTCGGGTCAATCTCGAAAGCTTCGTTTCCTGCCAGAACAGGTCCCAGTCGCAGACACCAAAGCCCCCGTCAATTGACACACCCACCACCCACCCCTCACATCATGATCGGCCGATCAGCTCTGACGAGGGGAGCCCGTCTTGCCCTCCGCCGGCAGGACTGCGCCAGCCTCGCTCAGCGACGCGGGTACGCCGCCGCCTCTGCTTCCACCGAGACCGCATCCTACGAGTCGGCAGACATCAACGGCATCAAGGTCGCCAGCCGCGACCCCCGAGGCCCCACCGCCCGCGTCGCCGTCGTCGCAAAGGCCGGTACCAGGTACCAGCCACTGCCTGGCCTGTCAGTCGGACTCGAGGAGTTTGCGTTCAAGGCGAGTCAACACACGACCCAAGCCCGCGACACACACGGAGGGATGAGCTAATTTGTTGTCCTGCATGCAGAACACCGACAGACGGTCTGCCCTGAGGATCACAAGAGAGTCTGAGCTCCTGGGAGGTCAATTGACAGCATACCACACGCGAGAGGCTCTCGTGGTGGAGGCGGCCTTCCTGCGGGATGACCTGCCCTACTTCACCGAGCTCCTCGGTGAGGTCATCACCAAGACGAGATATACGAGTACGTGGGCTTCTTGCATGCCATGATGTTCGAGGAACTGTACCCAGCTAACGCTCTTGCGTCCAAAGCACACGAGTTCCAGGAGGAGATCGAGAGGATCGTGCACCTGAAGCAGGGCAAGCTCACCAACAACGCCCTAGGCCAGGCCCTCGACAACGCCCACTCCGTCGCCTTCCACAAGGGCCTCGGTTCTTCCATCTACCCATCCAGCTCGACTACTCTGGGTCCGTACCTGAACGAGAACTCCATCGCCGCATTCGCCGAGACCGTCTATACCAAGCCCAACATTGCCATCGTTGCCGATGGCGCCAGCCAGGCGAGCCTGTCGAAGTGGATCGAGCCCTTCTTCAGGGACGTTCCCGCCTCGGCTTCCACTTCCAGCCCTCTGCAGCTGTTCACCGAGGCCACCAAGTACTATGGTGGCGAGCAGCGGACGTCTCTGGCCGGCTCCAACGCCCTGGTCCTTGCCTTCCCCGGCCACAACCTGCACTCCGACAAGGCCGACGTCGCCGTCCTGACCGCCCTCCTCGGCGGCCAGTCTAGCATTAAGTGGTCTCCCGGCTTCAGCCTCCTCTCCAAGGCCTCCGCTGCCGCGCCCGGCTCTACCATCGCGGCCAAGAACCTGGCCTACACCGACGCCGGTCTCCTGACTATCCAGATCACCGGTAGCTCTGGTGCAGTAAGGAAGGGTGCTGAGGAGGCCGTCAAGGCCCTCAAGAGCGTTGCCGAGTCTGGTGTCACCAAGGAGGTCCTGTCCAAGGCCATCGCGAAGGCCAAGTTCGACCTGCTGTCCCAGAACGAGTTGACCGGCACTGGTATTGTCTCCGCGGGCAACAGCCTGATCCACGGCGGAAAGATCTTCCAGGTCGCGGAGGCTCTGAAGGGCTACGAGGCAGTGACTGCTGAGAAGGTCAAGGCGGTAAGTTCCCATAGTCTCCCGGCTCAGAATGTTGACTATACTAACGCATTTTACTTCAGGCGGCGAAGTCGTTGTTGGATGGCAAGGCGACGGTGGCAGCAGCGGGAGACCTATACGTGCTCCCATACGCAGAGGAGATTGGCCTCAAGGTATAGAATTTTAGTTCATTACACGCATCAATTGAGGGGACGGGGAAAATGTATCAACAGTCCAAGCCGTTGTAGACGTGCCAAGAGGCTCTGTGAATATAGCACTTTTCTAGACAGGAGCATCGCAAAATTTCACTTTGTTCGCAAATTTACCGTGATGGGACAAAGACTTGGAGCAGGTCGAGTGGTATACGCAAATCTAAATAATGACGGCTAATCCATGAAACGTGAGGGGAGAGCTCACAGAGAAAGGCGATCGATGCTTGACGGAGGGTGTCACGTGATGACTAAGGCCCGGTCCCGTCCGTAGCTCGCCGGCTGGCTGGTCTGCTTGAGCTGTTTTGTCGCGGACCTTGGAATTGCCGTCACCACCTTCCACCCCAAGAAAACCGTTCATCCTCAACTTCCAAACAATCAGCCAAGATGACGTTCGCGTGGAAAGCCGCAGGCCTTAGGTGAGTACCGATTGGCACGCCCACCAGATCTGCATCCGCCGAATGCCCGCCCAATCCCGGAGACTAACGAGCCCTTTCCTCCAATGCGCAGCTACAACCGCTACCTTGCCGTCGCCGGCCGCGTCGTGCGCCGGAGCCTGAAGGACGACAAGCGACTCGCCGCCGAGCGCCGAGGAGACATGGACCTGCGATTTGCCAAGTGGGAGGTGAGTTGAACCTGCAATCCCGGGAAGCATCGGGCATCCGAGGCAGACGGAGGCTGATTGACGCGGGATGGCAGAATGGCAAGCAGGGCGACAACAAGAACCTCGCGCAGGCGAATGCTGCCCTGGCTGAGAACGCTGGATCTTCGTCATAAGGTGCATATGGGGTAAAGCAACTGCGAAATGGGGATCGGGACGGGACACGCGTAGAGAACGAGGCACGGCATAACGCTCCAGCAGCCCCGGGGATAGAGACTTGCCCGGTGGTAATTATGGATGCGCAGACTGGGTGTATCATATGGCAGAGCATTGAGAAGACCAATTGACACTTGATAATCACCAACGTTGTCGCCTCAGGGCCATAATATGCTGTAAAATGAACCGCAGCGCCCTCAGCAACTACCAGCCTTATCACCTAAGGCACTGCCGCGGAAACGGCGGGCAGCAGAACGGACACTAGCAAACCGTTTTAGCCTGGCCTCAGCGAGTACCAACTTCGACCCTACAATATGATATGTCTTTTTCATTCAAGTAAGAACTCGCCCGAATCCACCGGACACCAGTAAGGCGCGTGCGCTCTTATGCTCGATTGTTGAGTTACAGTGGAACTCCGGAGAGCAGTCGTCAAATCTCTGCCCGACACGATCCGAGGTTGTTTGAACTTGAACCTTCGTCGATTGGGCAAGGCCACCTGCGCTGCACTGCACCGCGAGCTGCAACTTGCGCCATTCCCAACAAAAGCCAGTCTGTGTTCTCGTTGCCGTGCCGCATCGATGAATGATTCCAGTCAGCCACCAGCGACAGCGGATCTTGACGAGGCAATATGATGTCGGTGGACGATTCCGGAATGTCCAGAGGTGTGGATCTATCCTCAGCCCCGAGCCCCCCACGCATGACAAGCATTGCGAATCCTCTAACGAAGCTTAGAGTTTCTGGGGCTCTCGCTGAACCAGCAAGGCCTATCAGACCTGGACGATGAGCCTCCACCGCCAAAGATCACCAGTGAAGCCATCATAACCACAGACATTACGAAGAAGTTTATCACAGCTTCTAATAGTGAGCATCTACAGCCCCTCTCAGTATGGTCTCGTCCTCTCACTGACCGTTCCACAGCACTCGAGCCGGGTGAGCTGGTCAAGGATGGCTTCTTCACTCTATTCGAGTCCGTCGGGGCCCTTGAGGTACTTCCAACCTATCCGCCCACGGTGGCGCATGCGCTTGACACTTACTTCCTTGTCTGTCACAGATCATGGATCCCAAGATGGACAGCGGATGTCTTGCAGCAGGCGAGTCTCTGGACGATGACTATGATGTGACACGCCCACTGCTCCCGAGGGAGGTGCTTGGTATCGTCGATCAACTTCTCTGTCACGAGGTGCGTCAAGCCTATGTCTCCCCAGCACAGGCAGCCTCGTAGCTGATCTTGACACAGGTGGCGTGGCATTTGGGGTATCCCTTGTCCCAGACTCTGTTCACCAGTGTCTATCTAGAGGCCATCATGATGCCGCAGCCGGTTGTGATACAGGAGGCTCACTTCACCCGCAACGCCGAGGACTTTGTCCACAAGGACCCGATGCTCTCGGTCCTCAGGGCATACTGCCTGGGTCTGCTCAAGGCATGTTGGTACGTGAACGAGCGTATCAAGTTTGAGCATTACTATGAGGTGAGCCAACGTGCCCGACGTGACCATGTGCGCCGGCTGATTTGTGAGGCAGGAGGAGGACTTTGTCACAAATACTTATCACCGCTCTCTACTCGACAATATCGACAGGGAGGAGATAAGGGATGTTTTGCAGGAGGCCCGTCGCCTACTCCGCAGCCACCAACATGACATTGGACAGGAGATTGTAGAGGCACTAGACTTCCGTCTCGAGCTCAGATATGCGTTCCTCCGTGCGATAGAACTCTCTGAGCTGAGGAGCCACCCAGAATCCTTGAAGACGCCATGGATCCAGATGAAGTCCATCCTCGAGCCCATCAACAAATCTCACCATCTCGGCACACCTGTCGCCGAGTGCTTCAGCGCAAAGCTTCAACGGCGGCTGGCTAGCACGATGCCGCCTCGGCCTATTGTCCAGCTCAGCTTTGAGGACACATACTCGCATCTCAAGCGCTTGTTTGTAGACGGAATTGAGGTCACTGATGTCCTCAAGTATTCCGATTCACAAAGCCTCCTGGTGAGTTAGAGCGTCCACTGCGCTAGATAAAGCCTTGGCTAACATAGAAACAGAACTTCGTTTTGTCTTTCCAGGCCAAGAAACCGCAGCCGCTAGTGTATATCCGCACGCTCTTACAAAATTACCTCTTCAAAGACATGATCCTGCTAGGTTGCCTCAGCATCCGCCAGGTCTTCGATGACGATCTTTCCATTGTTGTCCTCCCCTGCAGCAGGCTCCTTGACCCTGCCAACGACAAGGTCGAGAGCCCCAACGACGCGCGTTTCGCGATCGCCCACCAGATGGAGATCTTCCGGCAGCGGGCAGCCCAGTCGTACCTGGACGTGTTCCGCGCGTTCTGCCAGAACCGCTGCCGCGTGCGGCGCACCCTGTGCCACGCCATCCAGGACTGGGAGGCCGTGCAGGCCGACGCAGAGGAGCTGGACCAGCTGCTGCAGCTGGCGCTGGACGAGAAGCCGATGCTGTACCAGCCCTTCGGCTCCGGAGCAGCCAGCCCGACCTTCTCGCTGCCGCTGTCAAGCTGGGCGTACCTGTACAAGCTGCGGCTCATGGAGTGGATCGTGCAGCTCGGCTTCGAGCTCGAGGTCTACCAGCCAGACGAGCTGGGTGGCATGTACTGGTACCTCAGCTACCTCGCGCGGACGCGGGCCGCGCACGTCGAGCGCATCAAGGCCTTCGCGGTGCGCACGCTCAACGACCTGCGCGCGCGGCCGTCGTCCTTCACGGCCAGCCAGGAGGCGCAGGTGACGCGGTCGCTGTCGTACCTGCGCGCGACGATCCTCGACGCCGCCGTGACGTGGGAGCTGGCCGACGCGCTGGCCTCGGTGT
Source organism: Diaporthe velutina (assembly GCA_038088505.1). Classification (NCBI taxonomy): domain Eukaryota; kingdom Fungi; phylum Ascomycota; class Sordariomycetes; order Diaporthales; family Diaporthaceae; genus Diaporthe; species Diaporthe velutina. Next base: position 217,279 of record JBBWSJ010000030.1, on the reverse strand, counting down.
ACGCGCTGGCCTACGACCGGCTCGGGCTGGCCTCGCCTCCGCCACGCCCGTCCTCGTCCGACGCCCTCCGCTACGAGATCCGCATGCGGCCCTTCCTGCCCGTCGAGCTGCCCGAGCTGCCCACCTTTGCCGACTTTGCCCACTCGGCCCGCCAGCCCGACAAGGGCGACCGCGCCCTGCTAGAACAGGCCGAGGCCGCCGTCACTGGTGCCAAGAAGGGCTACGAGCTCTTGACCAAGTTCGACGAGAAGGAGGCCTTCGCCGCCGGCGAGGGTACCTACGGCCGCTGGCTCGCCGGTACGAGGAACGGCTTCAAGAGCGTCATCCAGGCCGGTCTGGCGACCACGGCGCTAAGGAAAGTACTCGACGCGCGAGACAGGGGCGAGGACGTCGAGGCCCCGGTTGAGATCCTGGGGCCGGATAAGGGGTACCACGAATGGTGGATCGTGCCCAAGATCATGGTGAAGAGCGGCGCGGCTGCTAAGGGGTCAGCAGTGTGACGGGCTTAGACATCAGTGGTATCACAATAGACGGCACGCGGCGTTCTATAAATTTGCATCGGAGCCTCGTTTTTCTACATCTCATCGTATTTCTCGTACAACACAGGCACAGTCATGCGCCACATAGCAGCCCCTTTATCAGAGGAGCAGGCTCGGTGGGTCCTCGTAGCCGTCAACACCCGAACCTAAACAATCACATGCTAAATTCCCGGTTAACCCCTGCCAAGCCGAACCCGTCGAAACTATTTTCGTTTTCGGATCACATGTTACGCGGCTGAAAAGCGAAAAGGAGAAACACAACGGCTCGAGTTAGCGTGTCCTTGGGAAAGTGAAGGCACTTGTTGGTCATCTGCCAGTCTCCACGAATATAGAATGCGATATACGCACCCGGCCCGACAGGATCCGCGTGACGATCAAGCCAGGGCCCTGCTGGCCGAACGCTGTCGGAGCCTCACTGTCTGCTCGTAAAGGACGTCCTTGAAGGCAAAGAGGAACGCGGCCGTGAGGACGCTCTGCGTCACCTTGGGGCCAATGCCCTTGTACAGGCCCGCGTAGCCCTCCTCCTTGACGATCCTCCTAATGGCGCCCGTCATGCCCTCCTTCTTGTCGCCGCCTTCCCCGCTACCGCCGGCGACATGGGCCTGTGACTTGACCGTGATGTACGGGTACGTGATGCTCGTAGCGAACAACTTGCCCAGCGCGCCCAGGAAGAAGGCCACCGTGGGGGTCACCCGCCGCTTCTTCTCAACCGTGTTCTTGAGCTGCTCAAAGAGCGTGTACTGCAGGATGGGGTTGATCACTAGGACCAAGGCCGGGAGCACGCCTGCAAACAGTGCCGTCGGGCCTTCCTTCTTCAGGAGCGAGAGGAGCGTGCCGATGGTCGATGGTGCCTTGATGGGCTTTGTGCTTCCTCCGGGGAGAGTCTCCTTCTCGCCCTCCTCAGCCTGGTGTTTCCGTGTGGTCATGCGCGTGTTGATAACCCAAATTGGGTTCGTGATGATGACGGTAGCAGACCCGGCCAAAGCGCCGGCAATCATACTCTCGACCGTGGTGAGCTTCTTGGACGCTCGGCCGGCCTTCTCGGCGGCCTTTTCGAAAAAGGCGCGGGTCCATTCATACCAGTAATAGTAGACGAAGTTGGTCACCGAGATGCCGAACAGGGCCGAGTCGAGACCTGCGTAGAGGCCGGATATACCTTCACGAGCGGTGATTTGGCGAACGGCTTTGAGGAATGTGGAGTCGGCACGCTTCGACTCGACTTGGGCGCGGGTGGAAAGGGTGATTAGAGGGTACCTAGGAGCAACAGGCCAAGTCAGTTGCCATTCATGCCTTGATCTGGGGCTGGAGAAGACGAATGCACGAAAGAAACGCGTACGTAAGGACCATAGACAGGATTCCACCACCCGCACCGGCAAGGGCATGGGCGACATTGTCGTTTTGTGGTATCACGGGCTTGGATGCAGCAGGTGCCATTGTATTGACTTGCTCTTCTTGGTGGTACACTCTGATTTCAAAAGGTTGCGGGTGTTTGGGTAAATCTAGATGAGACAAGAGCAAATACTAGTTGATGTCTTCGTTCATGTCGTCGCCGTTCAATGCGGAGACGCAGGCATGGCGTGGCATAGCAGTGGTCAATCAGTCAGTTGACCAAGCGAACCGGCGTCTGAGCAATGCAAATCAGCCGAGGTCCGAGTGCAGCAACGGCACGGCAGTGGCTGCACGCAGGACCCAGCAGGCTGGGACACGTCCCCGAACCGCCGAACTTTGCCGGGCCACTGCACGATGACCTGTCTGCCCGTCCGAGACGCGTTGGTTGAGTTGGCATCTGACAGCCAGCTGCAAGCCCTTTCTCTCTCTCTCTCTCTCTTTCTGATGACGATGACCGATGCGCGGCACTTGACTGTCTCGGGCCCGTTCTCGTTCTCGGTTAGCATCTGCCCCGACCCAGCCTGTTGGGATTCCAAAGCTGTGCCGCATTACAGTAAGCTGGTTCAGCCCCAGCAACACGATGCAAAGCGCCGCACAGCACAGTACGACACCGTACCGTGCAGTAGAGGGACGACAAGGCCTCTTCAGCCCCGCCACGGATTCTCAGGATCAGGATCAACCGGCTGCCCCGACTTTTCCAGAACCACGCTTCCATGGTGGGCAGGGCGGCAGGGCAGCCGTCGCGGTTTCTCCAACGTCGTGCCACCCAGCCCAGCGCAGCCAGCCAGCCAGAGAGAGTAGCAGCTCAGTCAGTGGTGATGGCCTCCTGCACGGTCCAGTGCATCCGGAATGGCTCGCAATTGTCGTGTCTCAGTCATTTTTCTTGACGACGGGTGACCGAGTATCCGGGCAGAGCGACCTCGAACGGCCTGGGGGTTTCCAACGCATGTTGCGAGAGGCCAAACGCTTATCCTCAGACGCGGTCTACCCAGGCCAATGCAAAAAGACCTGGCTGAGAAGTTCGGCAGGATGCACATCGCACATGTCCGTTGGTGTCCCGGTGCTGTTCATGGTCCATGCAGGCAGGCTCCAGCAGGGTTCCTTTCGACTGAGCGGGTTGAGTGCATGCTGGCTCGATTAAGTATATGGGGAAAGCGGACAAATGGCATCCTTGGTAAGTAACGCATCTATACTGTAAAATGTCGCCGGCGACGACGACAGGGGCGAGGGTGCATGCGTGGGTGCGCGGGTGCGTAGGTGCGGTGGTGGTGGTTCCCCGGCTGCACCGTCAATCCTTCGGCAAGGGAAACCTCACCTGCTGCTTCCCGTGCCAGCCGTTTCGCTCTGGAAGGAGCAAGTCCCGGTCGATGTCAACGAGTCACCTCCCAGAGCTGCGCACCGAAGGATTTGCCAGCTGCAGCTCCAGCTCCAACTCCTATCTGTCTACTGCCCACTGCCCACTCTTCACGTCCACTCTTTGCTCATGCCCGTCTCGCCCGCTCCTGTACCCCCGCGAACGCTCTCCGTTGATGATGACACAAGTCTGCCGCCTCAGTTCTCTGGGCTGACGGCCGAGCCGTCCACTCCAAGATCTCACTGGGAGGCATTTGTCCAACAGGCCGGGTCCGTTCTGTCGCACTTGGCCTCCGTCATGGCCGCCCTTCTCCACGTGGCGTGGCATCGTCGACATGGCTGTAATTGCAGGCGTGGCGGTGTAGCGGATGAGCTGTGATGGTCTGCAAGGAGCTGTGCTGGACTGCACACTATTGTGTTGCGTCGTCTCTATTGTCTTGTCCTGTCTTGTACGATATCCTCATCCGTCCACGCCCTCAACCTCGCCTGGCCTGGCCTCAGCTCGCACACAACCGGCCGCTATGCTCGCTCCCACAGGTGTGCAGTCTGCCCACGCCTCGGACTGCTTGGCGATTACCTAGGCACTCGCTGAATGCTGGTCCCTCACTCGCCCGTTCGCGAGCTCACCTCCTTGGTGTTGGGCGACCCTCGTGTCATCAGCCATCAGCCATCAGCCGTTAGTCGTTAATCCCCATCGGGGAACAATAAGCCAGAGCTCGACATCCCAGGAACACCTGTCCGGACTCTTCCATGAGAACAGAGCACGCTGAGTGCCTGGCCCTCGGCGGACAATCCCCCCTTTCCCCTGCTGTCATTGCTATTTCGGGAATAAGTTGCCCAGATAGGTTGGCGACTGTTCCTGCCGCTATCCGCGCTGGGAACTACCCTGCAGACGACAGCCGGACTACTGTGAGATCCACCAGAGGCAGCGACAGGCAGACACTTAGACACGACGCGTGGTTGGCTCTCTCGCTAACCACAAACTTCGACCTGCGTATTTCTGGGCCTCAGTAGACTAATAATCTATCTGCACTCCTGGCTGAAACCGAGAAGTGCTCATGTCATATTCTGAATGTCACGTCGATATCCAGAAGAATAATCAACACGCTCATGCCGTCTTCGTCTTGTCTTGTCTTGTAGCTGACAAGGGGCTCGCTGAACCTGATTAGATCGGACCAGATCTGATCTGATGGCACCCTTCAGCCATGCTTTTCTTACCGTCTCACACGCCCGTTCCGCACTCATCAACTGCTAGAAAAGACTCGCACGGTATGGGCGCAGAGGGTTCTTTCGTCGCGTCGACCAACAGGCCTTCGACCCGGGGTCCCCAGAGAGCCATGGAGGAGGACTACCATCAAGTCCAGCGCGACCCATAGTCCTTGCGCCTCTGTGGTGTCAAGCTGGGCCAGCCCGTTCCCTCTCAGCACCTCTCCACGGGCAGAAGAAGTTAGCCTGTTGCGCAGGTACCTACACTGATACCTCACGATGGCCACCACGGGTCTGCCCCGACCTTCATCAGGGGCTGTTGCGCTGCAAATACCAGGTCTGATGTGATCCCGATCCGATCTGATCTTAGTCTGCCACCGGTACTGTAATCCCCGTGGCTGTGCTTTCGGGCCTGCCCTCCGTCCGCATTTCTTGCGCCCTACACGGAACCCCCAGACAGCAGACTGGACCATGGCCCACTAGGCATCAGGATCCCATGTGCCGTAACGAGGCTGATCCTTCAAGTCTCCTAGGCTGAAGGAGGCTCCGAAGGCTCGTCTTGAGTGATCCCTCAAATCCACGAGGCTATTGGTGTCTTGACCCATCCTCACCCCCTTCTATCGGCCGAGACAGTTGGATGACTACCTTGCCTTCCCCCGTTGTGCTTTCGAAATCTTTCACACCATCATCCATACGAGCCTCGCCTATCCTTCGTGACGTATGTGTGCGCTGCGCCAACCCTATCTGAATAAGCAAAATCTGCAAACTCCCTTCATTGCTCACTCATACTGGAGCCCATGCCCTCTTCTCTCCTTACACCCCTTTGAATGCTCGGCAACGGCCTCGAGGGCACATGCCAATGCTAGGATGGGCATGATGCATCATCCTGGTACTCACATTCTCGCAAGAAATGTTGCCCCAAGACCAATATCCATCCAGCGTACCTTGCCGCACAAGAAGGTCACGCCCGAGACCATCGACGACGCCTATGCCGAGTTCATCCTTTACTGTAATCCGGGTGTGCCGCAAGACACTGACACCACAGCCTTGAGAGATGCCTTCAAGGTCCCGCCAAAGAGCGGAGGGAAGTCGTTCAGCACTTATACACTCTTCGAGTTGATAGGGCTCTTTCAAATTAAGGAAATCAAGACCTGGGCAGACTTGGCATTGCAACTAGGGGTCGACCCGCCGGACCAGGACAAAGGACAGAGCGCGCAGAAGATCCAACAGTACGCTGTCCGCCTAAAGGTAATGAGTGTGATCCCGACGGTATTTTAACAGCAGCAACTAATTAAATTCAGCGGTGGATGCACTCGATGCATATCGATGCCTTCTTCGACTATCTCCTTGGAAACCCTCATCCATACTGGACAGAAATCCCCACAGATCCGAACCCAGTTCTAGAAGAAGGCCGTGATGGCGTAGCGGCAGAGGATGACATGGCCTTGAGGTCGCTATTGCCACAGATCAGGCCACGCAGGGGGAGGAAGCGACCGGAGAACGAAGACTCGAGCAGGTCACCCTCACAGAGACCGCGGACTGAGAGCGGTGGTGAAGAGATGGGAGGAGGTGGAAGTGGTGGCGCCAGTGGCATCCAGCCACTTGACCTGTGGCCTGCGCATCCCGGAGCAGCAAATGGACCCGTGGTCTTCCCTTCACCGTCTCAAGACCAATTCGCCCGGATGAACTTGAACCTGGCCACACCAGGGGCTGCTTGGGCGGGCGAGAACTTCGCCCAAACTCCATTAACAGCACAGTCGTACTCCGCAATGACGCCTTCACCCGGGACTGGGTACTGGGCCGCTCAGACTGGGGATCCTAAGCCCGCATCCGCACCAAGCAAGCCCAAAGCGAACAAACGACATGGAGCCAAGGTTGTGTCTTCGGCTTGGAGGAGCGGTGGTCCTGGTGGCCCTGGAAAGACGCGCGGAAGACCTCCAATAAACCGTCAAAACACCAGTTCGACCAGCGATGCCTCGCCCTACCATGCCTTCCCTGCCCAGAGCAGCCCTACATACGACCATGTCTCTCCGCACATGACACCTAACATCCCAGCCTCTGTTATGGCGGCCAGCCCGAATCATCCTGCCATTTCAATGGCCTCCGAGCCTCAGTCGAACCTGATCATGAACCAACAACATACTGCCTTTGATGCGTCGATCCAGGATCAGTCCCATCCAAGGACCCTGAGAACCACTCGAAGCCGGCTTTCACTACAGGTGCCAGAAAGAGCAGGGGCAGAGGTCAGGCTCGCAACGCCACCAGGAAACTCAGGCGCACCGCCGATGGTCATGCTCAACGGCAGAGCAATGAGAGGTCATCATAATGCTAATTTCGGTACGATCCCGCAGAGCACAGATGCCCTAGTTATGGATGCATTTGGGTCAACAAGCCATAATTATCTCCCTCTTCAGGAGCAGCAACAACAAGCACAACACCACCACCAGCAGCATCAGAATTATCAGCAGCACCTCCAACCAGGTGTGTCTGTCGCGGTATCATCAAACGATCCATTCACGTATGCCACTGCGGCTCAACAATACCAACAGGGCTCGACATCGCAACATCAATCGGCAGCTGAGGACCGTAAAGGGATACAGTTCTCAGACCCCACGGACCGAACCAACCTCGACGCGCTCGAATCTTTCTTTATATATGATATAGTAGGAGCCGATTGGTTCGACTCAAACGGTAACCAGATCCCGGCATGCAGCGTTGACGAGGCGGCGGGTATCTACCAGCAAGTCATCGAAGACGTCATGAAGGGCGCGGCCAGCAAAGAGACGTTCCTGATCAACGTGGCAGCGCTCATAGGCGGCGGCCTGCTGAGGAGCGGCAGGAGCGTCAAGGTGCACAAGACGGCGGGCGGGGACGGGTCCAGCGTGTACGACTGCAACTGGGAGCTGCAGCTCGGAGACGTCAAGGGCGCCTACAGCATCCGCGTCGCGCTACCGCATGGCAACTATTGGAGGGCACAAAGAGGCACACGAAGCAGAGGAAGCAACACACTTGACGCGACGAGGGATGACGAGGACGCCGAGGGCGAAGAGGACGACAGCGAAGTGGCAGACAGGGGTGATGACGACGACAATGGGGCCAAGTGGCAAAGAAAGTACCGCGACCTTCTCGAGATTGTCCAGCAGCAGAAGTCGGAGCTGAGTGACATCAGGAACGCTATGTTGAGGCTGTTCCAGCAGCCAAGGACGTTAAACCCTGGCGAGGGATCGATGCAGCAATAAACTGGGCCGACGAGTTTTGGGTACGCCAGTGAAATACGATAAGCCTCTCAGGACAAGGCTGAGCAAGGCATGACAGGGCATGCCAGAGCGTGACAAGTGCGGGTTTGGAGTCGGCTCAAAACCGGTTGATAGAGCGTGGAGTCTCCGAGGGAAGGCGTTTTGTACTTACACTGGACTGGGCCGTGTGTTACTTTGCTGTTGGATCTGTAGAGTGGGCTTGTTTTGTATAGATCGATGGTGTACTTTAGTCGTTGAGATACCATAGCGATTTTCTTTTGCTTCACGGTTGCTGTAGCGTTGTCTGGCTACCACGGACATGCGTGACGGTCTGTTTTCTCTGCATTGGGAAGGGGTCGTCGGATCTGGGGATTTTTATCCATGCACTGATGATCCTCAGTTATGTTGAGTCCTGTGCATTTTCGAAGATATCTGCTCGTAGATGTGCACACGCCCACTGCTATTTTCGAGGCTTTTCAACTAGGAAACTGCCGGTAAGGTCTTTTTACCTACCTTATGAACTATGTCCGATTACTAGTATCTTTCTCTAGATAAGCCTGGCTGGCTTTGATTCGTCTACAATCGGTGGTCTCGAGGGCAACCATGTTGATAGGGACCGGTGGCTTACTAAGTCACAACCGTCCATGGCGATCACGTCTGGAACTGTGAGATCTGCGTCGTTCTTTCAACTGTTCCTCTCGAGAAATCCACCATGCGAGCCAAGGACAGGAGGGAGTCTTGAATGGGTTTTATTTTAAGCAAAATCCTTGGGCGAAGTGCTTGGTTTCGGATGGCAGGTGGCTCATTTGGAGCCCGGATACCACTCTTTCTCGGAATTCGCCTTCTATCCTGCCACCGCTATTTTTGGTCGCACCAATACCCTCATTTACATAGTTCCCACCTATTGGAACATGAAGGCTCATTGTACCATGTCATGGTACTGGGTCCTAGCACCGTGTTGATGTCCATGCAGTGCTGCATATTGTGGACCTCGACGCTGCGAGGACGGACCAGTTGACATCTTGAATAGGTACCTCACAACTGCATAAGGTATCCCGCTACGAGGTTCCGTTTCCTACGAGAGGGATGTGGCATACTTATGTGGGTGTTCGGTTTCGGGAGGATCTTCTTCGGCGCTATTTTCGTGGGTGGCGTTGAATATCTGATATCAAACTGGTCATATTAATATCACAATGCTTCTGTCTCCCACTACGTCGTAGTGTTGAGGGCCTTTTGTCTCCTAAGGGATCTGCCGTGTCTGGGCCTTCCATTCCTGGAGAAGATTGCGCGGTGGCAGCGGCACTCAAGGTTGCTTGCAGATCCTTCGAATCCTTTCGCACCCCATGGTAGGGGCTTGTGCGTCATGGATAACTACAAGCAGGATTCCCGGGCTGCTCACGGGTCACACCGCAGCGTGGCTATACCGACAGGAGGCATGTCAAATAGAGGATAAAAATCTCCCCTAGCCAGTCACCGATCTTAAATCCCGGCTTTTGTACCTGAACATTGTCATACATGTTAGGTGTTATGGCGGTGGTCCCTGCCAAGAAGATGCTTGTCGTCCCAGCCGGTCGTACTTCTTTCTAGGCACCGACATTGGCAACGAGGATGGATTCTTAATGTACTAAGTCCTGGGTACACATGTTCACTTGCCAAAAAAAGAAAAGGAAATGGACTCCAACTTGAGCAACTAAGCTACTCCTTGGGAACGGACAGGCAGCACCTAGGCAGAAAGATTGACACCCAATTACGAGGCTGGGCCGTTCCGCCCAAGGCCTTCACAAGCTTTCCATAGCGGGCCGTGGATGAGATTGGCGTGGCTTGGCCCAGACCTGGGTCGATCACTTCCAATGGACATCTGTGCCCTCGAACCGTCTGCCTCCACCATCTCAGGGTCGACCTGATCACATGTCTGATCAGCGGATCCAGCAGATCATATTTGCGTCTCCAATGAGCCGGGCGTTGCATATGAAGTGGGCTGTGCTTGGAGTACAGACAAAAGTACCGCAGCCGAGTATCTAGGAATTCGTGTCGACCTGTCGGATCCCAAGGTCGACGCCCGGCAAGCATCTCTGTGCAGCGGATAAAGCCTTATGTTGCTGGATCACTCCACTCAGTATATCTCGCGTTTTGAATATCATTAGAGTATGTTTCTGGTGAATCCTTTCTGGTTATGCCTGCTACTTCTGTTTGATCAAGCGATTGGCCCGTGGATATTCCACACAGTGGAGACACACAGCTGTGTTGTGTGGTGTCAGGGGCGGGGATAACAGATGTTGTTGGCGCAATCTTAGATCCAAGTATATTATCTGCCTATTGGTTTTGGTTGTGTTCACTTTGAGATTGACTCAGGAATTCAGGTCAACTTCAGCAGCTCCTGTATGGAAATCCAGTGTGAGGTAGCACATGTTGACCTCAGAAGGGATTCTACCACTAATGTCGCCCGGTGTAGATGCCCCGCCGTGTGTGCAATGCCTGGGTTCGGCCCCTAGCGAATATCAATCTTCCTTTCATTCTAGTTCTGGTTTCGGTGCTTTTCGGTCCTTTTTCAATACATTTTTATCTTAATTCACATTCTACTTTATCAACTGTCCAGTGGCTGACTCCTGGAAGACTTGTCTACAGCTCTGTTCAATAAAATATTAATTTGGTCTCTTCATGGCTCATCTACATGCTTGAGGTTCGAAAGTATGCATGCCAACCGCAGAGGAGGCAGCAGTAGCAAGGGTGTTTCTCGAGATGATGTGGCCACGGTGCTGACTTCACTCACGCTCTCTAAGCATGAACACAGAATGTGCTTTCCACGTATGAGCGGAGAGAGCGATACTACCAATTCGAAGGCTCAGAACGAAGTAAGGGAGGACCGGAGTGACGAGAAAGCGAGTTTCACCGCTCTATCGTGAGACTCGCCTGACTTTCGTTGATGGTTGTGTTGATTAATCGATCAGGAGCAGCACAAACTGTACACAAGGTTTGGGCAAGTAAACAGTATTGGACACGCTTGGTGGTGGATATGATTCATCAATTTGTCTCTTTTACATAGCAACTTGTCTCGACTGTGTCTTTGTGGCACGTATAGTAGGTATGTCAATAGCTTTATACAGCCGAGTTTATACGCTCAAATGAGATGTGTTCATCACCACCAGCCTTGCGTTCAGGTAAGCTTCTGAGGGAAGAAATATACAAGAACCCCTGCGACTGGGCTCATATAGTTGCAGGTTCCCTACCACGTGACCAGAGTGAGTAGCAGGGTGAGTTTAAACGATTGAAACCGGGCTCAGAAGCGTTACCGCAAGGCGTCCCTGCTGCTTAGAGGTTGTGTGAGAGGATAAATGATCTCCCAAGTTGGCCTCCATTTATGGATGGTGCCAGGCATCTCGAGGCATTCTGTACCATCCATAAGCCATCGGTTGACATAGCGCACAGGGCCAGGGGCTCAAATCCTTTGACAGCTTCTTTTTTTACTATGCTAGGCTTTTCGATCAATCCTTCTATAGGTACAGTAGGATATGATCACATCAGTCATAGGTGGGAAGCAGTGCTGTGCGCTCTGCCTCCTGTCCACGACAGCTCTCCGACAACTCCCAGGAGTAGGAGGATGAACAACGTGGAGAGATCCAAGGCCGAGAAACATCTGCAACGTCATAAGGATGCCTCGTAGGACCATACTGACAAAGTATCTCTGCTGTCCTCGCAAGATTTCATGGGCAAATACGCTGCTTCGCCCCTGGCAATCGCGGAGAAGGCCATTTGAAGGTTGAAATCGAAGATCAAGAGCTTGTCCCGTTACTCTGGAGATGTGCTGCAGAAGAGTATCCCAAAAAGTGATATCCTGTCAGAGCTGAACCCATGAGGGGCCGTACTGTGGGAAATGGCCGCATAGGAGGAGCAGCATAATTATTGCAAAGGCAGGTCCGTGGAAACGGACAAGATTCAGTCTCGGGAGACGTGCGAATCGTTGATCTAGCATGTACAACATGGCTTTTCCCGTGTATCCGCAATGGAGTCATTGTATATGAATTTAAATCAACTGATCGCTGGTGGGCGATGATTGCATCACCATGGACAGTCAGCTCAGCAGGGCAGGGGCCTGATCTACAAAGGTCGTACTGTATAAGGGTCGAACAGGCAATTTTGTGTTCTCGTGAAGTTACATATTTCGGGCGTGTCGATCAACTGTGACAATTTTGAAGACCAAAGACCAATCGCACTAATGTGGGCAAACCAATTTTGCTTGGGTGTGTTGAGTACTTCTGAGGATGGTGTGCACATGCAACCTCACCCTCTGACAGAGGTCTTCGGTGACACGCTCTGAAGTAGTGTCCTGTAGGTGTTCTCTTACTACCTGTTTCATTCTATGTCATGGTTATCAAGGCGCATGTGGCCCCTGGAAAGACTCACGCGTAATCACGGGGTGCTGATAATGTATTCCATACGAAATTATGTCCCTGTAGTCAAAGGCATGAGCAGAGGTTACGATTGTGAAAACTCATGACATTTCAGAGACTCCAAAGGCCAGAACTTGATCCAGTGATCTTCCACGCCTGAACCAAACAATCTTGCCTCCTTACTATAGCACATGTCCCCTCAATTGGATCCATATTTCAACAAGCACTTGTGTATCCACCCCTGTCCTCTCCTTTCACAAGACGCGCAATCACCGTTGATTTGAGCTGACCGGCTCATCTCACTGCCAAAGTCCCGCTTGAAAGGAAGCGTTTGAGTATTGAATTCAGTAGCACCGTCACGCTCTAGAACGTCGTAATATTATATTATCAGCTGATTTGCCGTGGAAATTTCATTCGAGTGAAACATACAAGACAAGCTATTGTGGGAAGTAGTTGGTACAGCAAGGATGACACCTGCTGCAGAAAGGCACAGCAAAGCGAGGAACTTTATTTTTAGGTGGTGATGCCGACTGATTAGGTCCTTTGAAAAGTGATGCAGGTATAGTGGGTGTTTCCCAGAGTGGGTCAAGAAGCATTGGGCAAGACTGTCCAGGTGAGGTCTTTATATCGCATTGACTCCCTTGTGTTATCTGCGTCCTCGGCCGAAACTCCATCCTTGTGCCTTAACCTAAGCATCTGATACGGTAATAACAAATCTGACATGACTTTGAGTGACTCATAGAATCAGCTCACAACTATAAGTTTTGCGATCAAAGTTCTCACAGCCCTATTGAGAAGCATACTATATGATGTCAACTCATCTGACTTCAAAGTGCTTCGACACGCACAAATAAGAATTAGTCCTCATTTGTTGTGTAAGTGGGTTTCACGCCATCCAAATGTTCCAATTCACCTAATGAACTCAACACGATGAGCACTAGCGATGTATCCTCTCCACGGTCAATAGAACTGGCCTATTTGGTTATGGGGTCCACCGCTATTGATGGGACTGATCAAGCTCTCCGTGTGTCTTCTCTGTTGGAACATCTTTGGCAAGGCACAAAATCTACGAAAACTTTTGACCATCTGGATATTCATGAACATTGTCTGGACGATTGCCTTTGTTGGTTTCTTGTTGGGCCAATGTGGCTCTCACTTGGTCGCGTTGTTCAGTGCAACGGAACACTTAACCTATTGCGAGAAACACCCCTTGGCAGGATATTTTCGTAAGTCAAACTACAAGCATGCATACAATCTACTGGTAAACTTTCATATCCACTGAGAACCAGGTTACTATCAACATCTATATATTCAATAGTTATGGGGACTGATGTTGCTATGGACTTTGTCATGCTTGGTATCCTGGCTCCCGTCATTCTAAAGCTGCAAATAAGCAAGCATACAAAAGGAAAACGGATATTTGCACGTATAAAATCGGATAGTATATGGGTACAAAATCATGTGATATAACAAAAAGCAGAATAATTCTCTAATAAAGTAACCCTTACCTTTTAAAATATCTTGCTTACTTTAAGGAGTATAAAAAGTACTAGGTTAGGCCTCAAGTAATGCTTAGTAGTACCTATTAATACCGTTCGCCCTCGCCCTATCTGGCCCTTTCTTAACTTAGTTGCTAGCCTAAAAGAAATAGAATAATAAAATTAGTAATTAAAAAAAAAAGATTAGCTGGGGAGAGGGAAATTGGAAGTTAGGCGTTGTTTGTTTCTGGGGGCTATATATACCCTTGTACTATCTGATTTCGTACGTGCGAATATCCGTTTTCTACAAAAGTTCTAAATATTTTGACCTTCATGGTCGGCGCACTGTAAGAGGAACAACTCTGCTTTCCTCCCTAAGTACCTTGCTGAAGACTGATATCCCTCAGCTGTCTCAGCGGATCCGATGCCAAGGCCTACATCTACATCAAGGCTGAGAGGATCGCCTTTTCTGGGATGGGATTAATAGGACCTGCACCAGTTCCATTTCTATGCTTTCACTGACTATCCTAAAGCCCTGAAAACTGCGCTTTCGATCTGGAATCTTGCAGAGGTCCAGATCGGCATCGTGGCCGCCTGTGGGCCCACACTCCGACAGCCACCGGCTCGCCTCATGCCTTCGATTGAGGTCGTCGCCAGTCTGCTCAAACATAGGTCTGAGTCGGCAGCCCGAGAAAATTAAATCCAACCATCTTCCTAGTTTGTACGGACACCACAGCAGGAAAGCGTTCAGTACCTACAGGACATCAGCCGAGTCGCTCTGGTAGTAACTAAGAAGAACCAGAACGAGTACAGTCACCTAAAAGATCTCAAAGTACCTTCCGGTACAGCACAAGTTGGAGACAATATACATCACACTCGATGGTATGGCGGTACAGTGGGACGGAATTAATGCTTCTGGCTCCGACAAAGCTGGAGACAACTGACGTTTTGAAGCAACCTTTATGCGTCTCCTTTATTCAACTGGACAGAATTACGTTCGAAATCTCGGAGCAACTAAGCTGTCGCCGATAATACTGCGCGGGCAATTGAGTGAGAAAAGATCCGTCGCCTGCGACAGTCGTCACTCGCACCCAGCTTCGAACAAGTAAGGATCCGGGAACAGAACGACGTGCTCGGCAGCCGGAGATCGACGGTCAATAGCACCGCCTTCGGCGGGAAGTTCCATGTGCCAGCCGAGCAGGAGTGCACGGAGGGCATGGTGTGGGTGAATAAGCCGGAGGCGTCGGTCAACAGTTGATCTCTGAGTGGACGCAAAGAAGCGAACGATGCTGGTTACAGCATATTCCGTAGGTCGAGCCTTGGCTGTATGCGGGCTGGCCTAAGCGAGGATTAATACTGCCTGGTCCAGAGACTCTGGGCGCGTAGTTCGTCTTCTCTCGTCGCGGAGTGGCGGAAGCGAAGTGTGGTACCGGTGATCTTGGAGATTGCTGACTGCATCCCCTTGTTGATACGTGACGAGTTGCTCAATTTTGTCCTCCGTTATTGGTACAAATGTTGCATGTCTAGGATAAGAGACAGGCCTTGGTAGTGATCTGCATGCTGATGAACTACCAGATTGTCCCAAAACTCGTGAATAAAGCTCGCAATGGTTTTCTTTCCGTCAGCTAAATTTTAATTTTTTTGCGCACGGAAGTATTGATCGAAGAGTCTCCCGCCATCGAAATTAAGCCAGCGTCATGGACGATAAAGAAGTTGCCGTTGAACCAGTTGAGGTTGTCTCCAACCAGGTGGTGGACAAGAAACTGCAATGGAAACGAGATCTCCTTCTCCTCCCTGTCCTGGGGACAATGTATATGCTCCTATTCTTGGATCGAACTAATATTGCCAATGCCCGCATCGAGGGGCTCGAGGGCGGCTTGGATATGCCGCCGACGGGTTACAACACCGCACTGTGGATCTTCTACGTCCCTTTCGTCCTCGCCGAGGTCCCAAGCAACTTGATCCTCATCTCGGGCAAGATCAAGCCAAACTATTTTCTCGGCGGTCAGATGTTCCTCCTGGGTACGTCGTGATGGATTTCGCTATTCCCACGCGGTGTTGACTACTAATATTCAACTGATAGGGATTCTTGGTATGTCCCAAGGGCTCACGGCAAGTTATCAAGGACTCTGGGTCATTCGCTTCCTGATGGGCACCTTTGAAGTTGCCCTCCCTGCGGGGGCCGCCTACATGCTGTCCATGTACTATACTAAGCGCGAGTCTTCGATCCGCTTTGCCTGGTTCCTCAACTTTGCCCTTGCTGGTCCCATCTTTTCGGGTCTCCTCGCTTATGGACTTGTCAACCTGGACGGTACTGGTGGCCTGGAGGGTTGGAGATGGTGAGTCTCTTCTCGTATTGCCGCGTGTTTTCAAGGCAAGGAGGCTCACATGATTTTAGGATATTTGTAGTTGAAGGTCTGATGACCATTGTGCTCGCTGGCATTTGCACCCTCCTCCTCCCAGACTTCCCCCAAAACGCCCAGAAATGGTTCCTCAAGCCCCAAGAGCGCCACCGCCTCATGGAAGTCCTCGAAGCATCCAGAGGTGCCGAGACCAAGGGATCCGCCATCGACCTGATCCCACTGTGGAGGGTGCTCATCGACTGGCGCATCCACCTCTTCACCTGGTGCTTCTTCTGCTGCGACATCACGGCCTCGTCGATCGCTGCCTTTGCCCCGACTATCTTGACCGAGCTGGGCTGGAAGTCGACGACCGCGCAGCTCATGACCATGCCCGTATGGGGGTCGGGCATCGTCGGTTCCCTCTCTGCCACGTGGCTGGCTGCGCGGTTCAATCTCCGTGGACCGTTCGTGCTGGGCGGCATTTGTTTCCAGCTCGTCGGCTGGGTCATCATGTACGTCTATGTACTGCAGGCTGGGGTAAGATATATGGCCCTCTTCTTTATGTCCATGGGTACTTTCTCCCAGATGCCCCTTCTCCTCGGGTGGCTGAGTGCCAACCTGCGCGGGCGCAAGTTCATGGCCGTCGGCATGGCATGGATGGTCGGCTTCGGAAACTGTGCCAACTTCATCTCGGCAAACGTCTTTCTCAAGTGGGAGTCACCTAGATACCCCACAGGATTTACGTCAGGCCTAGCATTTACTATCGTTGGTCTTGTCACGGCTTGTGTCATCTGCGCGCTGCTTGTCTGGAAAAATAGACAGAGGGACATGATCCGTGGGCTGATGGACGATGAAGAGAGGGAGCGGTATGATGAACTGCATTTCAGGTTCGTCTATTAGAGTTGTACCTGGCTGGCGAGCAGTCTTTATGTTTGCCTGTACAAGCTTCCGCTCGGTGGAGAGCCACCAATTGACAACAATGAGCCATTGAAGTACAACATCCGAATAGAACAGGAGGCTTGCAGTGGTTACATAAAACGGGTCACGAACTTCTAAAAGTTCTGTTGCAAGTCTATTGTTGATACGCAAGCCCAATTCTGGAAGCAGACGGCCTCGGGGCTGTTGCGGTCCTTGTCAACCTCACAGAGTTTATTGTTGGCAACCAGTGTGCATGTAGGAATTCAACCCACACCATCCACCATCCACCAACAAGACTTTAGACCGTCAATATCTCAGCTTCCCTGCCCAAACCGAGTCGTTTGTCTCTGCCTGTCGTTGGCTCTGATCCATCCGCTTTGAGGAGCTACACTTCGTGTCTCTGACCGTCACTTCGAGGATTCCGCCTTTCCCACCTACTTAAGCTCGCACCTTCCCATTCGGCCGGGTAGCTTCATACTTACTTCCTTCCCACTCTCCCCTTTCAGTCACTCGAGGCCAGCATCCCATTTAGAACAAACCACTTCTCATGGGCTTCTGAAGTAGCCAGAGGCTTTAGAACGGTGTTCAACACAGGTATTGCTCGTTCTAAATAGTCAGCATCAAACGAGATCAAGACCAACAACTTTCACAGCTGTTCAGCAACGACGACATTCGGTCTCAACTCACAAAACTAGTCTGGCCCCCACGTTCTTGTACAGTAAGCCTGAACCATTCAAGGCGTTAAAAAGCATGAAACCGTATCCGCGCCTGAATTCTGACCCTTCTACAGCCGCAGCGGAACCCTAAGTCTGTCTGCTTCCTCGCACCGACGGAAGCCGTCGACTCTGGAACATCATTCAACGTGCTTGCTGCAGCCGCGACAACTTCTTCGAGCACTACGCGCAGGGTCACATGGAAGAAGGTAACCGCGAAGGCCCACAACCCAGTCGCAGCCTCAAGCCACGACCAGTCACCATGTCGTCTGTACGGCCTACTGATTTCCCCCGTTTCCTCGAGCTCCCCTTCGAGCTTCGCTGGGCTATCTACGAGCTCTGCCTCCCTACGCGAGTCATCGACTGCGAGGTTCGCGACCTGCCAGACGCTTCCAGGGCTCTCATATCCAGGCAGGAGGGACGGGCCTTCAGACACATCATAGCCAGCTTCTACAGGACGCCGGTCATAGCGAGAGCCATCGCGGAGCGGAGGTGTACCGCAGCCTCAGAAGGCACATGGTCACCCCACTGACAATGAGTGGGTAGGGAGCTGGTACACCTACGATGCCGAGGGTTTCATCGACCCCAAGCCAGTACTCTTTGAACCCAAGGTCTGACGTTCTCTACATTTTGCCCGATGATTTGCTTTTCACCTGCGACAAGCAAAAGTTTCTGGACAGGACCCCATTCCACCTCGCGAAAAACCAGGACGCTGTCTTGGCCGTCCACCAACAGGGCATTGACACTCTGGCTGGTTCGAAGATACTTGCGCATGAGTGCTTCTTAGGCCGCAAGAAATGCATTATTGTCCTCAACGAGACGGAGGTTATCAATACTGCAAAGTGAATCACCTCGTGCGGCCTGTTTGGCCTCTTCGGGGAGGAGCGGACCGTCCTCGTGGACGTCGACGACTTGGAGCGCATTGACTACTTCGACAGGAATCTTAACGGCGAGGGTACGTTTGAGAGCGAGAACTTATGGGAGAACGTACCCATCGCACCTGGCGGCATAAGACGATACAGCTCACATAGCAAAGTCGCCCTCGAGAGGACATGGCACGAGGGCTCGCCTCTCGTCAGCGCCGAGGAGCGCACCCAGATCATCACCAAGGACAAGAAGGAGGTAATGTGCCTGATCAGACAAAGCTAGCTGGAGGTCAACGGCTGTTTTGATAGCACAGTGCTCGATGACGCCTCTATCGTGCCCCCCAAGGGCGAACCTGGGAACAGAGACTTTGACGAGGAGCATCCCAACGCTCAGCCTTGGTACGACAAGCTGCCAGCGTTCTCGTTTACCGTGCGGGTGCATGTGCAGAACCTCGAGGAGGTATGTTGCTGTCGACAGCCAAGCAGGTCGGTCAGGCTATCGAACGTGAGTAACATCGTAGGGCGCTTTGTGACGCACGATAGGGACTACAGTATGGCGGCAGCAAGGTGGACGGACTAGGAGACAGAGTCGGCCAGCAATCTGGTTTCCAGGGGACTTGAATGCCCGTGTCTGGCCGAAGGAATGCCGTTTGGAGCATCCAGATGACGAGGTGATCGCTTCACACCAATGTCGTGCGGCACGGATCAGGGTTCAAGGGGAGTTCAGCCACGATCAAGCTTTCGGCGCGAAGAGACATGGATGGCAAAGATGCCGACAATGAGATGCGACAGCCAGTACACATTACAACAGGGCTTGGGCAGTGAGGCTTCCAGTCGAACCCATGGCTCGTCTTCCGCAAAAAGCGTCATTGCCACTACACAATACACGAAGATTTTCTATCTCAACAAGCATACACACCTGGACATCAACAGTAACAATCGTGAGAGGATGCGACGACTTCCTATGCATTTTGCAATCCCACCTGCTTTCGAACAAACAGTAAGTAGCAGTACTACTCCTGCGCAACCCGACGCCATGCTATGAGAAGACAATGCTAGACACGACACGAGTGAGCCCTGGGTATATCCATCCCATCTCGTTTTGACAACAAACGCACATCAAATCAACGCTCTTCTCTTTGCTCCTGCAGCCGTCTCGAACCGGATGACTGTTTCCTCCTCCTTTTGCGCTTTTGCCGTTGCTTGAATTCTGCTTTGAATATGATCTGTCCTTGTACTCGATAGATATGATGATCCACAATCGATGCCAGTCAAATGTAACAATCTCTCCACTCCAGCCACGTACTTCTTAAGCTATTAGTTCTTCTTCATCCTCCTCAAACGTCAGCTCGCTCGGTGGCTTGTACGCAGGCGTGGTGCTCGCCACCCTGCTAAGGAAGCTCGGCCTGGCTGGCGTGAAGCTCGGCCGCGCGGGCGTCCGGAAGGGCGTGTAGTCGGTGACCATCCTGGACCTCCTTCCATCGTTGACCGGCGCCGGCGTGTTCCACCTCGAGTTGCGCCTCGTCGCCCGGAAGTCCATCATGCCACCAAGCTCGGGCACCCGGTCCCCGCCGGGCCCGACACCACTCGTCTGCGAGGCCCACACCCCGAAAAAGTGGCGCCGGTCCCGCCGCGCATTGTGTCCCATAAACTCTTGCGCGGCGCGGTCGCGGCCTCGCAAAGATACCGACGCCAGCTCCCAGGCCTCCCAGTACTGCGACGCCGTCTGCGCGAAGTTGTACTCGGCCGCGTCCAGCCGGCCCTCGTCCTGCGCCTCGATGAGCGAGTGCCAAAGCACGAGGTGGGCCTCCTTATCGGCGTCCTCGGCGACCTCGGCAGAGAAAGTGTAATACTCATGCTTCTCGCGCCAAGCCTGCGCGACGTCGAAAATCAGGCCGCCATCGTCCTCGGCGCGGATGTCGTCTGCCTCCCAACCACTAGTCACGACCTCGGCAGACTTTTGCCGCCACGAGTCGAGGCTGTCCCTGAGCGTGTCGCAGCGGACGCGGTAGCGGAAGTCTTTGTATAGCTTGCGCATGCGGCGTTGCCATTCCTGACGGCGCACGTCGCGCCAGTGCTTCATGACGCTGTCACTAATCGAGTAGAAACGACCCAAGCGGGACCAGCTCTGTAGCCGGCTGACGGGCTCGAGCTGGCCACGCCATTGCTCGATGGCCTTCGGCACCACGCGTTGGAGGATCATGCCGCGGGCGTGCATGGCCCCTATTTCAAGCTGCTCGATAGCGTCGATCGAGGCGTTGAAGAAACCTGTAATCGAGTCGTGGTAGCGGACTTCACGGGCCAGATGGCGCATGTTGCGGCTGTTGGTGTGTGACTGCCTCGCTGCGTCGATCCATTTCTCGCAGAAGCGAGCCCGCTCCTGTCGCTGGGTGACACGTTTGCACAAGATCAGGCGCCATTCGCAGTACCAATGATAGGTAGTACTGTCAAGTGCTTCTGCGTCCTGCTGCTCCTGCCATGCCCTTAGCCTCGTCTCATACATCCAGTGGTTCGCATGCTCCTTCAAGTCCTGAAGTATCGCAACCTTCTCGCGGCCCTTACACTCCTCAGCTTCCTGGCGCCAGGCAAGTGACAGGCCGGACCTCAGAAACTCGTCCCTACGAACAATGATCGGTCCGGCACCATCTTCAGCTCGTTCTTGTATGCGCGCTGATGTCTTCCAATGCCTCATGTACCTTCCGAGCATGGTACCTCGGAAGATGCCCTCAGCTTCTTCGTGAGCGGAAGAAAGCCAGCCAGATTCGCCATTCCAGTGATAGAAGCATGCCGCCCGCAAGCGAGTGTGATCGATTGCCACAGCCAGTCGCATTTTGGATTCTTGGTACCACACGATCAGGGCATCCTCGGCTAAGTCGCGCCTGAGCCTG
This sequence comes from Diaporthe velutina, assembly GCA_038088505.1. Classification (NCBI taxonomy): domain Eukaryota; kingdom Fungi; phylum Ascomycota; class Sordariomycetes; order Diaporthales; family Diaporthaceae; genus Diaporthe; species Diaporthe velutina. The sequence goes on along the minus strand of JBBWSJ010000030.1, from coordinate 195,963 downwards.
CGAGTACGGAACGCATGGGCCAATCTATGCTTCCCGGATTGAGTCTGTGCAGCGTCTCGCCAATCCCGCATAGCGACCAACTGGGAGAACCACACCGCTTTGCTTTCCGACTCAGATTCATCTCTGTCCCCGTCCCCGATCCAAGCGGTGAAGCATTTTCTTCGAAGAATGTGGCGTCTTGCGACCTGCGTCCGTTGCACTTCTTCATCTGCACGATTAGCCCAATGCGTGAATGCTTTCGACAGGATGAAGTAGTCCCACGCCGCGGCTGCTATGTGGTACTGTGAGCGAAGGCTAAGGTCACTGTCGAGCCAAGCCTCTTCGTCTCGCTCTTCGGGCGCATCGTAGAAGGATTCCTGCCTAGAACCCAGGTTGGGATCCCACTCGCTGCTGAAAGACTGCATCTGCTGAGCTTGGAAATCTTGCAAGCGCCCGTCCGGTTCTGGCCGATATGGCAACTCCTCAACAAACGTCCTCTCAACTGACGGTGACTTGCCCATGGCTTCTCTATCGGCGTCTCTCAAATCGGATACTGCCCTGGATGGCGCAGTAGATGACCTGACACGTTCGATAGACTGTCGGACGCGCGGCTGGGCAGTCTCGCCAGGGAGAACTGCCGGAACTACAGCAGCGGCTTCAGCGCCGCGCTCAGCAGATTCCCTGTTACGCTGGAGTCCCTCCATCTCGCGCATGTGGTCTTGATAAGCCCGCAGACCATCGTTCTCGTCAATGTGCATGGTAAGCGCAGTTTCGATCCAGACCTCAAGAGCATCGCCCATCGTGCCCCAGGCGTCCCACACCTCGGCATTTGCCTCCAATTCAATGTTTCGAGTCTTGTTCTGGCGGGCGATTCTGGCCCAGTGATTGAAGGATGACATCCTAAACATCTGCTCTCTCGACATGAGGTAGTTCACCTGGGCCTTGTTCATATCCTCCTCGTCGGCAGCATCCCTAAAAGGTAGTTTGACGGAGTATTCATCGTGTCGTAAATCGTTATATTCCTCATCGATGCGTTCTGTTTCTCGAGAGTCTTGTTCTTCCTCATACTGTGGGGGGTGTTCTGGGAGGCTCGGCTCCTCGACATAGTCGGCTTCGTCCCCAACCAAGTCCATGCTGCTGGAAACGTCCTCGTCAGAGACCACCCCATTTGGCAGGCGATCTCCCATTTGTCCCTCCGGGGCCCGTGCATGGTGGCCGAAATTACTGAAGTCTGGAGGAGCCCGGTTCTCCGCCCGGGTTGAAGGTCTGCCATCGATATCCTGCCCGGAACTTGGCGGTCGGTGGGCTGACCCGTTGAGCCCTTTAATCGGAGTATCTGCTTCCACACCGCTCCCTGGTCTGGGACGGTACGGAATATTCTCGATAGTAGACGGCCCGCTGGCGTTCTGGTCCCACGAACGTTCGGAGATGCTCTGTGTCTCTACCACGTCCGAGAATCTGACACCCTTCTTGTTCGATTCCGGCGTCTCGCCCGCAGTCGAGTGTGCCCGAGTATGTCGGATCGGAGGCTCTATACCGGGCAGCTCATTTCCAGGCGCAACAAATGACAGAGCAATACTGTCTGAATTACGTCTCCGGCGCGGCGCATAATGCATTGGACTGGGCGAGCTATACCTGTCCTGCGGCGGAAATGGCAGCGCAAGACCTGGGTCTGGTGGCGAAGACTCGTCGCGTTGAATGATGTGTGGTCTTGGGGTGGGCCCGCCTCCTGTCTGGTCACCACCACTCAAGTCCCCATCATCGCCCTCTTCTGCCGTTGAACTCATCGAGTCATCTGTATAGACCACTTCGATGCCCATGTTGGCTAGCACGGATCTGAACTTGTCCACCAGCGTCTCCTCGTTCCTGTCCGCACCGATACGGAATAACAGGCGCGAGATGTGTGGTACGTCCTCTGAATCGTAGCCATATTTTGGGAGGATTTCGTCGGCAGCAATGAAGAGCGCGTTGGTAGCGAGTCGCTCCCTCTCGGGGAGTGTGTCAAATATCTCCTCGCCATGGGCAACGATCTCATGGAGGATGGTGATTTCTGTTGCGCGCGCACACTGTGAGTATCAAGTCGCACAATGACAGGAGATGGGACCCTACCCTCGTTACTGTAATAGGGTTCTGGCCTGGTGCGAATGGGGGTTGGAGAGGGGCGGTCACTGCCACTTCCTCCATCGCCCCCATTCCCGTTGGGAAGAGGTGTATTGTGGGCGGCGCGTTGCATGGAATCCAGAACAGGTGACTTGACCTCGATGTCGCCGTTGTCGCCGACCTTGACCTCGACCTGTATCTCGCTGAAAGTGGAGTCTGTCGTCTCTCTCTCATCCGACGGGCTGGTGCTCTGTATCGTGGAAGGGGAAGGTGAGCCCCCTCGACCAAGGGTGGCTGGTGGTACCGGTAGCATTTGCGAAAAGGACGGGTGCGCCGCGGATACATGTCGAGCGGGGGACAAAACAGGGTGCGAGAGGTTAAGCTGTCGAGCTGGCAGACGAGCGATCGAGGCCAGCAGAGTTGCGCAATGCGATTGAGGTTGGGCGAGGTCAGGTCAGGTCAGACCGAGGCGATGAGCGCGCAAAAACAGAAGCTGGCTCAGCTCGTTGCGGACGTCTTAGGTTCGAGGTAGTCGAGAGGTGTTGCAGTATATCGATGCATTGAATTTCCAATTGCAAGAGCCAAAACAGAGCGGAGCGAAAACAATAGTAGCAGGCTGGGCTTGAATAGCGTGTTGCGCGAAGACAATGGGGAAGCGCGTTGCTCTATTGCCGTAGATGGGATCGCGTATCGGGGAGGCTGAAAAGAAGATAGCGTCTTGGGAACCTCATCGCGCCAGGCGATCAGGAAGAAACGGGCGCGGTCATGAATAGGTAGCTTTCATTGGGAGAGAACTGGCAGCGGGTGGCCCCCTCCTCAAACCCCAGAGCCCTGCACGCACCAGCCACTGGTTGTCATGGTTGCAGTGGAGCCGCTTGAGGACGATCCCTGGTCAGGAGGATACCCCTGCACCGTCTAGGTACGGTCGAGCAGGCCGTTTCAACACCAATGAAATCATCGACATATGGACTTCTCCAGACCAAAGGCTGCATGAACTGCACGACTCAAGACACTCTAGATTTCCTGTTCATCTAAGCTCCCTGTCGAGATCTCACCCTGCTCATCGACCTAGATCATCCTTCCAATACCACCTTGTTCGTTGAGACGGAAAGAGCAGAGATCAAGCAATATGCCACCGGCAAAGCCAACAAGACCAATACAGAAGTTTGCTACCGCTGCATCAAAATGCACGGCCGAGGTGAGCCCCGAATTGATGGGATGGAATATCTATTGTCGAGATGGTGTTGACCATGGATTAGTCTGCAGTGTATGGCAAGTGCATCGTGGCAGACTACAACTCAGTGCACAAGGATAAATGCGCCGCCGAGTTCATGAAGCTGAAGGATTGCTATTTGGTAATTGCGCCCTGTAACGTCCTGCACGCGTTCTTGACTCCTAAAACTGACCCTTCCGCAGAAAGCATACAGGTCTAGATGACAGCTACATCGTCCTGAATTCTGCACAGCTGTATATGGATGCTCTGGACGGTCTGTCTATCATGGTCTTGATTTCCTCCCTTTCGTCAACGGTCATCCACATCACCTTTCTATCATGGCCTCTATAGCTTCAACAACCGCAGCAAGAATGTAGCAGACTGCACTTCTTGCAGTTCCTCAGCAATCACACCCTCCTGTTCGCCCTTGGGGATCTCGCCGTCCACCTGCGTAACATTGTGTTTGTCCATTGGCCGTCGGAGCGCCTTCTCCAGCTGCTTAGACTGCGTCACGAATACCTCCTCGATACCCAGGCTATCCGGGTCAGACAACACGTTGTACTCCATCTTGATGTCGTCCGTTGGCTGCAGGCCGGCCTTCTTGCGGAGCTTCTGCACCCTGTTGATGATCTCACGCGCAAGACCCTCTGCCTTGAGCTCGGGATACATCTGGCAATCCAGGATGGTCAGGACATCACTGTCCGTGTTCACTTCCGATTTCTTGGTCGACTCATCCTCCTTGATACCGCGGCGGACTACCAGGTCGCCTTCCACCAGCTCGATTCCGTCCACGTTGATTTTGCCTGATGCGACGTAGTCCTTTACCTGGTCACTGGTGACACCTGGCAGCGCCTTCTTGACCTTGCCCATATCCTTCTTGAGCTTCTTTCCGAGCACTGGCCAGTCGGCCGTGACGCTATATTGGACGTTATAAGAAGCCTCATCCGACGTGAGGATCAGGTCGCGGACGTTGAGCTCTTCTGCTATATAGCCCTCCAGAGATCGGACATCCTCCAAATAAGTGGCGTCTGTGTGGATGACGACCAGGGTCTTGAGGGGAGTCTTGACTCCAATAGCTTTGCGCTCACGTGATACTCGGGCCAGGTCGATGATGTTCTTCATCCGGCTGACCCTGCGCTCTATCTCCGGGTTGAACAGCTCCTTCCGGACCTCAGGGAACTTCAGGAAGTGCACGCTCCGGGGGTCCTCCTCCCGCAGGCTCTCGGGAATGAAAGGGAGGAGTCTCAGGTAGATATTATCGGTGATAAAGGGCATGAAGGGGGCGAGTCCTCTGCAAAGAGTGTACAGAACCTCGAAGAGCGTGTTCAAGGCGTGCTTGGTGTCCTCGACACCGTTCTCTCCCTTGAGTCGCTTTCGGTTGAAGCGGATGTACCAGTTTGTGGTGTCGTCGATGAGGCCAAGCAGCCTAGGGGTCACAGTGTACAATCGATACCCTGGTACAGGTCGTCAGCATAACCAGTCGGGCTTCTGAATGGGGGTTTGCTCACCGTCCATCTCTTGGTTGACCCACTCCAACAGACTCTGACAACTGGCAAGAATCCACTTGTCCATGACGTTTGTGTTCGTGGACTCCATGGTAGGATCCCACTGGTAGTCCACGTTTTCGATCTTTTTGAACAGAGCAACCTGGGCGTTGAAAAAGTTGAAGCTGTTCCACAGGGGTAGGAGCACCTTCTGCACAACCTCCTTCACACCGGCCTCCTTGAAGCGAAGAGGCTCTGCTCTCACCACAGGTGAGTTTATCATGTACATGCGCAGAGCGTCGCTGCCGTACTTCTCCATGACGATGGATGGGTCGGGGTAGTTCTTGAGACGTTTTGACATCTTCTTACCGTCCTCGGCAAGTACAATACCATTGACCACGCAGTTCTTGAACGGCATCTTGCCGAACAAATGTGTGCCCATGACAACAAGAGTGTAGAACCATCCTCGAGTTTGATCCAGACCTATTTCAATGTTAGTTCGCTGAAATAACAGCAGTTCTGCCTGGGAGTGCTTACCCTCGGCAATGAAGTTTCCTGGGAAAGACTCCTTGAATTTGTCCTGGTTCTCGAAGGGGTAATGTTGACTGGCAAAAGGCATGCTTCCTGACTCGAACCAACAGTCAAATACCTCCTCAATACGCTTCAGTTGGCCCTTGCCCTGTTTGCTGGGAATGGTGATGTGATCGATCTTGTCACGGTGGATATCCGTAAGCTCTCCCTTGTAACCGCTCAGCTCCTTCAGCTCCGCAACGCTGCCGACGCAGATACGCTCCTCGCCGTCATCGCTTTGCCAGATGGGGATCGGGGTGCCCCAGTATCGGTTCCGCGAGATGTTCCAATCACGGGCATTCGTGATCCAGTTCGCAAATCGCTTCTCCTTGACGAACGATGGTGTCCAATGGCTGGATTCAATCTCCTTCAGCATCTGGGGGACAATCTCCGGGATGCGAATGAACCATGAAGGCACAGCACGGTAGATCAAGGGGGTGTCGGATCGAGGGCACATCGGGTAACTGTGCTTCAGCTGTGAATCCACTACCACCCTTCCCTTGTTCTTCAGAGCCTTGACAATGTGCTTGTCAGCTTCTTTGACGTGCATGCCCTCAAAGTCCTTCACTTTTGAGGAGTAGCGTGCGGTCTCATCAAGCGGGTCCGGCGGCGGCCGGTCCTCGGTCACAATGCCAGCGTCCTTCGCAATACTGAAATCGTCCTGGTTTTTGTCAGCTTCACGGCCACGAGGCGGCAGCTTGTGAAGGCACCTACCTCACCAAAGGCTGGCGCCTGGTGTACGATACCGGTACCACTGTCGTCCGTGACATATGTGCCGTTCAGGACCCTGAAGGCGACATCCTTGAACTCCTCGTAGTAGTAGTCAAACAGGGGCTCATACTTCCAACCAAGCATGTCCTTGCCCTTTACCTTCTCGATGATCTTGAACTTCGCCTTCTTTGGGTCCTTGTACAGGGTGGTTAGGAGCTTCTCGAGGAGGACGTAATTATCTCCTGACTTCTCATCCGCAATCTTGACGTATTCGAAATCGGGGTGGACGCACAAGCCCAAGTTTGTAGGAAGGGTCCATGGAGTTGTCGTCCACGCCAGCAATTTCGTTTTGGGGTCTTCAACAAGAGGAAAGGAGACGACGACAGCCGGGTCCGTTACGTCCTGGTAATTTTGGTTCGCCTCGAAGTTGCTCAGCGAGGTCGTCAGGACGGTACTGTAGGGCATGACGCGGTAGCCCTGGTAGACCTGGCCCTTCTCGAAGAGCTGCTTGATAGCCCACCATTCTGACTCCATGAAGGACGTGTCCATGGTCTGGTTTGTAGCTGGTTAGCCTCTGTCTTTCTGTGTGCGTGCCCGTCACATAGACGCCCACGTTGCTACGCACCTTGTAGTCGTTGTCGAAGTCGATCCATCGTCCAAGACGCTCGATGGTCTCCCTCCATTCTGAAGAGTATCTCATGACAATGCTCCTGCACTCTGCGTTGTACTTGTCGAGGCCCATCTCCATGACAGCCTGCTTCCCGGAGATTTTGAACTTCTTGTCGATCTCGTGCTCAATGGGCAGACCGTGGGTGTCCCAGCCGAAGCGTCGCTCGACATGGTAGCCCTTCATGGACCAGTAGCGTGGAATGATGTCCTTGATAGTCGAGGCGAGCAAGTGGCCATAATGACTGCAGGTCGGATTAGAGAAGCTCTGGTGCGGACAAGTGCATGTGTAAAAACGTACGGGAGACCAGTCGCGAAAGGGGGACCGTCGTAAAAGGTGTATCTCTGTCGGCCTTCAGAGAGTTTGACCTGGGCAAAATACAGTCAGTATTGTCCAGATATCTATCATCTATAATGAGGTGTCCTGGGGCATTACTTGTGTCTCGAAAGCCTTGATCTCCCGCCATCTCTGGATGATGTCCAGCTCCTCCTTGGGGAAGTTGATGGAGGCCATGATGGGCGCAGTCGATCAATTGTCCTCTTGCTTGTAAGAGGACAAAAAGGAGAGCCAGAGATAAAAGATTGGAAGCTTCTCGGGGGACAAGGTGGGCCTGCTGTGCTTAACCCCTTGGTCGTTCGTTGGTTGTTGCTTGAGTCACAGTCGGCGAGGAAGCGCCACCCAAGAAAGATGACTCTGAATTGATCGGCCTCTGGAAGTTTTGGAGGGGCAGAATTTCCAGAAATCGCGGGGTACGCCGAGTGGGCGTCCAAGAATTGCAGGGGGCAGGGTGTGGGCGAGGGGCGGCTAGACCTAATGTAGTAGCATCTCGGCGGCAACGAATGTCATTCTCTGGGCCGTTTTCGTTGCGTGTATGCGGTCTAGACACTTGACCAGAATACTGCGACTTCAATTGCGGCGATCTATCAAGACAACATCGACCTGTCTGTATCCTTCCGTATTTATCTTTGATTCTCCTAAATCCTGCGATTGTGCTGCCTCGTTGTGCGGGTGGCTACCAGCCCCCTCAGCTCGATCAGGCAGTATCAGGATAAAATAAGACGTCAGCTCCCTGCCGTAGTGAGCTTGTCAGGGGTGCATGAGTGTTGACGCTGTTAGTGCTAGAGCGCGGAGCCCCAAGCAGGCCAGGGCTGCGAGTGGTTGTTGGCCCAGACCAAAACATAAACACAGCAGGGCCCGGCTGCAACTCCCGATTGAGGTCTACTGTGTGTTTGTAAGTGGTGCTGCCACCAACCCAGCCCAACCCAGCCCAAGCTCCAAAAAAACAAATACGAGGTTACAGACGAACTGCTCTGTCCCTCCGCATCTCCAATTCCTCGAAAGGCCATCGGTGTCGAGAGACATTCCCCATACTGCATTCGAAATTGCAGTGTGACCTCACCACTTGTCGGCTCTCCTACACCGAGCCCCCGGCTGACTACTCATTGCCTGCAAGTGGTTGTGCGTTGCTTGTGGCTCGTGGTTCGTGGTTTACGCCGGGTCCCCCTCCTCGGACTGCCCTTGGAGACCAGACCGGCTTGGGCGTTTCCTTCACCCTCCTCCCGACAACCACAACCCGTCACACGATGTCTTTCTTATTTGGGAGAAACAGGGCGCGTCCCTCCACCGTGGACTTGCCCAAGCAAGCCCGGGATTCCGTCACTAGATTAGAGAAGCTAGATGGACCGTCCGCCCAAGCAAAGGTACAGTGCGCCGGCAGACATGGCCCACGATGCACCACCGCCGCACAATGATTCCCAGACTGACATTATGGATCCTAAACAGGCAGAGGAGCTCGCGAAGACGCTCAGCCAGATGAAGCAGATACTGCAGGGTACACAGGGTATGCCTTAACTCCGTCCTCTCGCACCACCTTCTCTACAACCCTTCGACCGGTGCAGCTGTTGACTAGGCAGCGTGCAGAGACCGAGGCGACCCCCGAGCAAGTATACCAATTGGTCCACGGCATGATCGAAGAGGATCTACTATACCAGCTGGCTGTCAATCTGTGGCGGCTGCCGTTCGAGGCGCGCAAAGACACACAAGTCATCTTCAGCTCCGTCTTCCGATTCAGACCTGCCACCGCCTCGCCGAAGTCCGACCCCGTCGCCCTAAGCTGGGTAGTAAATAACAGACCCCAAGTCCTCATCGAGCTCTGCAAGTGTTATGACCACAAGGAGAGCGCGACTCCGGCGGGCTCCGTCCTTCGGGAGGTCCTGAAGAGTGAGGCAGCTGCGGCTATAATTCTGTACGATGACGGCGAAGAGCAAGGGTCAAGTGCCAAGGGCATCATGGGCATCGACCAGGACAGAGCGCAGTCAGGAAACGGCGTCTTCTGGCGCTTCTTCGACTGGATTGACAAGAGTTCCTTCGAGGTTGCCGCGGATGCATTCACCACCTTCAGGGCAAGTTTGAGCGAGCGGGCGTCCCCTCCCCCACCGCTTGGGTTATGGTTGCTGACAGCGCGGACAGGAAATATTGACCAAGCATAAGGATATCATACCAAGGTATTTAGCCATCAACTTCGACATGTTCTTCGATAAATACAACCACGTCCTCGTTCAATCGTCAAGCTACGTCACAAAACGGCAGTCTATCAAACTACTGGGCGAACTTCTCCTGGACCGGTCTAATTACAACATCATGACGGCTTACGTCGATAGCGGCGAGCACCTCAAAATCTGCATGAACCTACTGCGTGACGACCGCAAGATGGTCCAGTACGAGGGCTTCCACGTGTTCAAGGTCTTCGTTGCCAACCCCCACAAGTCCATCCCCGTGCAGAAAATACTGTTGATGAACCGCGAAAAGCTTCTCCAGTTTCTGTCACGCTTCCTCGAGGACCGGACCGATGACGAGCAGTTTATAGATGAGAAGGAGTTCCTCATCAAGCAGATACGAAACATGCCAGCAGCACCTGTACCTCCTCAGCGGTAGCCTGCCGGTAGCGCAACATAGCTGGGAACACGGCACCAGCACGGCCTTCATGAATACCGCCATGGCTAGTTTCATCTCATCGAACCATGGGCGCACTAGAGTCTTTTACGCCGTTACGCTTGGGTCAACCCACGGAGTTAAGGGCGATCTTACACATGACATGATTTTGGGTTTCGATGGATACGGTAGCTTATTGAGTTGAGTTTGACGAGGCGTTCCTCCCTGGGCTCAGACCATCAGAGCGATCACACCATACGCATGCATTCCATAAGGCGTCAAGGAGAGGCAGATCCACGATGAGTGCGCATCATTTCTTTCCGACGGAATCTCGACCTTGCGGGTGGCAGGGCAATTACTTGTTATTTCAATCACTTTCATCGAGTGGTAGCTGACTATCAATCCGAAATTCCCAGGCTTGCTTGGAAGCCAATCGCTGGTGTCGGCAATGCCCGTCTGAACCGTCAGTCCCAAGGGTGAAGCGTCGTCCCATGTCCAGGACGCCAATCGCACGGAGGGACCCAAATGACAAGCGAACCCATTGGACGCTAAGCTGAACGCATCAATATTGCATCTGTGCTTCACTGACCGCGAGAAGGTCCTCCACCGTCCCGTTGGGACAAGAGACAAATCTGCTTTTCAAGGCCATGCTTGAAGAACACCAACAGGTCCACACCCACCGGCTACTGGTTTTTAGAATCGAAAGCATGATTACCATGACCAGGACATGGATGAAAGCATACTATAAACTCCAGGTACTCCGCTGGACTGCATGACGAGATGTCTTCCTGGATGGCGCGCTTTGGGCAGAACTGCAGTAGGGCCAGCGTCCTTCGTGCCCATCGCAACGAGTTCCACTGATCCACGAACCGTGCCGAAACGCGCCGGGCTGCTCTAGATTCTGCTTATATCGTCGTATTACCGCTTTGCGTCGGACTCGTCGTCCGCAAAGATGTGATCCCTCCGCCGCACGGCAGCCCACCTTCGGTTTCCAGCCCTCGCATTGCCCTCGGCCTCCCTTAGCCACTGCCTCCACCTCCTCGTGCCGGGCGCGGCGCCGCTCCTCTCCGCCCACCGCGTGCTCTTCGTCTCGCGGATGACATACCATAGGCTCCTAGTAAAGCTCCGGAAACCATCACACATGTCGTTTGGATCGGTCGTACGATCGGCGTGCCTCGCGTCTCGCGGAGTGACATCCCTCCACTCGTAACGAGATAGGTCCCAATAATGTTCCTTAGAAACCATGCTCGCCAGCCAGTAGGCGCCGTTTAGCACGACATAGCTGGCACCGATCATGGTCTGGCCCTCAAAGCCGACATTGCCAAGCAGCACGATACTGACCATGAGCATCGCCGTCCCCAACGCCATCAGCAGCTTGTGCGCCCGGTCGCCGGCGTGGTACTCGCACTCGGCCGTGCCTGCGTACAGCTCGCGCGCGACCTCATCCGAGCACCGCACGAGGATGAAGCCCCCTTGCTGCGTGCGGATGACGATATCGCCCGCGGTGACCTTGTCCCTCCGCGCGCGCACCATCAACACCGGCCGCCACCACGACGCATAGCCCACGACCGACGTCCCGAGGGACACGATCCCGACGGCGAGCAGGGCGACTCCGTCTTTCCAGTATACCATCATGCCGATGATAACCCCTGTAAGGACGAATGATACCACAGAGATGATACTGGTTGGGCTACTCCACTTGGTCGTGACCACCGGGCGTTCCTCTGTCAGTGCTGTGAATGTCTCCGACATTGGATCGACGGATCTCTCACTCGGGTGTTGCCTGATCTGGTACCCTTGTTCTATGTCCGAGGTGTGAGCAGTGCTGGTCCGGTGCCGCGCCCTGCTGCTCGACTGGCTTCTCCTGCTGCCGTCCCGGCGCCGCTGACGACGCAGCAGGTCCTCCATCGGATAGGACCTTCCATCATCCACGCTTCCCTTCTCACCGGCGACTGTGGTCTCGACGCTCGGATTCCCGCCGTTTCTGTGCTTGACTTTAATGACCTTGAAACCGTATGTGGGCAGGTCGTCCAGTGGATGGATGATATTGGCAAAGAAACCCAGGGTGTCAAGAACGACTCCTGAATAGACCCCAGCGACCTTTGCCGGGTAGTCTGGCATCCGAAGAGGACGGGAAGGTTTCAGGAGGGCTTGGGGAGCGGGCAAGATACGGGGCAGTAGGCAGAACGCTGATGCCTCAATCTATAGATTTGACATTAGCGACAATGTCATCCTGGGTATCACACAGCAGGCGGCTTACCGCTTGAGAGTGTGCTTCAATCTCAGACTCGCCAATGACGGCCAACAGCGTGATGGCGTCTAGCCTCCACGAACCCCGGCTGTCAGGGAACCATCCCTCGATACCGTACGCCCCATCGGCGGCCATGTGTCTCCAACCGACACCTTGATCGGACGGTCCGTGATCAGAAGATGGGAACCTCGCAGCATGAAGACTCTCACGAAGGAGATATATTATCATTGATACCGGAACTTGTGTGGACAAATCGAGGTGTTCCACTGTGAATGTGATTCTCCTTGGTCAACAGCAGCAGTTCACATATCCGAACAGCCTTCTTCTAGGGAGGCTGGTGGGATCATCGTCAACCTTATACGCATTACAAGATGAGTCCTCAGACCAATGTGTGCAACACCCGTTGCGCCGGGAACATGGAGAGATGCCGAGGATGTAGCTCCAAACTCTGATCGGTGGCCTCGTGCGTGTGGGAAGCGTCCCACGATATCTGAACCACAAAAGAAAAACACCATGCACGTCATCGGCAGCCCGCTAATTGTGGCTTGGGTAACATCCGAGCAGACTCACTGGAAGGATCTGGCCTGTAATGCGTGATGCTGGCAATATAGGAGGCATAATATGGTCGCGATGTCAGCCTTACTACCGTGGTTCATCCGGCTAGACCCCCTTGGCGGCATCGGCGTCCAAGGTTCACCACGGTTGGCAATGCGCCTAAGCTCGCTGTGAGAAGGCGCTAAACACCCAGGTAAATCGTGTGAGACATTGGCTCTTATGAAGTCTTTTACGAATTTTTTCGAGAGAATAAATAAATTTGCTTCCCGATTCTGGGCTATCCAAACTTGATCTTGTCGCCAAACTAGTCGAAGGAGAGCTATTTCGCGCTGGCTTACATCGGAGACGTTCCTTGGATGCCACATGCAGACAAAGCCAAAAACTTTTTGATACTTTCTACCATCAGCATCATAATACCACTTGTTCAATGTTTACGTCTGCTTCTCCACCCATTCCTGGTGCTTCGCCTTCCACTCATCACGCCACCTAGTCAGAGGCGGCCTACCTTCAATGGCATCCGAGGCTCCCCAGAGCATCCTCTTGCGATCCTTTATTGATTGTCAGCTCATATTCCATTATGCGGGGCTGGTTTCCTGGACGAAACCCAGAGTTTGCAAGCGGGATACTCACAAGCTCCTCAGTAACCTGGTCATCCGGGCAGAGAGCCCAGAATTGGCCCTCGGCCATCTTCTTCTCCAGGTAGTCCACAACCTGGTCGGGCCACCACGCGCCAGCCGGCTTCTCCTTGCCTGCTCCAGGCCGGTTGCCGCTTAGTCCTGTGAACGTCCACCCCGGCACAAGCAGGTGCACGGAGAGGTTCTTCTCGTCCCGGAGGTCGAAGGACAAGTGCTCGGCGATAGTCTTCACTGCGGACTTGGAGGCGTTGTAGGCCGGATTCCCGGGGGGATTCGTGATGCCCTGCTTGGAGCCCGTGATCACGACCGCGCTGGGCGAGCCGGACGAGGCGGTAGACTTGACGCCGGGAAGGAATGTGCTTATCCCGTTGATCACGCCGAAGACGTTGACGTCCACGACCTGGCGGAAGGCGTCGGCCGAGTCCCACGACGACTTGGCCCCGATGGCTGCATTGAGGGCAAGCAGGTTGACCTGCCCGTTGAAGTCTGTGTCGACCTTGCTCTTCAACCTGGCCCAATCGTCCGTCTTGCTGACGTCGACCTTAATCGTGCCAATCTCCCCGCCGACATTTTTCGGGGCCGCGCTGAGGGTCTCCTCGTCCCAGTCTGCGACCAGCACTTTCATGCCGTAGTTGAAGCATCTCTTGGCGAGGGAGAGGCCAATTCCGGAGGCCCCTCCCGTGATGACGGCCGTGTGGCCAGCCTTGAAGACCGATGCCATGGTAAGATGATGTTAAGTTTCCACACTGCTTAGTTCGATGGTTCGTAGGAGAACAAGATGTCTGAAGACTAATTGAGTTGGCGTTTGGAGATTATGTGACGTCGCTGAAATAGCTACGAAGCTCGGAGTTTAGTGTATACTAAGGACCTAAGTCCGATACAACTCCATCACAATCGTGTACCGGGAACTAGCCATCTGAGGGGATTGTATTAGCACCTGCAGAACTCACAATGACCGATTTCGGAGAAGAGACATAGTTCATAAGAGAAGGTGTCTTGGCGAAAATCCTCTGTCAAGGGCAATTGCATAGGTTTATCTCCATCCCACTAGGCGTTGCAAGAGATAGTGCTTTAGGCTGGGGCTTTTCCATGTGGAGATTATCTAACGGAACAATAAATAGTCTTTGTGCATCTCCCAGCAAATTCAATGGTCTGCGCATAGCCTAACGTCTGGTATGATAGCTCTAGTAGAATGACTTCTTTGGGCTTCGCAGGGATTTTGCAAGGCTTCATTTAATATTGTATATTATTCACGGCCGGGCCATCTGCCAAAAGATTGAATCTTCCCAAGAGCTGGTATCCAGGGGTCGGAAAGATTTATGGGAGAAAGCTTTCTGATGTCTGGTAACATTGAAATTGGGAGACTGCTCCAACCCAAAATTATTGCTACTCGAGACGATACCCATTGCAACCTCGATGTCATTAAATATAGCTGGGTCCAAATGTCCCGTTTGACAAGAATTAGTCCGTTGGGAAAATCGAAAAAAATCGGCTGTGTCTCTATAATGCTAAATCATCATCTGCATCTTGTTGGTATCGTCCTCGCAGGTCACTTATTCGCGGCCTACGACGCAAGCCACGACCCGGTGGTGGTCCCGCGTCCCCGGCGAATCGTACTCTCAAGTCCCTCGCTGGCCTGCTACGGCGCAATATCCCTCGCGGTGCTTCCGCCTGGTTGTTGTTTTGACTTCTTGGTACTTCCGCCGGCCTACTTGGGCCCGGGTCCTGCTGTGGTCGCGGCTGTCGCTGCGCATCTTGCTGGAAGCGTGTTCTCAGGTCATCCGCACCCGGAACACGACGCAAGGGTGGCGGTGGTGGGTCGTCTGCCTGCAAGGGTTCAACTCTGGCGTATATGACATTTTGCACCTGTGCTATGCGGTTTGTAATTGCATTATTCCACCACCAGTTAAAGGGAGCCCGCTGGGGCCGCTCAGGCGCCGCCGTGCCTTCTCGCTCCTGGTATCTCTGCCTGAGGTTCTCGACTGGCGCGGCACGACGCAGCCGGGCCCCCTCTGCCTTGTCCGCCCTGTTTGCTAACCCGCCAATGCGCAACATGCCAGCCGCTTCTGTGAGGCGATCCATAACGTCTGTTCCGATGGCGGCGAGGCCGGTCCGAGTACTTAAGGGCGCTTGAGGAGAAGGCTTTTTGCCAGCGCGGACATGGCGTCAGCTTAATGAATATTTCAGCGTAGAAGGATGCCCTGAGGCTTGAAGCTTACAGGAGGTGCTTGACTGATATTTTCATCTGACCAGGCCCGGATCTCGTCTTGTCCCTGGGTCCAGTCTGGCTGGGTTTGTCTCCAGCGGGCGTATCGCAAGAGCTCTCGCAGCGATGGCCGGTCCGCTGGATCGGCCGCAAGGCAGCGTATCAGTACCATCATGAGGGCGGTATCGATCGGCGCCTCGAGGGCGGTTGGGTTTGTGAGCCATATACCGTACGTATGGAAGGGATCCACTAATTTGCCGTCAAAATCCGTGACCCGAAACGGTGTGGGAAACAACTCGGCCATCGCGTTGTGGTCGTTCAAAGGACCAATGGCTTGTGGAGGGTTTGTCCAGTGAGAATGTGTGATGAGCATATGCATGCACTTTAAGTTTTAAGTCAGCCTTCTTGCTCACACAAAGCCATTCAGTTTGATAGTAGTCACTCACAACGCCGATATGCCACACGTTGCTGTGCCATCCGTAGTTGCCAGCTATTTTGGGCGAAGGGCGCGTAATTGAAGGCCATGTGTTGATGTAATCCCATTCTTTGGTAAATTGTTCCTGAAGAAGATGTCTTTAGCCCCCCCGATTTCAGGCCAGGTATAAAATACGCCAAAGTGTGCTCACCGGTAAAAGGTAGGGTGTTTTCCCCCGCAGCCTTGTTCCCCAGGACGTATTTCTATTCACGTGGTATTAGCAATAACTTGGGTCCTGCTGGCGGTGCCTGTTGAAAAAACTACTAATTCAAAAAAGACAGATTTGCCTACTGTGAATGATTTCGAGGGTCTGACAATGGACGGGCCAACCCAAAGTCACCAACCTAGGTAGAGGCACTTAGCGTTTCCGTCGTCCAGGGCGTCTTCGGGTCATAAGGCGGCTATCTGGTTGCTAACCTTGAAGACTGGTACTTGGGCATGCTCATCACCGTCAAAGTCACCAATCAGCACTTAAAATCGAAATTAAGTTAGCCCTTGAACTGCTCGCTGAAGTTGAGACGTAGTAATCTACCATTTTGGGGGTCAAGATCAAAATGTACCAGGTTGTAAGCCAGATACTTCAGGGCATCCTCTGAGCCTGGAGGCATCAACTCATCCTGGTCTTCTGTCCTTTCCGGCTCCACCCACCTGTCCTCGCCCGTGTTCGCGTCTTTTGCATGTCTAGGCGGAAACGCCATTGCAATACAGGCTTTGATAACTATGAAAACCGTGAGTGACAGCGTCGATTTAGTTGGCACCTGGAATGCCGTCTAGATTGGGTGGTAGCAAACTTACGACAAATAAAGATTTTCCACAGGACCTTGTTTGGCACATATGTTCCCACGCTTCCAATCCGCGCCAGAAAGCGAAACATATCTCCGTTCTTCACTGCAGCAATAAGAGTTAGCAAACAACGCACCAAGGAAAAAGCTCTGTTTAAAATAAGGCAAGACCAGGCCACAGTGTGCCCAAAGCCTGTCTCAAAATCTGCAGCCTGACAGGTCTTTAAGCCATAGGCTGCAGATAGAGGTTGTTTATTCTTAAAGGGGGTAAGATTGTATCTTGAAGCTGCTTACTGTATTCAATGCACATGATTTCCAAAGAATCGTCAAGCTGCTGCCAACGCTCGATATCTTGGGTTTCGTCAGACCCGTCGTTCTTCGGGACCATTATGTCTCCGTTAAAACGAAGCAGCTGAACAATATGCTTGGCTCGCTTCACGGTCTGTTTAATAATAATATCAGACGCGGGATCGTCAGAAACTCGTATGGGCACATCACTCAGACAGCACGCCGTCGCCACATACTAGTGTTGTCCCCTTCTCTCGCTCCAGGACCGCTCCCTCTAATGCAGTTGACTTGATTACAACTCTCTTCCATTCTCTCCTATTATTGCGTATCTCCCAAAGGCTCACCATTCCTTGGCCACCACTACCCAGGACTTTCACCAGTCTGGCATTCATTCCCTTGCTGCGGAGCAACCTGCGGACGCGCCCGGCTCCGACCTGTAGGGGTATGTCCTCAGCCGTATTTTCCGCTTGGAACCTCTTGCGCCAAAACCTCTTCCAATTTTGAGCCTGTAAGGTGACCATTTCGTTATTTCCGCGGCTCTGGAGCTGGTTCCATGGCCATCCCCTGCGTACGGGCCGATTACGTTCAGCTAGGAGATCGTCCGGGTCGGCATTCATTTCCGCCGCGACTCTTTGCAGTACCACATCGGGGTATATGCGTCTGACGCCTCGTCTGTAGTCGCCGAAGAGGACCGACATGTCCCCCTGGAGGTTTCGAAATGTCAGCACGCGCTGACGCGTCTCGGCATCATCCATGTTTGCTGATATTGGCTGGTGCTGCGACCAAGATTATCCGAATTTTTCTCAAGTGCGCCAGTTCGAAGACCCGCTCCGGCCGAGAAATTTTACATCTCACGAGCGGCAAGAGCTGCTTTGACAAAGCCCTGTGTACGACTTCGCCAATTGTCCGCAAGCGGTAGCTGTGCCCATTCACAAAGGGCCAATGACAGCCCTGCCGGCCACGGAAACCTGACAAGTACTTGTGCAAATCTTGCAACAATGAGTAGAAACTCTTCTCCGAAGCAAATTGTCGGTCCTGAACTCTAATTCTGCTGAAAATCAAAGGTGTCACACCAGAGGAGAGCCCAAGGCATGTCAAACGAGCGGGGACCTTGTAGTCATGGAAGGCACTTCCAGAGTCTTTGTCTACCAGCATGATGAGTCGACCACTATTTAGAAAGATGAAAGCCTGTGTAGCCCTTGCTGTCCGAAGATAGAGAGTCGTATACATTCAAAGATAAATCACGCCTGCTTGGTCTTCCTTCTGAATTCGCGGTACCACAGAGTACAGTTGGTCAGCAGTCCAGAATGCACATGGGAATGTTGCAAGCCTTGAATGCACCTGGGTAGTGTGTTCCGTCTCCATGTTCAGAACCCAGCGTGGCGAACGAGCGAGTAGTAGTTAACCGAGAGTGTGCAGCATGTATACTTGGCCATGCAACTCCGCAACTCCAGCGAACACTTGAATCTGGGTCGCACAACATTGTGTGTGGGCTAGCAAACTTCTAGAGTCGCCCTCTGCTGTCTGCCTACTCACTCCGCTTGGCACGTCCACATCTAATTTTGGAAACATCTTCTGTCGACCTCCCCTTTTGGGCTACTAGCTGCATGCCAACACCACCTGTCTCAAGCCTAGTGTATTCTTTGAGGCTCCGCCTCTTGAGTGGGGGCCGACAGCAGTTCTGCCAAGCGCAAGCCTCTTCCGTGTCCTGTAGGAAAAGCGAACCTCCCCCTTTGTCGATTCAGTCCCTCACACACCACATTGAATTCGCCCGTCGAAAATTTTCAGCTCTTTAGAACTTATTTTTAAAAGTACTGAAGAGTTCCTATCAGGACTAAAGAGTTCTTATCGAAATTCCACAGAAGGACATTATAGAACTAGGAAGACTTTAAAATCTCGGGATCCATTTAAGATATACAATAACAAAGTATGTGTGTAGGAGTGGATTAGATTAAGTAGGAAGGGTCGCTCAGCTTGTAAGCTAAGACTTCAAAAGTCAACTCAGGTGATGTGTGAGACAGAACGTTCCGAAATGGGGGGGGGGGAGGGGTTCACATCGGTTGCTTGCCAGACCAAGTTCCACACAGGATTGCACTATTTGGCAACCAACACGCCTGCTTACCTGCTCGAACAGCCAATTGCGGCACAGCATATCACACCTCTTACTGCAGCATTTAGCCGTGGGCCGTATGTGGTGCAGAATTAACGAATGGCAGCATAGACTAATACACCAGTGAATCCATCATGAACCCACTATCTGCGGCAGGCTCTCGGTGATCTCCACGAGCTGAAAGTAACCACTCAGCTTGACTCTGTTGGTTGCAGTATTTTCTGTGATGCTGTGGGGGTAGACAGCCTGGGCCATCTGACTTAAAAAGGCCAGAGCCCTCAAAATGTTTTTGTAGTTGACGAGTCTCTCGGGTCTCCCATTGAATGCTTCGTTTCTGTGCAAATTATGAATTGCCCCAGCATTGCAAGTGATCTTCAATATGGTGCATCAGCAACAGCATACACGGGCCTATCAGGCCCAGCCACAACACACTCGATATCCCAGCGACAGTAGCGACGACACTGTCTTCGGCGGTTTCACAAACTATGACCCGGCATCTGTATATCTCACCTCAGCGTACTCCGTTCCCAAAGCCAACAATGTCAACGAGCGAGCCGTGAGGATCGATGGTCCACCGGTGATGCAATTTCAAGCACAATACCCTCCCGCAAATTCCGACCACAAGTCGACTAACTCAAAGGTCGAATCGAAAAACAGCAGGTTGTCCTCATTGGGGAGACTGAAGAATGTCAGGATGCCCAAAAAGACGGGAAGCTGGGCCTGGGAGGTGGTTGCCATGCTATTCGCAGTTGGAGCAGTCGCAAGCATCATCGCCCTGCTCGCCCGGTACGATGGAAGGCCTCTGCCGAGCTGGCCGTATGAGATCACGTTGAACGCGCTGATTGCGGTCCTGACGACCATAGCCAATGCATCCTTGGCATTCCCCTTGTCCAGCGGGCTGGGTCAGCTCAAATGGGAGAGGATGAAGAAAGGATATGCACCACTGGCAGACATGGAGGTCCTCGACGAGGCAAGCAGGGGTGCCTGGGGTGCCGTCAATATGCTTCGCAGGCTCCGTGGTGGGTAAGTTAAGCCCTGTCCATTTTGCAAGCTGTCTCATGGAACAAATCTATCCTGCTTACACTACCTACACAGAGTGTTCGGCTCACTAGGCGCGGTTGCCGTGATAGTTGCCCTCTTCCTGTCGCCCTTTGCACAACAGGTCGTCATATATCGCACCCTGCCTCAGGAATCGGAGTCGGGCGCAACCAACTACCGCGCTATGAACTTCACCGTGGCCCTACCGAGTCTTGACTCAGCCGTTCCATTTGTTCCGGTCCTCCCAATCAAATCCGCCGTGTACAATGGGCTATTTGCCGAGAACAATAAACCCTGGACCAGCCTTCCCGTCAGCTGCGAGACTGGAAACTGTACATGGGAACCTTTCGATACTCTCGCGGTCTGCAACTCCTGCGTGGACATGACACCATATCTCCAGCGTGATTGTGCCTCTGGTGATGACGACTGCGGGTGGAAGCTGTTGTCTGGGCCTGCCTTGAACAAAAGTGATGTCTTCAGCATGGCATCCCAGGTAAGTTTCCCCCTACCAAGGACTGATGGTTCCTTCTGACCTCAAGCTATAGTTTCCCTCGACAGAGGGTGGAGCGCCCTGGTCGACCATCATGAAGTTGACATTCATGGGCACAGAGAGCAACACCGCAGAGGCAGGAAATGTCCAACCGTGGGCCCGCCAATGCACTCTATCCGCTTGCATCCAGACAATTCAATCTCACATCATAAACGGAAACCTGGTGGAAAACGTCACGCATAAGGTTGAAAATAATACGGTCATGTCACCCAGCAATGCCGCCACAGACCTGGCCCCTATTGTCATCACAAGCGACGCAAAACATAACACTTCCTCACCAGCCGCTCCATACATCCTCTCTGCCGAAGCCATGTTGGGAATGCAGTCATGGTTTGCACAGCTCTTCGCCAACGGATCTGCGACTCGAACCGACGCTGTCATCAACACGACACTGACATCTGCCGCGAACGCACCAATCGCCGTCAACCTTACCGTCGGTATCTCGTCTGGTGCTACTTTCTTCGATACGGACATTGTGCAAGCCTTTTACTGGAACTACTACGAATACCCATCCGGGCTCGACATGCTCATGAACGACCTGGGCGTATCCCTAACAGTCGCTTTCCGCAGCCTCTGGGGAGCAGAGACCGTGAACGGAACTGCATTCACAAATGAATCGTTCGTATATGTTCGCTGGGGCTTTATAACGCCACTCATCCTGTCAGTTGCGTTGACTGCAGGCTTCTTAGCTCAGGCGATATACCGCAGCTGGAGATGCGGCGCAAAGTTGTGGAAGAGCAGCGTGTTAGCCGTGTTGTTCCACGGGCTGGAGGACGACGATAGGGAGAGATTCGCTGATGTGGGTGAGTTTGAGTTACAGCGGCTGATTGCCAGAGATGTGAAAGTAAGACTGGATGAAGATGTTGCGGTGGGGGGCCTGCTGAGGGCCGAACGTGTGTATTAAATTGTTTGCGCCTCAGAGAGGTGGGCTCCATTACTCGGCGGGCCCGATTTTCACGAATTCAATGACGGAATCGAAATTCTCAGTCTGAGACTAGTGGGTAATAGAATGAAGATGGTCATCTGTCACGTATATTTTTGAAAATGGGGTTTTCAATAGGAATTTGTGCCTTTTGACTTACATAGCTGTGTAACCTAATGGGTAAGAAAATGGTTACGCAAGGAAATCTTTCGGGATGCCCGTCAATATTTGGCTGCACTCTCACTTTACTAAACTTAGAGAATCAAGTATTAAGTGTATCAAGTTTTTCAACTTGGGCTGATGTATGGATGAAAGTAGTGCAAGCTTGCACATCGAAGTTGGGATCCGCGGTGGACATTTGAGCTGATCTCGCCAAACTCGCAGACCTTGTGCGAGCAGTGGCAATAATTGGGAACTAAAAACGTACATGAAATGGTTCATTGAAGCTTGTTGCATGTCATTTACTCCATTTGTGAGCTTTCACATGAAGCCGCCACAGGTCTAGTTCCGTAGATCTTCACCTTTGAGACTGGAAGCCCCTTAAGGCAGTTGGTGGGCATCGAATCCCATGAGTGACTGACGAACATCTCCTGATGGACATGAGACAAAGCAAAACCAGTCAGAGGATTACACTGACTGAGTCACGAACTGATGAAGGTGGAACAAAGCAGAATCGACTGTTGGCTTCGGTTGATACACCAATGCCACTTCCTCTTAGCTTATGGTGCCCGCCCACGGAGCAATGCTAGTATATAAGACGTCCCTTTCCTGTTCAGTTGGAAAGAGCCCAGTAAACTGTATCGACGCGCATCTGGCTTTCTCTGTTGAATCTAGGGATACCAAGCTCATGTGTACTTTGATTCAACCAGCAAAAGCAACAATCCAATTTTTATCTCGAGCTTCCCCACACAGAATAGAGAGTAAAGTCTCAAAAGCCACACTCAAGCAATTCAATATAGTGATTACATGCCCAATGAGGAGAGCGAGAGTGTTTTGAAACCATGGGCTGCGGTGGTAGCAAAGAAGAGCGCCCGCAGGCTTCAGCCACTACCGTCAGAACTCCCGCACAGCTAGGATACAGAGCTCTACCCCTCGGGGACAGGTCACCAGACGCTATATACTGCTTCTACGAATTCACTCTCCGGCTCACGGTCAGTGACCAACGCATGACGATCGCAAAGCTCGGTATCTCATTGTTTCCCGACGAGGCAGACCTACTCATTATCGACCTCGTCGCTACCGGCCAGGACCCCCGTGCAGACCGCCCCAAGTCGGGCGACATCTTTCTGAGCTTTTGGGAGCATATCGCTGGCCGAGACGTTTCTCATATAAGAAGACTGTTGTTCTCAGACGTGTATGAGAGAGGTCTGACTAGTCTCAATGATCAAGTCTGCACACTGTTCAATGTGCGTTCGCTCTTGTTAGACTGCCCTACAATTCCTCGCTCGGGGAAGACAGAAGGGGAACAAACGGCGTTTGAGATTCTGAAGGGCACTCCATTCGCGAAAGTAACGAAACGCATGATATCGAGTTGCCCACAGTTGGCGAATCAAGGCCTGGAGATCATTGCATTCGATTACATGCAACCACCCAATTATAACCCGAGGGGTCTTTACGATTTCATGATCACGCTCGGGCGATGAATGACAACACCACCTAGAGCATTCGCAGTCTTTTCAAAATGAGACTGAGCTCTAATCACTATAGCTCTTCCTCTATACAGTTCCGCATCAGGAATGTTTGAAGTGGTGGCAGTTTATTCATGCCGGACCTGGATTCTGGCGTCTACTAATTGTTGACTGCCGTCAATAGACAGGACGGCAAGCTCATGTGGTCTCTATGGCGGGCTCGGCACGAAGTAAGTCCCAGGATCGTCTTCAAACACTCGACACGAGTCTTTAGTGCAAGCGGTAATCCTACTTTATAGCACAGGCGTGGCCTGAAAACCGCCACCCAACGTTTCTCACTATACCGGCGAGTAGGGCAAGTCAGGGATATTACAAGGTGCTCGCACTAGTTGGATTTAAAGTGGACAAGAGCTGACATGCAGTCTGGCAGTTGAAGTTCTATTTGATGATTCGATGCCATCGAAAGCGAACTGTGGTGTCTGACTTGGCCCCCCAATCAGATACCCTGTTGAACATGTCAATCTCACCATGTGCAGCGACTTGCAGTGGACTATATCGGATTTGGTGAACATCCCGCGATTGTACATCCCGATTGCTATCTACACCCACTTTGCGAAAGAAATTACGTCCGAAGGATAAAAAAATACGCTAGCATCGCGTATAAATAATATACTTGTACTATTAAGTCTTTGTTATTTCCGACTGATTCTAGTCTATGTTGGTGAAATTCTGTAACCTCGAGTTCCACATGAAGGTAGGAGTTCTCTTTACTTCTGGTCTCAACCTTCCGAACTTCAAGGGGCCAAGCGAAGTGATGCTTACATTCATGAGTGCTCCACAGACGGGAAGCCCCAGCAATTACCATTAGCCTGAGTGTTTCGCCACCCTGATCAGACGTTATGTCAGTCTCGTTTTCTTCCTCTCGCGTGGCTGTCAACCTGCTCGGTTTGTTACTTGTCATCCATGTCCAATCGTCGGCCGCTGCTATTGCAGACATTCAACCTGCCGTCGCCGTTGTCGCCGAGACGGAGGCAGCCGGCGCGCCGCTCCAGGATGCAGAGAGACAACAGCTGACAGACGATGTGGTCAATCGCATATCGAGCGAGGAGACTACGGCCGAATACGCCTCTTACTTCGCATTCGAGGACAATTCCGTTTCCAATGCAACCAACCGCAGCTCAATCGCGTCGTGCAAATCCTTCCCTGGCGACTCGGACTGGCCATCCGATGTTGTATGGGATGTATTCAACCACCTTCTCGGCCAGGCCCTAATCCCGACTACACCTATGGGCGCTCCTTGTTATCACTCCGAATGGGGGGAGAAAGACGAGATCAAGTGCGCCAGTATCATCAAGAACTCCACAAATGCCGACTTCCTCAGCGCCGATCCTACGGCCAATTACTGGCCCATCTTCGAAGGCCGAACCTGTCAGCCCAAGAATGATACTTCCGGATCGCAATGCACCATCGGCGGCTACCCAGAGTATGCGGTCAAGGTCACCAATACCGCGCAGGTGCAACTTGCCATTAACTTCGCTCGGGCCGCTAACTTGCGCCTAGTCATCAAGAACACCGGCCACTGCTACCTTGGGAAGTCTCTGGGCGCAGGTGCTCTGAGCTTGTGGATGCATAATTTGAAGGACGTCGACTTCTTGCCAGACTACGAGAGCCCTGGGTACTCTGGACCAGCATTGAAGTTGGCCGCGGGAGTGAGTGTGAGAGAAGTGTATGAGGCTGCCGAGGAGCATAACGTTACGGTTCTTGGCGCTGTCTCTTGGGTAAGGTCTTCTTACCTAAACTAATATCGAACTGTAATATTGACAGAGGAGTAGAGTGTGGGATACGCTGGTGGTATGATCACTGGTGGAGGCCAGAACCCACTTGCCGGTCTATACGGAATGGCTGCTGACCATGTCGTCGCCCTCCAAGTCGTGACTGCTGATGGACGCCTGCGAACTGTCTCCGAGGCTGAGAACTCTGACCTGTTTTGGGCTCTCCGTGGTGGAGGTGGCGGCACATTCGGTGTCGTCGTGTCAGTCACCATCCGCGCGCACCCGAAGATGAACGTGGTCACCGCAAAGTGGACGCTTGATACTTCCAACAATAGCGTCGACCAATTTTGGAAGGGCGTGAGAAAGTTCTACGACGAGTTCCTCAACTGGACCGACGCTGGTCTCTACTCTTTTTACATCATGTGGACTACCCCTCAGCTCAGCATGAACTACATGTTTGCTCCTAATCACAGTCTGGAATCGTACAACAAGGTCGTTGGCCCCTTCTTCAAATACCTGGAGGCGGAAAACATCTCACTATCAGTGGCACACCAAGCCACACCACACACGTCTTTCTATTCCGCGTATCAAACAACGTGGGGGGCAAACAGTTTTCCCATCGGCGTCGACACTTCTCTTCCCGCCAACCGTCTCGTACCTCGCCGCAACTTTGTCGACAAGTACGAGGAGACGTACGACCTGATCAAGTCGCACGTCTCCTCTGGGAAGCACTTCCTGGGCTATCACAACGCACCAAGCAATGCAGGCCCGGCCACGGCGAACCAGGACAATGCCGTGAACCCCGCCTTCCGAGAAATGGTCTTCTTCCTTGTCACGTCCTCCAACCGCTCGGCTGACCACTCGACCCCGGCGGCTTTGGCTTCCCAGAACAAGTGCCTTCAGGAGCAGGTCCTCCAGCCGTGGCGTGACCTTGCCCCGGTTTCCGAGGGCGGCGGGACATACCTGAATGAGGCCAGTGTCGAGGAGGCAGACTGGCAGGAGAGCTTCTATGGAGGGCACTACCCCAGGCTGAGCGAAATCAAGCGCAAGTGGGATCCCAACGATGTGTTTTATGCTGTGACTGCTGTGGGTAGTGAAAGGTGGAAGGTTCAGGACGGAGAGCAGGGTGTACAGACGCAAAATGGAAGGCTGTGTCGCGTCTAGTCGCAATCAGTGTCGGCGGTGGAAGATTAGATACAACGGGAAAAAAGTAACAATGCGCGGTCATCCGCAAGGTTGACACAACATATACCGCTTGTGGCCATACTCAGTCACAGTCCACGCAAAAGGTTCTGAACTTGCCTAGGCATTCGGCCTCCCTCAACCAAACGTCCAAGTCCACTCGTAATCTTTGTTACGCGAGTTGAACGCAGACAAGAAGACCTGGTATGCAGGTAGGATCCTGCACCGGTGTAGATCCCGAATAGCGATACCGACCGTAGTCCGGCCAGAGGCGAGTCCCCTGCCAGACCGCGCCAGAACCACCACACCAAGACACCCCGCAAGCGCTGGCATGACAGGTTTTCCCGACAAGTACGCCGGCATATCGGCGGCGTTTCGAGACGGATAGACACTCGCCTGTCCGTCTCTTTCACCACACGCGCATGCGTGTCACATAGCATCGTTGGCTGTGTGCTCTTTCCCACAAGCCACACGCAGCCGCCGACTCTTCACGCAAGACATCGTAGCACAGTACAAGACTGCTCACACCCTTAGAGGGAATCAAGCAGACAGAAACCGTCATGATGAGTGATGAGAATCGTCAGCCGGCCGGCCAGGACCAGTGGTGGTTCACAAATCACACCGACTCCATTGCTAGCGCGACGGCCGAGCCTATTCTGCTAGTCTATCCCATTTACTTCCGTCGCCAGTTGACCCTCAGACTCATAATCGTGTTTCTCTCGGGATACAGGGGGGTAGGGGTTGTGGTTCCAGGGGGGTTACATGCCGAAATCTCAACAGCCAGGATAATAAAAACGGGAGACTGTGGGTTGGCCGGGGGGGGGGGGGGGACAAGTAGCAGCTTTGCGGGTTTCAAAGAAGGGGTAAAAAGCCAATAACACAATGTATGGATTTTATTACACGTCAAAAAAATGTCTGAATCGTCTCATGTCCACTTCCTCCCGTCCGTGGCCTCCGCTCAGATGCCGTCGAAGTCCCCGCCGAGGTCATCGTCGTCGAGGTCACCCTCCTGTATGTCGTTGGCCATCTCCCGCTCCCGCTCCCGTGCTTCCTGTGCGTTCTTGAGCTCGAGTCGGTGCTGATTCATTGGGAAGCGCATAGCCTAGTTCGCGGACTCGTTAGCAATGTGATACCTAACCAGTGGCGTCTGGACGGATGATCTCACCTTGACACTCTCATCGTGCAGCGCCAGACAGGCCCTGATGCGGTCGTGGAACGCCTCGGTCGGCTCTCTTGTAGCGTAGATGTCACCAGTCTCCTTGCTCTTCATGAAGCCGTGCTCACGGTCCAGCGTTGCCTCGATCACACCGTCTCGGATCGCCTTTGCGACAATGTACTCCGCCGATTCCTCACTGCCGAGGTGAAGGCGGATGCAGATGTCACGCAGAGAGATGCGCGAGTACGACAGCGACATCATGCGGATGCCCGTCTTGATAACGTTCTGTCGCAGGCGCAGGATAAGGGTGTAGGTGCCGTCCCTGCGGAAGGTGTCGGCATGGTCTGCGATGGTCGTCTCAAAGTCCTCCAAGTTGCCAACACGCACTGCTTGCACGAGGAGGAAATAGGGGTGCAGAGCCTGCTCCGTCGACGCCACCCGGAATGTTGCGCGGTCGGGGATATCTCCCATTAGCAGCTCAACAACCATCAAAAGTTTGGTCGCAGTCTGGGAGAAGCCCAGGGCACAGAGGCTCGACGGCGCCTTGCGAGTCGCAGCGGTCAGGTGCTCGTGCGCCTCGGTGTAACGAAGCTGGATGGCGCGGATGCGGCCGAGGTAGTATAGGAACCGGGCGACCTGGTTGTTGGCAGCGTTCTCGGGGAATTGTGTGTGCGAGACGAGCAGATCAGCCTGGCTTATGTGGGACATGAGGAGGTAGTTACGGAGTAGCAGGACAATAACCGAGGCCTGGATGTCGATGTCCTTGCGCAATACTGCTGTTCGCAGGGCCGCGAGGAGAGTAGGTCGGAGGGCGACGATCGGAGACTGGGGCGAGGGAGGCAGAGGCGCAATGTTCTCGCAAAACAAGGAGTAATAGAAGTAGACCTTTGCGGAGAGCGAGTCTAACGTTCGGCGGTTGAGAGTGCGGATGCGGTCGGACAGGTAGGATGAGAACTCCGCTCCGTGCTGAAACTGCTTGGAGTCGAACAGGTGAACCTGCACGAGAATGCCGAGGAAGATGTCTATCTCGGGGATAACCTCCTTGATCTCCTTCTTGCCGCCGTTCTTAGCGGAAGTCTTGGAATCAACATCCATAGCAGAGTCTGCCGCTGATTGCTGTCCCAGAGGCAGGTGCTCTTTGCCAAGGGCGATCAAAAGCTGTTTTGCCACATTTCCAGATGTGACTGTCGCAGGGAAGGTCTCGACGATGACCTGGGCAAGGATGTCTGGGGTAAGTCGTTTGCGGATGGACGAGACGGATCGCAGGGCTCGCAGGGTAAATCTGGCGTCGAACAAGGCGACAGCTCGGTCGAGGAGTGCGAAATTGCTCTTGATATCTGCATCAGGACGGTGCTGTTAGCTTCAGGCTCGAGTACAGTAGCAGTAAAGGCACAAGCGAGCGCGGGGGGGTGTATTACCTGACACGGCCTGAGCGACTGGGTCCACCTTCTCCTCTCCGTCCTTGTCGGCGTCGTCCATGCTCACGTCCCCGTCGGCATCGTTAGGAGGTTGCGCGGATGACTGTTTCTTAGAGATGGGCACCACAACGGTCATCTCCTCGTCGCCATCCTTGGCACCTTTCTTCCCCTTTCCCTTGAGCGATGATGAAGACTCGTCCTTCATATCGATATCTTTGCTGCCGGGGTAGCCACCGTTCTCGACGGGCTCCTTCCCGTTTCCGTTTGGCGTCTTGCCGGGCATGTCGGAGGACGTGTATATGGGCTGGGTGGTTTTAAGACGAGGCTGAGTCAACAACACGTAGAGGCTGCTGGCGGCTGCAGTGGGTTGATGAGAGGTGGGACAGGCTGGAGGCGGCTGGCGGTTCGCAGAAACGCGCTCAAGGAAACCGAAGCACACGAAAATAGACCGAAGGTTGGCTCGTGCCGCTCAGGTCAGCTGGGAGTCAACAGGCAGGCTGGATCGAGTCTAGAGAAGCTTGATTGTTGGCCGGCCTGGGGTTGTTTGGGTTGGTGGTTCCAACGATGGCTTCTTGGACTCGACCGCTTTGCTTGTGGGTGGGTGGATAGATGGATGGGGGTGGGATACGATGGAGAGAATAGATAGATGAATGGGAGGGACGTCGTCGGGTTGAGGGTAGATGGCTCCCAGAGACGTCGTCCAGAGCTCATCAAAGATTGCCAGCAGACAGCCGAGCGCACTAGCCAGGGGTACTTGGTCCTCATGGGGTTGTCGAAGCAAAACTCAAGTACCCTTGCTATCTAGCCCCGACGCAGCCTCAACCGCGTAGCCTGCCCAGGCCTAGGTGCTGGTGGCTTCCGGCCCCGGGCGACACCTGGACCTCGCCTGGGCAAATGTGGGTCCTTGGTGACGTCTCGACATGCTGCCTGTCAGGCGCATTGTCAGCAGCTCTCCTAGTCTAACTACCAGCCTACATCATTTCCAAGGGCGTTACTGTTACTGTACATCTAGGCCACAGTTCACACCTGTTCGATGATTGCACCTGCTGATGCCCAATTCATCTTGGAGTTTGTACCTTCCAATGAGGCATTTAAAACACGTAACTTGGGTCCTCTGCAACCTCGAAGGTTATGGCGGGCTATTGCATCGCCCCTCACAGACTCCCACAGGCGGTCCAAGCTCCTGGCTTATCTCACCGTGTTGGAACCGCCATCAGGGTCCACTTCTCTACGTAGTGTACTTGCTCAAGATCTAGGAGCTGCTCTTGCGACGTGGACAGTCTTGACAGCCGCCCTGTTCCAGTTGCTCCATATCAAACCCTCACAGAGGCTCAAAGAGGGCTGGTAATAATCAGTCCTTCGCAAAGTTGAAGTGGGAGACGTTGGTCAGGAATCGGTTCTTAATTCCTTGCATAATTGCTACGGCGGACTAGGAGATAGACAGTGGCCAAATTCCTGAGTAAACACCTCGAATCGTGTCTTTCCTCTCAAGCCCGGTCCATCCGCCCATCCAGTGGTTTGCAAGTGAAACTGAGTGAACCTAGACGCCTATCCGAGATCGTTGTCTCAAAAAACCATGTCACGCCCCCCCCCCTCCTTCCAATCTCCCTGCCAAAAGAAAACGCCAAACCAAGTCTCACCTTGTACTACTACGAAAGAAGAGATGCTGGTGCCTATGATTGACCACATGTCTGTGGTGCACGAGGGGCTGTGTCATTAGAGGTCGCCCTTGCCCGGCATGACCTTTGCAGCCTGAATGGCGCTCATCTTGGTGATCCAGCCCTGAGCGGGCAGCACCTTTCGGACAGTGCGAAGCTCGTCCGAGGAGTAGCCGGGGATGCGGATATTGTAGGTGCGCTCAAGGACGAGCTGGATGTCTCGGATCTCGAGGACCTTGGAGCCGCGCTGCTTGGCATTGTTGCAGGCCGAGTGCAGAAGGCGGTCCACAAAGGAGTCGGCCAGGTTCAGGATGGACTGCGAGGATAAATTAGTATCAGAAGCACTGAGCGCGCGCTTGATTTGTGTGAGGCGGGGCAGCGGTGGTTGGGATGGAAGTGCATGTCTTCTTACCTCCTCGACATCGGGCGTCAGAACATTGCCTTCCTGACCCTCGGCCTGTCCGCCGCAGACCTGACGGACGAGGTCGTCAAGCTTCTTGCGGTTGAGTACGCGTTCACCCTCGCCCTCCATTTGGACCACGGGAAGCTTGGGAAGGACCGGATTGCCCATAACACCTCCGGCTATGCCGCCGCCACCTGTGTACGTTGGACGACCTGGGGTGACTCCACCAGCGCTGAGCGACACAGGCTGAGGGGGTGCAGCCGCCTTCTCGGGCAGTTGCTTCGGGATGGGAAGCTTTGAGTTCTGGGTAAGAGGTTGTGGCTGTTGTGTCTGGGGGTGCGCGTGGGGGTGTCCGCCTGCTTGAGGTACCACAGTGCCCATAACACCTGGCGCGCTCAGAGGAGTGCCAGCTGGACCTTGCGGGGTGCTCTGTTGGGGTGCTGACCCTGGTATGGTGCCTGCCTGTGAGCCGCGCTGATTTGCGAGGCTGAGAGCGGCTTGGTGGGAGAGCGATCGAGGCGCGCCGGTGATTGGAGTCGCCGTCTGCGGTGTGCGGACTTGGGTTGGTGTACCAGCTGATGGGAGACCGGTGGCTGCTGCAGACGCGATTGCTGTATTGACTGGTGGTGGGTGTGGGTGCTGCTGAGTTCCAGGCTCGACTTTGATGGGTTGCGATGCTGGACCTGGGGCGGCCTGAGTTGTGGGGATAGGTGAAGCCTGGGGAGCTGCCGAGCTAGTAGGCTTCGGTGGCTGCGCTTGTGGTTGAGGTTGCTGCTGACCAGGTTGACCGTTCGCACCTGACACTCCACCAGCGACGTTGGCTTGCTGGTTCTTCGCAGAATCGACAGGAGCGCTTGGTTGGGCAGGCTGTTGTGGAGACGGACCCGGCCGCGGCGGCGGATTCGCATTGGCAGTCACTCCTCCATTTGACTGCGGCCTTGCCTGTGAATTTGTGGATTGACCGGCCGCCCTACGCTCAGCTTGGCCCTTGCGGAACTCTTCCACGAACCGCTTTGCATCCTGGTACGCCTTGATGACCTGCGGCTTCTGTGACTGAATGTTCTGCAGGCTCTTCTGCTCCTCCGGGGTCACAGCGGCTCCCTTCTGTTGCAAGGTCTTGGCCAAGTTCTCGTTGCTCTTCAGCCTCTCCGTGGTCGACTGCATCTGCATCATTGCCCTCTGGTACTTCTCCTTGTTGGTCGCTGACCACTTGGCAGCTACCTCAGCACCTTGCTCGACCACCTCCGGTGGTGGTATCCATGACATGGCTTCCAGATGTTGCTGGATGTGGATGTTCGACGACCCTGGGCGCTGAGGCTGACCCTGTGACTGCGGCTGTGACTGTGACTGCGCCGGCGTACTTGCTGGTCCGGCAGTCGACGCGGTCTGGCTGGGTTGACTGGCCGTTGAGGCGGGTGCCGCCGTGTCCGCCGCTCCTTGGTTCTGACCATTGCCGGCCTGCGCATTCTGATTTTGCTGGGCTTGGTTGCCGGGCATGCGCTGCTTCATCTTGTTGACGAGCTGGTGACTGAAGTCTATGATCTTCCTCTGGGCCTCCTTCTGCTGCGGCGAGGCTTGCGCAGCGCCCGATAGGGCTGTCCACAGCTGGCGGAGCCCGTTCTCGTACCGCACCTTCTCTTCGGGGCTGAGCTGAGGTATATTGCGCATCTGTTCCGGTCGAAACATCCTAATTGCAGCGGGAGCATTCGGCTGAGACGCCGGGTTGGCGTTGCCGCCTGGTCCACCCTGGGGCGCCTGGCCCGGCTGACCGCCAGGATTCATCTTGCAGTGCTTCTATCACTTCGAGTTCGGCTTCGTCTTTTTTCTCCACTCGGATCGAGCAAGGTTGAGCACACAGGCGCTGAGACGAAGGTCTTGTCGAGGGGTTTTGGGTTGTGGAGGTCGGCAAGGCTCCGGCACAAGGAGGTAAGTTGAGGAGATGGATATGCTGAGCTCCGGGACAGCAGCTATATTTCTTTGATTCTGGGAAGTTTGTGACAAGATAGATTAGATGAACGGATATTAAATAAGAGCAGAGAAGTGACTTGGAGGTTGTTGTAGCTCAGACAGTCATCAATAGAGAGACAATAGGATGGCAGTCCATTCAGCACAATAGGGTGGATCTGGTTTCTAGCTGGGAACGCGACCGGGCAGTAGACGCACGAGCCCCCTGCCCCCCCCCCCCCCCCACCCGCCTCGGGAGATCATCGGCTGAACGAGCTACCTGGGTACTCTACCTACCTATCTACTCGCGAAAAAAACCACTGGAAAGGGTTCACACTTGACCTCAAATAAAGGAATGTGATTTTATTGTGCACGGTAAGAACAATAGTGCGTTTCAATGAGTGTCCTTAAGTCTGTACCGGTTCATTGGGGGGATGAGGGTGACTTTGCTATGAAGCGGCATAGCTCACTTACACGGGACCATATGACTGACTGAGAGGTGGCCAAGGGTGATGATATCAACTTGGTTCTCGCCCAGCAACCCAAATCTTTGGTGGCATGTAATCTACTGGATCACGGACTGGAGGAATCATTCTCATCTTTTCTTGGCAGCCTCTTGAATCTGGTGATGCCACTTGGGAAGGGCTCTTCTATGAGCCCGGATCAATGACATTCTTCCTACTTGATTTCTGGTCGACTACCCACAATGAAGTAAACTTATCTATGCCTCAAACCGGAAAGACTCAGCACATAACATCATTCATCATCACCAAAATCCGTATCCCACTCGCACCCTGCCACCGTTAGCAGATCCTTACCTCAACTCTGTGAATCACATGGAACGGGCTGGTGATACAATGCACATGAGATGCGATACCCTCTCCAACACCGGATCTGCATCCTCAGCATGACCGTACGCTTGTTATGTACGCCGATTGCCCACCCTTGCGTATAATCCGTAGAAATACAAAATGACCAAAATTCAAGTAAGCACCACGCCGACAATGCAGTTGCCATGCTCGTATACATGCTATGCCATATCTGGGAAATGCCATGCATGTTCGCGCCATCAGGTTAAGAAGTAATTCATCGCTTGCGGCAATCGGAATGTCGACGTGTTTATTCCACACGCTGGCGTGTTTGCAGATGTTGCTCCGCCCACTGGTGTGGGGTTTATTTCTCGCTATAAATCTCCAATGGCTGTCTCGGATAATTCCATGGGGTGTGTATTTCGGGGTAAACGAGTAAAAGTGGCTAGGCTTTGCAGTGAGCCCAAATCGTCAAGTTTGTGAGTCGAATCGGTGGTTGCCCGGAACAATGTCTTCATATGAAACGCCGTCGTTGCTTCTGTGCTCCATGCTAGGATCCGAAACGTATTGTACTGGAACTCACATCAGGGTGAGTCCACCTCCATGGTTGTGAAAGCGTAAAATGGAAGTTCTTTGGCCAGCATTTCTGTATCCTCCAGTTCCTCTGGAGGCTCGTCCATCTCGTCGATTTTGGGCGGCGGGTCCTGGAAAATTAGACTCCGTCGATCGCCAACTCGCCTTTTTAGTCGCCGCGCACTAGAACCGGCTTGATCAAAGTCCAGACAGTTTCGGATGTCCTCGTGGTCGCTGTCGCTCCTCTCGGACATGGTTCGCTTGCCCATGCTGCTTATACTCCGTCTTTTTTGCCGGTCGTAAGCCCGCTGTTGCCGTATGACTTCCTGATACTCATCGTCGCTCACGTCGGAGCTATCTGACAAAGGGTCTGGGTCTGGGCTGCGGAAGTTGAGGTCACGAAGGTCGTTTATGACATGACCATCAATATGCGACTCGCTCAGATCCGATTCGGCATACTCGATGACGTGAGGTGCAAGAACATCATCCCGGCCATTCATATCGTTTTCTTCGAAGTCGCTGAGCTCTTCAATGCTGAGTTCATCAATGATACTTGCATGCAAGACAAAACGTTCAGTTGTTGCGGGACCAGGTGGTGACGACAAGAGCGGTGAACAAGGCCCGTGATCATCATCCGCATCCGATTGATCAGCATCAGAACCTTCGGCCGGGGGATCTGAAGAACGAGGAGATAATTCTCCATGGAATCCAAAATTGAATTGGTAGTTCTCGGAAGGCGGGTAGGTTTGTGGCGGAGGCAGCGGGTCTCGTGGCCCAGCGCTCGGCCCGGGACTGGCCCGGGGGCTGCTCTTCTGACCGAAGAATGGTGGGTGCGTCGTGGCCGTAGGGG
The DNA here is from genome assembly GCA_038088505.1 of Diaporthe velutina. NCBI lineage: Eukaryota > Fungi > Ascomycota > Sordariomycetes > Diaporthales > Diaporthaceae > Diaporthe > Diaporthe velutina. Next base: position 161,103 of record JBBWSJ010000030.1, on the reverse strand, counting down.
TCTGAGGCGGAGACGACGGTCCCACGTATGAAGGAAATCTTATTTCCTTTGGAGTAGCAGGCCGCATGATGGGTGGATTGGGTGGGCAAGTTGTTGTGGGAAGCAATGTCCGTGTCTCTGACGCTTAGTATACAGGCAATTGGCCAATTGCGTCCAGCTACTGAGGAACAATTGTTTATGGTGACCAGAGTGTCGATTCCGATCGGCCCGCCACTCGACCAGGGATGTTTCTGCCACAGTAGATTGTGGATGTATGTATCCAAATGAACAAATATGTCGTGTGTTCTGGATCTTATCAATGGTGCTCTCACCGACAATGTGGGGTAGGAAAATCGCGGGGTGAGGGAAGAGCGGGCCTCAAGGTGTCAGCACCCAACGTATAACCCTCCGGCTAGGAGAGGCGTTCGAGCTTGAGTTGACGGTCATGATAGTTTTCGGGGCGAAATAGGTAGGAAATAAGAAAACAGCAAGCAGATTGCGTGCAGCACAAGCTCGTTTTTCCTCTTGCGGGGGAAGAGGTGTATGGCAAGCGCAGAGCCTGGGCCTTCGCGCTGGCGACTCTGATTTGGGGGATGACGAGAGGCGAGAGCGAATAAGTAGCCGGGAGACGTCAGACGTCGGGCTTGTGAGGCTTGCGAGGGACGGCTGTCGTACTGGTCTCTCAGATAGCGTTGCAAGGAGATGCCTGCACCGGGCGGCAGCCGATGTCGTCCTCGTAGTAGGCCCAATGCTGCAGGGCAAGTAATGGGCGATCGGTTTGTAGTGCTACCGTGCAAATCAGACTCTGATTCCCACCGCCTCCTGACCTGGCTGTCACGAACTAGGTGTGTGGTGGCAAAGACTGTGCCAGAGAATTGGGGGGTTTTGGCTCCTTGGCTAGACCCGGGATACAGAATCAGGTCGAGGGGAAAGCAAAGTAGACGAAGGAATGCCTGGGTAAAGACAATGCAGTAGGAGAGGAAAGAGAGCAGGCTCCGCATTCAGGAACTCACGGTGCATGCAGGCTCCGTCCTAAGCGCATTTCGAATTGCTCCGCTGCGACTGAGGCTTTTGCTGGTACAGGACGAAGCTTTTCGTGCGGCGATGGCCTGCTGCGTATAATGAACTCACCGTGGCCAGCAGCAACTCACCGTGACTAATGCTGTGGCAGCACTCCCAGTCAGGACGGCCGCCGGAGCTGTGGGTTCTGGCGTCTTCGGTATGAAGCCCCCGAGGAACCATGGATTTCTGCTGCAAGGCATTCCGTCCAGAAGACAATGGTGCCGCTACGAGGTTGACTGGCACAGCCGGTCGGGACGGGACATGGCCGCCGGCGAATGGCTGATGCCAGAAGGGTAAGGCGTGATGCTGTGCGATGCCAACGCATGGAATGGCCACGCCCGTCCATCTGCCAGAATTGCTGAATCGACTCCCTTGGCGGCTGCAGGAGGGCTGGGGGTAGATCTCGCTGGTCAAAGCCGACCGGAACCTGTTGGATAAGGCATGAATGTGTAAAATGTCGAGCGTCAGGTTGCAGCAGAGGCCATCCAATGAACAAGGCGAGGGGCCAATTGCACGTGCAGAAGGTTCCAAGGTGGCGGCTGACGATTAAGAACCTGCATGAGGACGTGGAGGTGGCTCGACGCCGTGAATCGCTTCGCTCTAGCAGACCGGAGGAGAGGGCGAGCCAAAGGCAGTTTGCTCTGCCAGTGGAGGGGAGCTCATCCTGCGAGGTGGAACCTTGACCCCCGTCCAGTGCTCGCCTGCATGCGCCTGAGGACTCAGGAGCTCGGGTGAGCAGCTCAGGGTCGGCTCAACGGCTCACAACGCGGCAATTGTCAGCCCTGGCAGGCCTGGACCCGCGGATGAGGGATATCGCAGCTGGGTGTGATCGCAGTATGGGACAAACGTCCTGTCTGCCACTTCTTAATATCCCCCATATCATTAAACATGTCGTTGAAATTAGGTTGACAGGAGTGGGAGAAGGGATGAAACGAATAGCCGAGCCACTGTCCAGGCCCGCCGAGGTGATGTCACCCCTCACCTCACCAAAGGCCCCTCAGACCCGCCCCAGCTGAGGCTCGGCAAGGGACGAAGCGGATGCTGTTATCGATAACGTGTTTACGTGGGGTTGAATTTGGCTCGCCGTCAACATGGCAACACGACATGTCATGGCGACGTGCCATACACCTACCTCACTGGATTCAGCATAATGCGATTTGGAGTTGTCTGATTCTCTACCTCCACAATCACCTGAACTGAAGGCCTCGGCTGTATCACAAAAACGATTACCGTAATCAGGCCAGGCTCTGTCGCGTCACGCTCCGTCTTGCCTCATCTGGCAAGGGTAAACAATCTGGCGCAGGAAACATGACGCTTCTCGCCGCCCACCTTGAGCAGATCTCCGTGTCTTGCCAGAGTATTGACAGCCTTCCGTACGTGCATAGCGCCATGGAAACGACCCGGTCAATTGCTGACGTAGTCTGTTGAAGATTCCCTCCCCCGAAGATCTTCACCAACGCCCTGCTTTCCAACCACGACATCACCTCACTAATTCGTGACACGGAGACTCATGAACGCGCCCTGTTCTCTGTGCCCCCACCTGCACCACCAGTCACAAAACCCGAGCCACTACCCGAGCAGAGCAAAGTCTCGCGTCGGCAGACCGTGTTCAATGTCGCTGCTGGTGAAGTCACCACCGGCGCGCCTTCTTCACGGTCTGCCGGCAACCCGCGCCGCAGCACCGCAGTAGCAGCCGTGTTGGGCGGCGATCTCCATGCTCAGATCACGCGGCGGGCGCCAGCTTCTACCCGCGTTCAGGGGGCTGGCGGAGGGGGTGATGTCGACATCGAAGTTCTCCTCCAGGGCGCCGAGAAGCTGTGCACCGTCTACCCGTTGCCCGGCGCGTTGGAGCGGATTCCTGAGTTGCGGCAAAAGTGGGCGAACCAGAGCAACACACTAGCGTATTACGAGGCAAAGGTCGCCGAACAGGCGGAGAGGCTGGTCAGGATGAACAAGCGGCCTGATGATTTTGGCGATGAGGATGATGGGGAGGTCGGAGACGAAGAGGTCGAAGAGACTGTGAATATCGGCGTAATGGATAGTCTCATGACTGAGGAGGATTTGAGGAGGGAAGAGGAGGAGGTGAGGGAGCTGGACAAGAAGAAAAAGGAGCTCCAAGAGAGACTACGGGCAATGGATAAAGACCTGGGCGGTCTCCTACATATGTGATGCGCAAGCGTCTGGCGAGAGCTACCTACTAATTGTAGCACACAAGCAGTGTATACCTCACCAAGGGAGATGCGCCAGACTGGGACTCGTCCAGAGACAGCACGAAAATCGCCCCGAAAATACAGCTGGCTAGCAAGTCTAATGATACCCAAATTACAGGCACCTCGGGCGCGTTAATAATGTCTCTCTACGCAGCCGACTTGGCTCTGACAAACTCTCCCAGGAACGCTTCGACGTCCTGGGCGCCACCAATCTCATACCGATCATTGATGATAAAGTGAGGGACGCCCTGGATCCCTTTTGCGTAGGCCCACTCCACCGCCCTGTCAACCTCATCGCCGCCCTTGCCCTCGTCGAGCCACGCCTTAGCCTCGGCCCTGTCTAAGCCAGCCTTCTCCGCGGAGTCGAGGAGCGTGTCGTGGCTGGTGACGTCGCCGCTCTCCTCGAAGTAGCTGTGCATCAGCGCCGCCATGAGCTTGCTCTGCACGTCGGGCCCCTTGGCCTTGGCCAGCTGCGACAGCCTGTGGGCGTCCCGGGTGTTGCCTATCTTCCCCTGGAACGAGAAGCAGATACCCTCCGACTGTCCCATCAGTCTCATCCGCTCGGTCATGGCGCCGAGCCTGTCGGCGCCGAACTTTTGGGCCATGCGCTCCTGGACGGGCATGCTTTTACCCTTAGGAAGTGTAGGGTCCAAGTAAAAGGGTTTCCCTGCCGTCCGAGTTAGCTAAACCAGTTTCTTCTCACCCCAGATCAAACTCCGGCGGTATATATGCCCCCTCTGAAGCACCGCCTGCCCCTTATGAGCTCCACCCATATGCTCGAAGATGCTGCTGGGATCGAATTCAAACGCAACACAGTTGGTACGTTCACAGTGAAGAGACCGAAGGGCCGGGACATAGCTTACAGGTTATGTTGAAAACATCGTCTGAGCCACCAGGGACGGTTTTCTTGTACACCTCGATAGCACGATCCAGTCGCTTCCTGCCAAGGTAACACTGGCGAAAAAGTCAGTCCATGTTCAAGTGCAAGGCGTTTAAAGGAAAACTTGCAAATGGGCAGACAGGATCTGATACAATGTCAATGTCGATCTTGAAGGCTGTCATAGTGGATTTCCGTGCCTGGAACAAGTGCTTGGTGGCTTTGAACATGTATATGTGGATACAGGATACTGACAACCCTGTGGTGATTCGCAGTTACTGCCCTTTATACTGATTGCGGGACAAGAGGTCTTGAAGGCGGAAATGGCTTGAGACAAGACCAAAATATCAATAGCTTCTCAGCGGATCTTGTAAGCTGACAAATCGTCGCGGTACGGTCGAGATTCGGTCGGGGTTTTGGATGGATGCGCCTCGGCGATGCGCGTGGAACATTCCGCCTATCCACGAACGGCAAGCGTCCGCATTTGACACCACAGATTCCGCTCGTGGCTTGAATACCTGCTTAGCATCTAAATAGCTGTCTGTCAGAGTCTTCAGTTGCCGGGGTGCTCTCTATACTCTAGACGTTGAAATCCCCGACTAACATGTCTCCATTCAAGAGCTGGGCGCAAGAGTGCCTCGGTAGTGGACGGGTTGCATTGCTGGACGCAGAGATCCCTGTACAAGTAGGCTGCTTTCCAGGTGCCAGGTACGCTAGCGCGCCACATGCATCCGCATGCGATCCACCCTCGCCTAAGCCTGGACATCCTAGACTAAGTCACAAGTATCAACCAGAAGCCTAGTCCCATCCTCATACTTGATCATTCTACTTCATAGACCACGCCCGGCCTGTTATTCGACCGTCTCCACCGACGATGGCTGATGAGGGGGAGGGGCGGCAGGATGTGCAACAGAAGGTCTTGCAAGCAACACTGACCGGCCTCGCTTCTCAAGCAGATGCACCCGAGGCCGTGGACGCTTCCTGTTGTTGCGTGATATGCCTGTCTGACATATCAGAGCCGTCAACAGCGCAGCCATGTGGGCACCGAAATTTTGACTTCATGTGTCTCGCCAGCTGGATGTCACTAAAAACTACATGCCCTCTTTGCAAGGCTGAGATATCTGAGGTCCATTTTGATTTCAACGCCCAGGCCACTAAGTGGAAGACATACCGCGTGCCCCATATCGGACTCGAACGAGCACCAGACCAGCCCACACAGAGCGAGCCCGGACAGAGTAACCCAGCGTCGAATGTCACTTCTTTCCTGCGCCGCGCCCGGGACCGCAGACCTTTTCGGAACCCAAGGCAAGCGTCACCTCAGTCACGTCCTGTGCAAGATGCGCTGGAACGCAGACGCAACGTCTACCGGAAAAAGCTCTACTCTCTCCATGTCGGATCCAATCCGACATCAGGATACAGAGATATCACGCCGCAGGTCTTCAGCGATCAGGTCGATACCCAGAGCCGTGTGCGGGCGTGGATCAGAAGGGAGCTGCAGGTATTCGAGTTTCTGAATGACGACAGTTCCTCGGGTCAGACAGAGAGCACCGAATCGGCACTGCCCGAGCCCACCAGGCGGCGACGGCAGAACAATGCCGAATTTGTGCTCGAGTACATCATCGCCATACTAAAGACGGCCGACGTCCAGAGCGACCACACAGAGGAGCTGCTGAAGGACTTCCTTGGAAGGGACCACACCAAGTTGTTCCTGCACGAGCTGCGCAACTTCCTCCGCTCCCCATACTCCGTCGAGGCGTGGGATCGCCACGTACAGTATGGCGAGCCTCGGACAGCACCACATGCGCTTGGAGGAAGGAGCGCCCCCGGTAACCGTATCGACCAGAGGCCTCACAGGAGGCTTTATGACCGGTACCGGCCGTCAGAGGGTGCACGTCAAGGAGGTCGGTGGTCTCCTTATCGTCAACAAGGGAGCTGAAGACTTCTCTCTGTCGCTTGGATTCCCATCTCCAAGGCTTTCCAGCATCACATCACAAGAGAGCACAGGTGCAGACCCCACGTGAGATGTGGCTTCCTACCTTGCAAACATCTTCTCCCTCTCAGTGAGTCATCAGGTCAGCGTCTGTGGCCTCTTTCTCAGACCACAGAGAAGAGATTGCAGAGAGCTCCTACCGGAACCGAGTTGATACTCTTGGGGTCGCTCTTGTGAAGCTCCGCGCTACCTAGGTAGTCAGGAACGAGGTACCTCAATAAAAACGGGCCGCCGTGGCGCGTTGGCTCCTGCTTGATGCCCAAATCGTTTTCGGCATCTGGGGCGACTTCTCTTCCTGGAAAACTTGGTTGTCACTGACTTCCTTCCTCGGGAACGGGAAGTGGAGATCGCCCGCGGATCATATTGAATGTTTACATGATACCTGGAAGCCACGAGAGTGTATCACCGAGCTGATACGAGACTAGAAGCTTCGATCAGAGGCTCTCAGCTGAGAAAGCGTCATGACTGCCATGCGATGACAGCTACCGGAGTCAGCCAAACACTCGAGCCGCAGCTACGTGTGGATCGGAGCGTTTTACAGGTAGCAAGAAACATGGGACCATTGGAGCAACGTCAGTTTCTAGCCATTCGAGGCTCTCAAAGCAGTTGCGAATGGGGATATCTGCTTTGATGACAACACTCTGCCCAAAGAAGCAAGGCCCTCCAAGTGTGTCATCCGACGCTGGTGGCAGGAAACCCTGGATGATCAGTCTGCGGCAGGTCGGCAACCGAGGGTGTCTTTCCCCAACAGCGGAGGGCACCTTCCATGTCTGGATATCTTGAGAAAGGATGATTCAGGACGAATAGAGAAGGCAGGCACATAGGAGCAGAATCAACAATGTTTTCTCCCACCCTTCGCCCACTTCAAGCCGTGTTGTTCTCCTTTCCTCTTCTTCTTCTCTCCATCCCCGACCACAACTCCGCCACTCGCTTCATCATCTCTCATTCAGGCGGCTACGAGTAGTATTCATTCTCGCTTGGTTGTGTCTTTGTCTCGCTTGGCTCCACCGCTTTTACCCCCTTTGCCTCTTGCTGTACTTCTTCCTCCTCGTCCAGAGCGGAGTGCTCTTCAATCAGCAATCATGTCACCTGTCATCAGGGCCACGGCGGCCACACTCGCTGGCTTCCTCAACACTATCTCCAGCCTGTCTGGTGGCTCAAACGGCCCAGTCGTGACTGATTTCAACAACAAGACTGTCAACATTCTCCCCCCTTTGCCAGGTCTGAACAAGGTCGGCGTCGTCCCCGTTTCCATCCTCGACGAGGATCGTCATCAAAACCCCTTGTGTGATGTTAGCAACGACGAGATTCCAGATGCCGCTTGTCGTCGTCCACGCGAGATCATGACGTCCGTCTTGTGAGTAAAGCACTGCGTTCCCTGGCATTTCCTAGCTCGATGCTTGAGGCTGATGCGTTCTCGCACAGCTATCCGGCCTGTCTTACCTCGGACAATGAAAAGAAGCCAGTTCTGCTGGACGAGCATCACTTTGCTCCTCTCTTCACACCACCAATCCTGGAGAAACTTTACCTCAGTGCCGGCCATTCCACGCATCTGCACAACCTCATGACGCAAGCCGTGGGTGAGGCCCCCTCCTGCAAAGGCCAGTACCCCGTGGTGATCTTCGCACCCACTGCAGGTGGTCAGCGCCAGGCCTACACCCAAGCAGCATCTGAGCTTGCTTCGCTGGGTCATGTGGTGCTCACCGTCGATTATCCGTATCTTTCCGGTGCCATAGAGGGCCACTTCGATCAAACCGTCCAAGTCAGCACGTTTGGCGATTGGATTCACGCTGACGAAGCCTCCCTCATCCAGAAGAATGACCTGCAGCTTGTTTACAGCCGAGTAGTGAATGAATCGCAAGCACTCAGTGGTCTTCCATTCTGGACCAATGATACCACCGTTCAGCTCGGTGCTTGCATCTTTGGACATGGCTCGGGCGGCCAAGTTGCTCAGAACATGGTCGAAACCCACGCCATCAATTGTGGAGGTCCTCTAGAAGGTGTCCTGGCACTTCCTGCCCCCTTCAATAGTGAAGAGACAGCAAACAACACCCGTCCCTCTGTTCGGCCTTCCTCTGTTCGGCCTTCTCCTGTTCGACCTTCCTCTGTTCGACCTTCCTCCCCCCATAGCATCTCGCAGGATTCTCCACTGGACCTCTCGCCGCCCACCATGTACGGATTGTTCAAGGTCTTGATACATTTCAGAGACTCCGCCCTGGAGACATTCGGTCTGCTCGTCTGCGCCGCGAAAGGCACCTGTGGATTCCACGGTCCCTCAAAGAGAGCTCCTGTCCAGAAGCGCAGTGTTGGCGACGATCCTGGGTACTTCCCCCAGAAACCTTACCCCAAGGACCCTTGCTACGATGGGGACTACAGCTACGAAGACGACAGGTACGAGCATGACTCTGGCTGCCACGATGACAAGTGGGACGGTGATTATGATGGTCATTATGAGGATGACTGCGACTACGATGATCCATGCGAGTACCGTGATCCCTACGACCCATGCGATCGTTACGACCGTCCTTACCGTCCTTCCAAGCCATTCCCTCCACCAGGCATCTTCCCACCCAACATTACCTGGCCTCCGTATGGTGATGGCAAGATCCCAGATTACAATCGACCTTGGGATGACCACTGGGATGACTACCACAACCATGGTGGTGATTATGGACGGGGTGGTGATCACGGACGGAAGTATGGCCACAAGGACTGTGATCATTATGATGGAGGCTACGACGAAGGATACGGAGGGGATCATGACGATGACTATCACTGCGATCATTATCCTGATCACTATCGCGAATGGGACAAGAAGCAACATTGCCACGGCTACGTCGACGATCACGACGACGATGATTATTATGATCACGACGACGATGACTACGATGATGATTACGATGGTCACGACGATGATGACTACGATGATTACGAAGAAGATGACTGCGGCGACGATGACTACGATGAGGACGACCACCACGGCGACTGTCACGAGAATCTTCACGACCACGGTCATGTCGATGACCACCACGACGAGGAACACAAGGATGATTACGGTGAGGACTACGACAAGGACGACGACTCCGGCTACGATCATGGCTATGTTGACGATTGGGACAACGGAGACCATGCATTCAAGCTGTGAGTTTCCTCAATTCTTGAGCCAGTCGCTGCGGCCAAATTGTGTGGCAGGTGAAGGGCGAACCACCGTCATTACGAAGACACAACCAAGTACCTTGAATTCTTGAGGGATTCTTTATTTGTAGAGCAGTAGTCCTTGCGATTCAGCATTGCATCCTAATTCAAACATCCGCTTCAACACTCATGAAAGCTCCATGCCGTGATATGGTCGACGTCCTCGCATCTGTGCAAGATGAACAGTAGTCCGGTATTCTTGCCGTGGTCAGTGCTATTTGTATCTGGAAATATTCCATCAGCTCCTTGGCCTGTATTTTGTTGGCGCAAAGTGGGATAAGTGGGACACATGTGCTTTGTAGGTCGCCCAAGCATGCCAAAAAGAGAAAAGTTCGGGCGGTCCTGGAAGGTCTAGTCCTCGTCCGGACCGAGACACGGGTAAGGTGACTGACTACCTTGAGCATCCCATAGACTGAGCAGCGCATGTAGCGGTCGAGGAGTGTATGTCAATACCGCTACTTGTATGGCATGGACCGGGAGGGGCGACAAGCTGCGGGGACGGGGCAATAGGCTTGTATGGGAGTGTAGAACATGGTCATGTGGGAAGAGGGACGCTGTGATGTCCCTAAGACGCTCGGTCTGCCTACAGCCTTCTTATCTTGTGACTTGACGAGAGCTTTTGGCATCAAAAGAGGCAATGCTGGCCGGTCGGCTGTTGTAGCTATTCAAGACAGTGGACCATACAGATATACGGGGCAAAGTGGTTGGTCTCTCGAAGATCGGATTACTGTATGGAGTATGCATGGAGTGACCCTGAGAAGGTATCATGCTGGTTGCTTTTGTGGTGGCTCTCGCTAAAAGATATGTACTACTCCAAGTCCCGGAAATGCTGGAACGAACACATATCCGTCACTCCCAGCTGCGCCGACGAAGCCTGAGCCTGGCGCCAACGGCCCGCGGCCCAAAAATAGCTTCAGCGCCGCCTCCTGAAGCGGCTGTTGAATCCCTGCCCGCCTTTGGCCCCAGAGTTCCGCAGCTTGAGGCGCTTGAAGTTGGCGTGAGCGAGCTCGTTGACCTTGCGCGCCGTCTTCTTGACCTTGCCCTCGGGCTTGTCGCCGTCACCGCCGGCCTTCTTTTGCTTCGCAGCTGGGGCTTCTTTCTTCTTCTTACTGCTGCTGCTGGCGGCGGCCTTCTTGGTCGCCCTTGGCTCGTCACGCGCCAGCTCATCCTCATCGTCGTCGTAGTCTGAGCCGTCGAACTCGGAGCCTGATTGCGATTCCGCACCACCGTCTGGGCCTTGAGGTTTAGGTATTGACTTCACGACCTGTGTTTCTGGGATAGTTTCACTGTCCTCTTCTTGGTCAGGCTCGCGGGGTGGGCCCGCGGAGGGCGGCCTCCTTGTCATTACTGGCCGCATGTTGGCCTTCCTGGTGGTCCTCTTCTGTCCCTTCTTCTTGAACACTCTCAGCGGCTTTCCGTCGCGATCTAGACCCTCTTGCTCGCCGTCCTCGCTGTCGTACATGCCCTCGTCGTCGAAACCGCCCAGCAGGCCGAGGGTCTGCTTCTGGCTGTCCTCAGCCAGTATGATTTCCGTATGGCTATCGTCGCCCGTTGCTGGTCCCGGAGGCGCCGGTGGTGGTTGATCCTCACTGCGCGGGGCCGCACTGGGCTTCTTGGTCGGGATGGTGGGTGGCCCCTCGTTCTCCATCTCCCGCAGCGCGTCCAACTCGTCATCCAGTTGCTCCTCATGCGTCTTGCGGAGGTCCGCCACAATGCTGCTCAGGCCGCGGACGAGAGGCTTTCGCGGTAGGCGGATCGGTTCGGGCGAGGCGAACTCGCTGTTCTCGTTGATCTTGGACATGGGTATGCGCCGGAGGAAGGCCGGCGTCTGGAACTGGAGCTTGGACACCGATCGCGAGCTGCTGGGCGTCTTTGCCACCCTGTTGCTGCTGTCCTTCAGCGGCGTGGAGAGGACGCCCTTCCTGGGCGTTTGTTGTGGTTGCTGCGGTTGCTGCGGTTGCTGCTGCTGCTGCTGCTGCTGCGGGCGCCTACTTCTCGAGGACGGTGTGCGGTCTAGGTCAATCGCTATCCCGACGCCCGTGTCGATAGTCCTGCCTTTGCGCGGCGTCTCCTGAACAGCGCCGGCAGCATGGCGATCCTTTGCGGCGCGTTTCGGCCTGGAAGGCGAATCGATCTCGGCATCCTTAAACGGCAGCAAATCGAACAGCCCCAGAACACGGCCATCGCGCTGCGGTGTAGGACCGATGGAAGTGGGTACGGCAGGACTGAATAACTTGCGGTTCAGAGACGGGGTGACTGCTGCTGCAGCGGCGGCGGCGGCGGGAGCGGCGGCGGCACCATGAGGAGTGGCCAGACCAGCATGCGTGTTCTGTCTCGCGGACGGTGTCTCTGCGGGCCTGAAGCGCTTGGAGGAGGGCGTATGGGATGGTATCGCGTGTGGCTTTCGCTTTCGGTCCTGTTTATCGTCGTCCACTTGCGCATGCGGGATCTTGCCGGAGAGGACGTCACGGAGGCGGTGGTATCGTTTGCTGAAAGTGGCGATCTTGGGGTTGGCCTTGATGTCGTCGCGGGTGGGCTTCGCGCCGCCGTGTGATTTTGCGAATTCCAGCTCCCAGTCCTTCAGCTTGACGCGCAACTCCTTAGACTGCGTCTCGTAACGCTGGCGATCTGCTTCGTCCATGTCATGCGTGGTTGTTGACATGTCAGCGTGGTAATGGTTAGGTCATGTCATGGCACGCTGTGTCTTGACCTTGCCTGTTCACGCGTGTAAAGTGCTTCGGGGCCGGACGCGGTCTGGAAGACGCGACGCTGAGCGGCCCGCTTGCCGCAAGGACAGGGGTGTGACTACTGGTTGCCGCCTGTCAGTTGGCCCGAGTGCAGAGGGATGAATCCTCCTGTGCAATCCGTGTTCATCCATCAACAACTGTCTTCGATAATAAAATCGAACAGGCTATAAGTGAATAGCTCCGCCTGCTGAGATTGGAAATCTAGCCGCCTGGGAATAAATGTGAGGAATATACGTGACTCCACCATGCACAGCAGCCAGTGACCCCGTACAACAGCGACAGACTGTGCATTGTGAATGTGGTGGCTTGCAGCAGCGGAATAAGTTGAAAAGGACTTGTTCAGTGCCAGTGCTTTGCTTCTGCCTCTGTCACCGACTTCTTAACTCGCAAGGTTATTATGGGCGCTGGGACGGCGGGCAGTACTCGGCTTTGCGACATGGACGATTTACTGGCTACCACAGGCACAGGCTGGGATGTTTTCACCAACAGTACCGTCGCAACGACTACAGGACCTGTGCACTCTTTTTGGTGCTGCCTTGCCAGCCCTGAGGTCTGAGTCTGGATGCGAGATCAGCGAGATGTGTTGCATGTGGAGCTCGGCTTCATCTCCGCTGGTTATGGCAGCTCGAAACGGACTGCATCCTCTAAAACGGGCACGTCTTGTTGTTCTGCTCTGAAGCTCTAGTTGTGTCAGAAGACGGACTTACATAAGCCACGCCGTTCCCCTGCCAGCCACTCACGAGTCGGCGGACCGCGGCGCAAGCTCCCATCCCGTCTGACACCGTTCGCTGCCCATGCCCAGGCCAAGCGCCCGTGCCTGTTCCTGCCACCCACCATACCTAGGTAGCGTGCATGGGCAGCTTTGGTTGCCTCGTCATCCGGGTCCTGCCTTGGCTTATTATCAGCTAGCTTGGTTTATCAGTGGCAGCTGTGTCACAAGACGCTGCCAGCCCCCCCCGAGCTCCAAGGTACTGCAAGGGTCACTGACTGAATGACTGACGTAGACCGAGACGGTTGTCGCACTGGTCCATTAGACCCGCCCACCCATCCATCTGCATCCACTTCACACCTCAGAGCTTCCCCAGTTCCCTACCTACCTCACCAAGCATCCTTGGAACTCCCTCACTCCTGACCTACACTTCTCCGGTCCATCAACCACATTCTCTCTGTCTTGTCTTCTTTTCCATCATCGACCGCATCGATTTTGTCCGGTTCTCCATTACCATCATCCATCAGTCTCTAGTTATCCATTTCTTAGCTGCCCATCATGAAGGGAGCTATGCTGAGCGCCATGCGTAAGTTAACTCCTGCTTCAGCTGTCGCGCGACCTCGGGTTGCAAACCACAGGTCTTGCGCCTTCCACATCCCCAGCTCCTGGATGCTTTGCCACCCAGATATCGACATCGCAGTGCCCGACCGACCCCCATCCCATCTTCTTTGCATGACGCCTCGCTTTTTGCCTCTCACCCTTTGATGGTAACTGACGACGCATCATGTAGTTCTTGGCGCCTCCGCCCAGGCGGCCGGAGTCCACAAGATGAAGATCCAGAAGATCCCATTTGAGGACCAGATGGTTAGTGACAGGCTGCCGACCAGCGTGGAGACCTTGGACTGTTACTGAATAATTCTACAGAAGGCCTTCCCGATGCAGGACCAGATCAAGTACCTCGAGCAGAAGTACTCGGGTGCCCAGCACCCCTTCGGCTACAGCGAGCCCAGCGTCGAGCCTACCAAGGACCACCCCGTTCCCATCACCAACTACCTCAACGCCCAGTGTATGTCTTGACTTCTCTTGCCCTGTGCTTGACCCTCCCTCTGACACCGCCAAGACTTCTCCGACATCAAGGTCGGAACTCCTCCCCAGGACTTCAAGGTCATTCTTGACACCGGCAGCTCCAACCTCTGGGTGCCTTCGTCCAAGTGTACTTCCATCGCTTGCTACCTGCACAACAAATACGAGTCTTCTTCATCGTCGACCTACAAGAAGAACGGCTCATCGTTCGAGATCCAGTACGGGTCTGGCTCCATGAAGGGATTCGTGTCCCAGGACGTGCTGCAGATTGGCGATCTCACAATCAAGAACCAAGACTTCGCCGAGGCGACCGAGGAGCCCGGTCTGGCCTTCGCCTTCGGCAAGTTCGATGGAATCCTGGGTCTTGGCTACGACACCATCTCCGTCAACAAGATCGTTCCTCCATTCTACAACCTGATCGACCAGAAGTTGATCGACGAGCCCGTCTTCTCCTTCTACCTCAGCAAGGACGGAGAGGGCTCCGAGGTTGTGTTTGGCGGCTCGGACAAGGACCACTACACCGGCAAGATCACCAACATCCCCATTCGCAGGAAGGCGTATTGGGAGGTCGACCTTGACGCTATCACTGTCGACGGCGAGTCTGCTTCGTACGATGACGCCGGCATCATTCTGGACACCGGCACGTCCCTGATTGCTCTGGAGACCGACCTCGCGGAGATGCTCAACAAGCAGATTGGTGGCAAGAAGGGTTATAGTGGAACCTACACCATTGAGTGCAACACGCGGGACAGCCTCCCAGATATCACCTTCACCCTGGCTGGCCACAACTTCACCATCGATGCGTACGACTACACCATCGAGTCTGGTGGCTCCTGTATCTCAGCCTTCATGGGCATGAACCTCCCAGCCAACCTTGCGGGTATCCTGGGAGACGCATTCCTTCGCCCATGGTACTCCATCTATGACCAGGGCAAGAACCAGGTCGGCATTGCCAAGTCAAGGGACTAAATACCAGGGTCATGCCCATGGTTAGTCGGATCGGATCTATTAACTCTTGTATCAACACGCGGGGCCTAGTATGACAGCATGGTCTTGCATGGGGAATTCGGTCGGTTTGGTTTGCGCATTGTGCCTTACATTGAGGTGCATCACTATACCCCATGTCATGGGGCTTTTCCTTGGACTGTCTCGAGTGTTGCAACAGATTGTACGGTAGTTGGGATTAGCATTAGTGGAATAGGACACAGTGATTTTGCAGTATACCTGGTTACCTAGTATGCCAAGGTGTGCGAGGCGCTCTGTGGTGATTAATGACTTTCCTCTTTATGGGATGGTCGAGGGAGGAAGCGCTCAGAGTAGCTTACCGCAAGGGGCGACTTCCACGGTTACCCATACGGGCTTGCCAAGGGAGTGAGAACTGCTGTCTATACAATGTTTAGCAATGCTTCATCGTCGCTAGACCTTTCGCCTTTCGGGAAGACATCTTTCGTTTTTCGGGAAGATATCTTTCGCTCTTCGGGGAGGACCTTCGGAAGTTATTCGTCTTTCAATCGCGACAACGGTTGTTTGCCAAGCATCGTCGTGTCATCAGAGTGGTCACCCAGCGTATCGTGGGAGCGATATCGCAGGGCTGGCCGTCATGCCCACCAGAAACCCCGCCAGTCAGCCGGGGGTAGGAGGTGCCATCCCTGCTGAATTCCGGGACCCGAGCCCCCAGCTTGCCCAGCTCTAGAACCCCGCCGCGTCCCTTGTTGCCCCCCATTGGATTTTTTTCTCCCGCCGCCATATCTACTCTGACTCCTCCCCTTCCTCCGCCGCTTGATTGTTCTTCCTAGTCTTCTTCTTCTACTCCGATCGCTTCTCCTTCATTCATCCGTTGCCGACCGAGTAAATTCCTACCCACCGCAAGCACAGAAGACTCTATTCACAATGGCTGCCAACGGCTCGACATACGCCCTCTCCCAGGGTCACAAGGAGGCAAGTGCTCCCCGCCAAAAAGGGCGCTTCGCGCCATGACCAGGGATATTCTAACAGAATCTGCAGCTGCTCGAGAAGTCCTTGATCGACTCTGACCCTGAGGTCGCCCAGATCATGACCCAGGAGATCCAGAGGCAGCGGGAGTCAATCATCCTGATCGCCTCCGAGAACGTTACCTCCCGCGCCGTCTTCGATGCTCTCGGGTCGCCCATGTCCAACAAGTACTCTGAGGGTCTCCCTGGCGCCCGGTACTACGGTGGCAACCAGCACATTGACGAGATCGAGCTCCTCTGTCAGAAGCGTGCCCTCGAGGCCTTCAACGTCGACTCTTCCAAGTGGGGTGTCAACGTCCAGTGCCTCAGTGGAAGCCCTGCCAACTTGCAGGTCTACCAGGCCCTCATGCCTCCCCACGGTCGTCTGATGGGTCTGGACCTCCCCCACGGTGGTCACTTGAGCCACGGTTACCAGACACCTGCCAAGAAGTAAGCATATTCGTCATTGGTATAGGACTGGACGGCGCGACTAACAACGACATTTTCAGGATCTCTGCCGTTTCTACCTACTTCGAGACCATGCCCTACCGAGTCGACATTGAGACCGGCATCATTGACTACGATACACTCGAGAAGAACGCCCAGCTATACCGCCCCAAGATCCTTGTCGCCGGTACCTCGGCCTACTGCCGTCTGATCGACTATGCCCGTATGCGCAAGATTGCCGACTCTGTTGGTGCCTACCTCGTTGTCGACATTGCCCACATCTCGGGACTAGTCTCCTCCGGCGTCATCCCTTCTCCCTTCGACCACGCCGATGTCGTCACAACCACCACCCACAAGTCTCTCCGTGGCCCTCGTGGTGCCATGATCTTCTTCCGCAAGGGTGTGCGATCCGTCAACCCAAAGACCGGCAAGGAGGAGCTGTACAACCTGGAGGACCCCATCAACTTCTCCGTCTTCCCTGGCCACCAGGGTGGTCCCCACAACCACACCATCACCGCTCTAGCCGTCGCCCTGAAGCAGGCCAACACCCCTGACTTCAAGGCCTACCAGAAGCAGGTCGTTGACAACGCCAAGGCGCTGGAGAACAAGTTCAAGGCCCTTGGCCACAAGCTTGTCTCTGACGGAACCGACTCGCACATGGTCCTCGTCGACCTGAGGCCCGTCAGCCTGGACGGTGCCCGTGTCGAGGCCGTCTTGGAGCAGATCAACATCGCCTGCAACAAGAACTCTATCCCCGGCGACAAGTCCGCCCTGACCCCTTGCGGTATCCGTATCGGTACCCCTGCCATGACTTCTCGTGGCTTCGGTGTTGCTGACTTCGAGCGCGTCGCTTCTTACATTGACGAGGCCATCAAGATCTGCAAGGAGGTCCAGGGCGCGCTTCCCAAGGAGGCCAACAAGCTCAAGGACTTCAAGGCCAAGGTTGCCGGTGGCGAGGTCGAGAAGATCAACAGCCTGAAGAAGGAGATCGCCGCCTGGTCGACGACCTTCCCTCTGCCTGTTGAGGGGTGGCGTGTCGACGCTGGTATCTAAACCAGCGAGCTAATGAGGCCAGCCAGGATGGTTCGGTTCGAAGTTATTTTGGCCACTCAGGGTATGGGATCCGGCGTTATTCAACAAAAGTCATTGGACGGTGATGATATCCCAGGCTTCCACAGCCTGTATTCTTTCTTCTTTAGGTGTTCAGGGAACGATGTAGCAAACGAAAATGGAAATCAGGGATAAGGGAAGGCCATTATTGCATAGCATTCATCAGGCGTTGCAACAAATCTGGGATCCTCAAGGTGTGGCTTTCTCGGATAGCTACTGCTTCAACGCGGTACAGAAACAAATGTCATTGCGTATGCTATATATTCTGGACACAATCCTGGGCAAGCGATTGGATGAGCACTGTGCTCTAAACCAATACCAGTGAAATAATTAAGTCTATTGTCGGCTCAATACCTTTTGTGCCCCTGGCCGATGAATAGCCATCTCACTGGCTCAGAGGATTATGATCATCCTGGACATATATCCTCAAATACATGTACAAGAGAAACCTTCTATGGTTTATGGCCATTTGGTTTGGCTCACTCCCTGCCGTAGAATTGTCACACAGCACAGCACCTTGCTCCTAGGCAGGTCACTCTCACGCAGCTGTGATACCCGGTGTGGCATCTAATGCAAAGTCCCTCTGCACGACAATACCGTTCGGCCCCACTTCACCATCCAGGAACGCCCTCAAGTTCTCCTTGACCCTGCGCACCTGGTTCGACATGGTCGTACCCGAAAACCAAGCCAGGTGTCCCGTCATCGTGAGGTTCAGACCCCGCGTGCCCTCACCCAGCAGGGGGCTGTCGGCGGCACCGCCGGCGGGCTCCCTGGCGAACACGTCGGTGCCGTATCCGAATAGGGCCCGGGACCGCAGCGCCGACACCACGGCCTCCTCGTCTACGATCCCGCCTCGCGAAACATTCACCACGATGGCATCGGGGCGCACCCGCGATAGCTCGGGCGCCGAGATCAGGCCCGCGCTCTGAGGAGTGAGGGGGAGCGCCAGGAAGAGCACCGTCGCCTGGGCGAGGACGTCTGCGAACGAGACACGAGCTGGTTCGGCTCCTTCCCCTCCTACTACTGTTGCTGCCGCTCCTTCTTTGTGGCCGTTTGTGAGGGGCTCCGCCGTGCCAGGCGCCGCCGCGGCGTCACCGCTGCTGCCATTGCGCTGCGAGATCACCACCTTCATCCCTAGGGCCCGGCACAGCCTGGCGATATGCTTCCCCACGGCGCCGTAGCCGACCACGCCTGCTGTCTCCTGCGCGCATGTCCGCGGTGGCGCACCTGTGCCGTCGCGCATGAGTGCGTTTAGGCTGCCTGGGGGTTATGTCAGTGGACTTCTCTTCCTCCTTTCACCAGCATTGAAGGCAGTGCAGTAGAGTTCGGCTCGTCAGGCACACAGCGTTCTCCAGACAGTACATTTCACATGGCCTCAAACCCGTCCAACAGGTGCAAATAAAGACTCCATTTCGACGAATGTACTTACCCTTGGATTTCCACTCGTTAGGACGGCCTGGCCCAAAATCGGCCAGCGTGTTGTGGACCGAGACGAGACTCCGCCTCGTTGCAAAGTACAGCGAGAGGGCATGCTCGGCGACCGACTCGGTGTTGCAGCCTGTGCAGGTCATGACCTGGATCTTGGCCTCCGTGCAGTAGGCCAGATCGATGTGATCTGTCCCTACGGCGTGGCTGATGACGCATTTTCTGTTGCATGTGTTCCCGTCAGTCCTGTACTTTTTTCGTTTCGTTTTGTCCTTTATATACATAATAGATATGATTTTAATGAAAGTCCCTTGGATCATGGGTTATCTCACAAGTACGGCGCCTGTCTCAACGTCTCAGCCGTGAGCCTGCAGATCGTGAGGACTACGATGCTGGCGTCCTTGATCCGCGCGGCGACGTCGTCCTCGCCCGGGATGGTGTTCTTATACAGCAGCACCTCGTTGGTCCTGGGGCTGCTGTCGAACTGCTCCCAAGGCACGTGTATGGACTCTAGCACGGCGATCACCTCGTGCCGGGCGGAAGGGAGCTGTTTCGGGGTGAGCGTGGGTTCCGATGTCATGTTTGCTGGCCCATGGGATTGAGATACAGGGTTATGCGAGCTGAAATTAATTTCGAAAGATCTAAGCTTTTGAGACTTTCTTAACAAATAATTTAATCATAGCGGATTCGATCCAGGGAGCGCTCAAGCACAGATAATAGTTGCTCCATTAGATAAATCCCCCTTGCCGGCCCTCGGCCCCGCCTGCATCGCACGCAAATGCGCGCAACGCCAATGCGATGATGAGTGATCACCCGTCAACTCAAGTGTTATACAAACAACAGTTTTCTTTTGTTTATTTTGCAGTACTTATGTAGAATCTATATGGGGTAGTAATTCGGCTTAAATATTAAGAAAATCCAGCTATATGGAGAAACGACCTGTACACATTTGTGTGATCGTCAAGACACGGTTACTACGGCTTTGACAACTTGTCTGCTATCCCGAAAAGTCCAATCAGATACTAGGAGCGAGTTCGTCTCCTAGAGGTTGTATGGAGTTTCCAGACGGCCTGGCCAACTCCTCGGCACCTACAATTTCTGCACCTATCAAGTGACTACGGAGATCTTGAGTATGCGAGGAATGAACTGCGAAGTTTTTGACTGTATTCCATTTGTCTGCCTTCTAGTGAGCAATGGTATCTAACAGGTCCCTTTCCGCCACCGGAATCAGAGTCCTATTTCACGGGCACCCCGCCTACGGAAGCTTTCATGTGAAAGCAGCGCGTCTTTCACCACGGTCATTTGAGACGAAGCACTGGTCCGTAGTGCTGCCAGCTCCGGACTGAACGACCATGACTCTCTGACCAGTCTCAGCCGAGCGGGATCACAGTGCTTACAAGATGCCGGCGCCTGCCCTTGGCAGCACCTTACTTCTTGAAGGTTCCTGCCTTGCCCGTACGCTCCCCGTGCATTCGCCGGGCTGCTTTGGGGCCTTCGGCATTCATCCTCGCCGCATAAGGATCAAAGGCCTTCTTCTTACTCGGAGCGTCTCCAGTGCCGTTGGCGGCGGCAGCAGATCTCTTCGCATTCAAAACCGACTGTGCCTGGCTGTAGTCGAAGGGGGCATCTTCATCCTCGGCAGAGTCTGCCTGCTCAGTACCGTTTCGGCCTGTCGAGCCGGCCTTGGCTTGTTTTTTCGCGTTTTTGGCTTCTTTGGCGGCCTTCTTCTTTTCCCTCCTAGTACGCTTGTCCCCGCCCTCATCTACGTCCAGGGATATCATTTCTTCCGTGTCGAGCGGTGCTCCTCCGTCGCCCGAATCTTCGTCCTGTATTTCTTCCACCTTGCGCTTCCGCCCCTGTCTCAGTGTGAACTCGGTATTGTCCACGTCTTGGTCCGTTCGAGGCGCAGAAGTCGTTTTCTGAGGCACTTCGAGCGGTATCATGTCCACGTCCGCTTCTTGGGATTTGGACTGAGTTTCCTGCTGGGTGGCAGCAGCCACGGCTTCTTGCACAAATTGTGTCCAAGGTAATGCAATCTGCTCGCTGACAGCGCCGTTCTGAGATTGCGACGAGCCATCCCATAGACTGCTCACTGGGATAGAGCCAAACAGCTGGGACTTCTCGCTGCGGAGCTCCTCCACTGGAGGCAGGTCCAGCTCTGGCTTCTCTTCCTTTCCAAGCTCCCTCTTCGCCACGGCCGCGACCGAGCGACTATCGAGGTACGTGCTCCTAAAGAAATCAATCGTGCTGGGTCCCTCGGCTCCGGTCTTTCTTGCTTCAGTGACGAGTGAGAAGAGGTCCTCAGCCGACTGCTTCGCCTTCTGTGATGACGAGTTCCCGAGTAAACTCCACAGAGCCTTGGGATCGCTTGGTAGAATCTTGGCTATCTCCATCACAACTTGTGGTGGCATAATAAATGTTGGGTTCTCATCTTGCTGGCGGGCTATCTCATCGCGCCACTTGTGCAAGGCTCTATAGACGGCAAATTGCTCGCCACTGAGCCTAATATGGCTCTTGTAGAGGAAGTTGGACCATCCCCGAGCTCCCTCACCGGTTTCTGGATCTGCAGCAAACGGGGTGTACCTGTCTAGTGAGGTCTCCTTTGACTTCTGGAGTGTGTACTCGATGAGGTCCTTCTCTGGATCACTGCGGTCAGACCGCTCAACAAGCTCGTTCCGTACCATGTCGTAGATGTAAAGTAAAAAGTGGGTGTCTGACCGGGCGTAGTAGAACATCTCTTCCGGCAGGGGTCTAAGCATGTTAGCATTGCGCTGGCTGCGTCTCGTGGAATAGGAAAGTTACCGTATTCTCCAGTCTGCCATTTGGTACTTCTTGTCTGCATCAAAGTCGACAAAGCTTTTGAGCAGGTACGCCAAGCTCCTCTGGGGGTATCCGAGTGCTGAGCTCGCATGGAAGGTGTCGAAAAGCCCGACGATGTACAACCCCAGGTCTCTCTGCAGCCAGATGATATCCATGAAGGCGCCATGAAATACCTTGACGATCTTGGGGTCGGCAAAGACCTCGTTCAGAACCTCAAGCTTATGTCGCCATGGCCTCAAGGTATCAACGATCCAGTCCTTTTCTCGAGTGCTGATCTGCATAAGTGAAAGCAGCCCATGGTAAGAGCGATAGTCGTGGTGCTCCAGGTCGATCGCGATTTCGGTTGCCCCCTTCAGTTCTTCCAACATTTCCAAAACTCCTTCGTATGTGTCAACCCATGTTGCAGAGGTTGTATCGATCGGCTGGTATGGTATGGGTTCCCGTATCTCGTAGGTGGTCTCCGGGTACCTTAGTTTCAAAATCTCCGTCTCGTATGGATGCTTAAACCTGTGTTGGCCGTCAGTATGTTTTGTGGCTCCCATTACCTGCAGCTTCCGAATCCTCCTGTGGAAATTTGCCCTCGCATTCTTGCTCAGTTCGCCGAGCGGCTTGCCTGTCCAATTGAGGGAGAGGGACGGTAAGAAAAATGTGTAGTCATACTGCTGCTGGTTGTTTTCGTCAACCGCAACACCAAGACTGTCCTCCAGCGGAACTATGGCGTGCGGTTTTCGGGTCAACAACGGCTTCCACGGTCCAGCGGCAAAATTGTCGACTTGTTGCTCGAAGGTGGTCTGTGGCTTGATGATGTTGGCGCGTCGGAAATTGAAATCGAGTCGCTCGTTCGTCTTCGCCTTCTTCTGCTGGGCTCCAGTCTCGGGGAAATCTGACTTTCTCTTGACCAAGCCAGTGTATTCGTCCAAGCAAATGTCGGCTTTCTCGAGAAGCCCATCGATCACGTCCACAATGCCACGCCACTGTATGTCGACGTCCTCTGCATCCTCCAGTTCGCCAACATGCTTCTGGCCGGTCGCGACAGCGGCAGATTTGAGTAGGTCGCTGGACAGGCTCAGCAGGCGCGTTGATTGCTCCTCGAGACGGTCGCCTGTGCTGGGGTTGACGGTTCGCTGGAATCCGAGGTCTTCACTTGCGATGCGCTGGACAGCTTTGGTGGTTGAGACCAGGGAGGCCTGGATCTTTTCCTGCAATGACTTGAAGTCTTGCGAGGGATCCATGATTGTCAGTGATCGTGGCAGAGTTCGCCAATGTTGGCGTCCCGGGTGGAGGAATGGAATCTCGGAGAGTTTTACTCGAAAATTTACGGGTCGACGGCAGGCAAGCAGTTAGCGGGTCTAGCGCCTGTGGTTACGACCCCCCAGTGGGGATGATGCAAGCCCAGGGACTCGGGAGCACTTGTAGCAGGCACCTGATAAGATAAGCCTCCAGACTGTAAATCAGCCAAGAGCTACTGCACAGAGGTTACCATTGTAGTGTTGGCTGACTTCATTCCCGAGCCGCTTCTCTGTCTCTGGAAAGCAGAAAGCTACCTCCTTCATTCACTAACATATCAACTACATTCCACCTATCACACTTATCAGTCATTAGCTGGTAAAATTCTGTGGATTGCAGCACTGTTGCCTCAGTCTCATCCCGCTTCACTGATTCCAGCTGTGACTGTGAAAAAGGCTGGAGGTCTAAGCAATCAAACATCACTGTCGACTGCACAAGAATATTTTCCACAATTGCCGGCTCATACACACCAGCAAGCGGAGTGAGAGGCGCAGAGGCTATTTCGAAAGCCTTCGAAAGCCGCCTGTAAAGCCTCAGAACTTCGGAGCTGCTCAAAATCCCTTTGGGGACCAAAGGTCTGCTGGCAGTTACTCAGGATGTCTGCTTCCCTAGCCCCGGAGTGCAATGAGGTGAAGGAGTAGGTACCAAGAAACACTTTACTGGGCGGCTGTTTGCTAATCAAAGACACAGGAAGTACGATACCTGCTTTCTGAAATGGTACAGCGAAAGTAAGTAGGATGAAGGCTTCTGTCATTCGAAACACAGCAGGACCTAACGTACTTTCTTCTAGAATATCTCAGAGGTATTGGGAAGTCTGATGACAATGAGTGCTCAGACCTGTTCAAAAATTACCAGAAATGTTTGAATGTATGCTGCCACTGGAGATAGGAGTCAGGACTCATCCTTGCCAGATCTCTGTGTCTCTGTCTCTGACTCTGTCCCGTCTATGCACTTTGCAATGGCTAATCAGACACAGGTTGCTCTTAAGGAAAGAGGCATAGACAAGCTCCTGGAAGAAGCCAGGGAGGACAATAAGGAGAATGATGCCATACACCTAGGCAGGAAATGAGGCTGCTGACAGACGCATTGCATGGAAGTTAATTCAGCCGTGTACAATAGTACTGTTTTTGTGGCGTCTTACATTGGAAAGGGGCACGCAGAACCATGCTCATCCATAAATCCACACTAATGCCACTCTGGACCACTCTGGAGCCCTCTTGACCAGCAATTCTGTCA
The DNA here is from genome assembly GCA_038088505.1 of Diaporthe velutina. Lineage (NCBI taxonomy): Eukaryota > Fungi > Ascomycota > Sordariomycetes > Diaporthales > Diaporthaceae > Diaporthe > Diaporthe velutina. The sequence goes on along the minus strand of JBBWSJ010000030.1, from coordinate 136,956 downwards.
CCAGACACACTGCCCAATCTGGACTGCGAGAGACAGTCTGCCGAGACTATCACAGTGGCAACGGGGACTGTCCCACCAGAGAGGTAGGACTGCTTTGTATCAGGTAATCTGATCTAATTTATGAACTATGAGGAGAATTGACTTTTCATGCAAGAGGGATGTGAGAATGTTGGGTTTTGCTATTGCATATATGCTATGTCATTCTCTGTCCTGCCACCCTGCCAACTGCAAGTCCATTTGTGGCCCAGAGGTGCTTGTATCCTCGCTTGTGCAATTAGCGCCAGGCGAACATGGGCCTACGGTCGATAGCTGGCTCGACCTGGACCTCAGGAGACGCGTCAGGGCCTAGAACCAGGGATCCCCACTGAAGAAGGCTGGAATTGCCGGCAGGCAGGCGGAACCACAGCAAGGGTTCAAGCTTGGCTTCTCCAGCTCCCAAACCAGTGCATGTGGTAATTAAAACTGATTGCGACAGCTCGTCACGTCGGGCGAACCACAGTCCTCCCACCCTGCTCTTATCGTGGACAAAGCCAGTCCTAGGACTCGACCTGTGGCTCTCCTGTTCTCGAACCCCACGACATCAACAACCTCGGAATGCGCTTAAAGTAGCGACCAGACGGCGATTCTATGCACCCCTTCTCCGCCCTGACGATTGGAATCTTCGTAGCCGGCTACACCACCGCTCGATGGGACCTGGTCACGAGGCTCTATGAGCTTGCCATCTTTGCTTGGGACTACGGAGTTGTTGTGAGTCTGCCCTCCCGCGCACCGTGTCTTATACTGCACAACATACTCAACCCCACGCTTTAAAAGTCCCCAAACGCACGCTTGACTCCAGCTGACTTGTCCTTCTATCCCCCGTCTTAGTCGCGCGCCGCATACGGTTTCGTCGTACTGTCGCTGTTCTTCCTCGTCCTCCTCCTGCCTGTGGCACGTCTTGCAGCAAGAGAGTCAGACCTGGTACGACCACTTCTCGGCCCTATGGCACTCCTCCCTACGACATTTCTCGACGTACGCCGCTAACATCAACGCAAGCATCCTCGGTCCACCGGTTCAGGCATATCCGCGCGGGAGCAGCTGAGACGAAGAGGGTCGTTCTAGAGCCGTAGACCCGCGCCCATAGAGGCTGTCTGTCATGCCAGAGCATGATGGGTTGATGCGCATTTTCTGGCCGATCGACATCCCAAGGTCGGACCTGCCTGGGGTGGTCGTGGGCTGGAGGAACTCGGCATTGGATGTGTTCGTGGTCGCTATTCTGGAAGCCGTCGACGTTAGTCCTCTCATCGAGAATGCAATTTGAGAATGCCCTGCTAAGCCCGCACCCTCCAGGCTCGAAATGTCGAGGGCGCGCTGAAGTCCCTCACCCTGTTCAGGAGCGCTCCCCACCCGATAGGACGCATCTTCGAACTATGCGGCCAGTCAAGTATGCACGTACTTGGTGTCTCGAATGCCGAAGACTCGGTCGTGATAGACCCATCGTGGGTTCGCGTGACTACGGACGCGAACACCCGCGTCCCTCAAGTCCGATGTGCAAAGGCCTCCAGTATTCAGATTATACAATTCCAACGACCGCTACCGACGCGCATGCAATACATATCGCTCAATCCCATTGCGCTAGCCCTGGGGGACAAGCCTACAGACGAGAGGATGGCGCCTGTGGGCGAGGCCGAGGCCCAAGAGGAGGTACAGGAACGAATTCGGAGGGAGAAATCCGAGAGACTTATCGAGAAACTCAAACAGCATTCTATTATGAAGCGACCTGCCTCGAACAAGGAAAGGGCCCTGCCCAGAATTGTCAACCAGATCAATTGGTCCTCGGAGCTCGAGATGCTTCTTCAGAAAAACGTGTCAAGACTGGGGGCGAGACCCAAGCGAAGTCTTAGTGTGTCTGAACGTGTGGTCGAGTCTGCAACTACGATGAAGAACTTCGTTCTGCTCTGGATTTGGGAGATGATCACCGTCTACATCTATCCCATTATCCGGCGCGGCTTCATTTTTGGCCTCATTGGTCACCGGATAGCGGCCGAGATGCTGCTGGTCGTCCTGGAGTGGCGACCCCAGCCTCACATTGCTGCTTTGAAGGACATCTCGGCCACGGCGCAGCAGGTCGAGATCCGGCTGCAGCAGTTCTGCTACTGGCCGATGCAGTATGTCACATTGAGGCAGAGGAAGAATGACTGGGAAAGTGTGACGACAAGCCATCCTGACTACATCCGATTCTACAACAGTCTTTGGCTTGTTGCCAATGACGTGATCATCGGGATCGCCTTGGGTTCATACATCATCGACAACGCATCCTGGGTCGCAGACCAGATCAGTCTGATCTTGACCACGTACACCGTCGAAGCTCTGCAGAGCGGTATCTCGTGGTTGATGGGCTGGCCCGCCGGTTTGAAGCTGAACACTGAGTTAGCCGCGTTTCTTGGTGATCTGTTCTTGTGGGTCATCGATTACTGGGCCAGTAAGTCTTTGCGTGTATTCTCATCGAGTAGACATCTATGCTAACATTTTCTAGGCTGCATCGATACCTTCCGGCCAGCATTACCTGGTGTCATCTGGTTCATCGGATTCACCAGTTTCGCGGGAGCCAGCATGCCCATCGCAGTGTTCTCAGACCTGCTTTCCATCCTGACTGTGCACATATACTCTTTTTACCTCGCCTCCGCCCGTATATATCACTGGCAACTGACTATCCTCATCTCGCTATTCCATCTCTTCAGAGGAAAGAAACACAACGTCCTGCGGAACCGCATAGACTCGTGCGATTACGACCTTGATCAGCTCTTGGTTGGCACGATCGTCTTCTGCCTCCTGTTGTTCCTCCTGCCAACTGTGGTGGTGTTCTACCTGAACTTCGCCATTGCCCGAATGGTCATCATCTCGCTAAAAGCCGCCTTTGATACACTTCTTTCTTGCTTAAACCATTTCCCGCTGTTTGCCCTGATGCTCCGAATCAAAGATCCTCAGAGGTTGCCAGGTATGTCTATTCTGCTGAGAAACGTACAGGAGAGCAGGGCATCGCTAATAGGTGTTCAGGGGGCATTCGTTTTGAACTTCGTGATACCCAAAACTATAGAGTCGTACATAATCCATCAATACCAGACCTTCCGTCTACATCGGTAATCTACCTCAAGGTATTAGCACCTGTGATGTTCACCCTCAATCGTCTTCCATGATTCCCTTATGTCGACAACACGGCAACACTTAGCTGACTTTCCATTATTGCCAGTCCATACCCCTGACCTTCCGCGCCATGTTCCACCAGTACTTCCAGATGGCCGCGCGCATCCGGAAGCACTACCTCTCTCCACGAGTACTCTTCTGCCTGCTCACGGGCAAGTTCGTCCCGCCCATCAACCGCAAGAACCTGTACAGCCTGCAGTACAGCATGTTGCCCGCCAAAAGATCAGGGATCATGGAGATGTGGGCTGCGGTCAACTCGCTCGTGAGGAACGAGAAGAGGCAGCCTCTGCCGGTGATGAATGGGAGGCTGACCAGGACGCGGGGGTACGGTGGGCATTGATGGCTCCTACTGGGGAGATGAATGTCTGCTAGAGAGAACGAGCGCGATTGAAATCTAAGTTCGTGTGCCTGATGCTGAGTTGTAATGGTCTTGTCTGTGCGTCCTGGACGTTCCCTGCTGCAACAGAATGAGCTCCCCTGAGAGTGAAGGGCGTAATTGTCCAGCAAACCCCTCGCAAACCGCAGTCATCCTTATTTTACAGCTTTTGCCCACGACTGCGTCCCCTTCTCGAGGTTTGAGTCACTGTAGTCACCGTCTTATGTTCACATGTACGTTTACATCTGAGACAGACTGGAAACATGACACACAGTATGACAGGATATACTGGACCATTTACTCCTGTGCCTGCACTCGGTTCTCAAGAACTGTACTTTGACCAATTGCTCCCCGAGAAACTCACGGGCTTCGCATTCAACTGTAGCATGCCTTATTGCGAGAACATGTCGGGCCTCTAATTATTTACGATGATTTAAAAAGAGTGAGTGCACCATATGAAAGCAAGCTCATCCGGATACTATGTCAAGCGGAATCCTGAAGTAATACACGAGTTGAATCTCCTGTACAGCTCATAGATGAGCCAGCTCAAATTACAGGGTGCTCTAGAAGCAATAGGTGAAGCCAATCAAACCACCGTTCTTTGTGAACGCCACTTTTAGCTGAGAATCACGAAACGAAGAGAATAAGTTGAAGGCCACTTCATGCCTTTGGTGCCTGCACAAAGGCGATATCGCGGAACAAGTTGAGCAAAGCATATTCACATTGTCAACATCACTCGATAACAAGCCTCTAAGGGAGCTGAACTTGCGATTGAAGAACGTCCCTCCCTTTGACAGAAAGAGCGATCATTCCAGGAGTTGCTTTAGGAACCGAGTTCCCACCACCTTTGAACGATCAAAACCTCATGTCTTGCTCCTCATGGCGTCATAGCTGTTGAGTTACAATCCTGTGTTCAGGTGACACATGCAGCGATACGGCGACACTGTCTCCTCACGCATGTTATGTCATCACAAGCCGACTCCCATTCTCTCTAACTCCAATACGGTCCAAAAATGAAAGGGGGAAAAGTCGTGCTTGCTGTAGACGTGGTTTTAGTCCTTTTGAATTACATCCGAGTCACATGGCGATGCATTTCACTCCCTGACTTGCCGAAGCAGTAGCCCAATCCCAATCTTCAAATGTTTCCTCATAGCTACTGCCCCAGCAAATTCCGTCAGGCCTCCACCACCTCCGCGCCTCTATGAGAAGTGAACGCGTTATTCCTCTTCTATACAGCTCAGGCTTTCTCTGACGTCGTATCCATGCAATAACGACCAAAGACGGATCCTTCACCAATCTTCAGCTGGTTGATCGCGTGGATGCGTGAGTACTCCCAGCCTCTAAAGTGATCCAATACCTCCCTGACTTTCTGCGCCAGGTGGCCATACTTCACCAAACACCCCGAGCAATACAGAAAGTTCATGAAAACATATTTCTATTTCATGATCCAAGGATTTGCGAAGCCGTTTGGATACATTCATCGTGACTTTGTCGAGCAGCTTCAATGGCCTGACTTCTGGGAACTCGGTATGGACAAGCGCTTCGTCACGCTGACTTCGGGAATTGACTTTACCACGCGCACCCAGCTTGTACAAGAGACCCTACTCAAGGGGCACGGGTCGAGATCGGTCCCCGTTGGGAACAGGTTGTCTAAAGAGAAATTTCCGCCCTACGACAGCGATGGTCAGCATATTCTCGACATGGATGGCTCCGGTCTCGACCTCTTCGGCGTTGCCAATTTCTCCGTGCACCTGATCACCTGGGTTAACACAGACGGTGGCATCAAATATTGGGTCCCCCGCCGAGCCGGGCGAATGAGCTACCCCAACATGCTCGACAACACTGTCGGCGGCAGTCTCAGGACGGGTGAGGCCCCGATCGACTGCATCATTCGAGAGTGCGAAGAAGAGGTCTGTCTGGATCCCGCTTATACCCGGGAACATATCAGAGCCTGTGGCACAACGTCTTACCAGATGGTCGTCAATGACCACAACTCGCCCGGCTGCCAGCTACAGACCCAATACCTGAACGAGATGGAGCTCCAAGCCGACATGATGCCCAGGATTGGCGACGGGGAGGTCGCCGAGCTGGCCCTCAAGACGATCGAGGAGGTCAAAGATTCCATGCGAAATGGGCAGTTCAAGCTCAATTGCAACATGACCTGGCTGGCTTTCCTCATCGGCCACGGTCATCTGACTGCTGAGAACGAGCCTGATTTCCTCGAGATCTGCGCCCGCCTGCATCGCAAACACGATCTATTCGTTGTCTAGCCCAGTGACCTTTATCAGTGTGGCAAGCTCGCTTGAGGGGAGATTCACTTTAGGGCGTCCAAAAAGGTCAGGTGCTTTGCCTCGTACAGCGTTCTTATGTCTGGGGGTGTCTACATCGAACCGCTAGTGCCGTGGCTCGTTGGTGGTGACAACGATTCCACAATAAGCTGGACTAGACATTTTCAATGTTCACAACTGAGCGCTGTGTGACCCATGAGAGTGCTGGATAAATTCTGCCATGGAGGCTATACACTGCAATTCCGACGTTGCCTATAGCTTTGCACACCCGTAGCGGGAAGCAGCATGCCAGCCATGGCACTGTGTAATTGTTTCTGGCTTCGAAGTCATCTGTCAGTGCCAAGAAACTCATTCTCTGATGGAAAAATGTATTTGGTGGTGAGTTTCCGGGCGAGCGGCTCCAGTTGAACTTTGAAGACAGACATGATCTAGACACTTTGAGACTTCATAAATCTCTGTCAAAAGCGTAAAAAATCCATACCCGGTCATTTGTAAAGTGAACAAAAATGATGATACCACAGACTTCGTCAATTTGGAACATTTCTGCGCGCTCAAGATTGCCGCCGCATCCAATGTCTGATCCATTCAATAGAATGTTGGGGTTGAATTTACAGCATGGCAGAAGCCACTGACGCATTAAAATCCAAATTCATTGAGTACATAATGCTTGCCTCGTGATGAGCAGTATGTTTGTCTATCGGTACTCACAAGCAATTTTCCTATAAACTGACGACCTTGTGATATCTTATTACGGTGGAACATCAGGTGGACAATTTTGTCTTCGCTTGGTGTATGTCATGTACACCGTGATACATGGCACCGTCAGCTGTAATCTGTATTGCTGAACATTCCACTGCCACCGTCAAAAGGTACCTACTGGCTAGCGTTATTTCTGACTTGGGCAGAAGGACTTTTATGTACCTAGCGAGATCATAGTAGATTCACACTGAGACTATGATGGAAAGTGATCACATGGTGTATGAGTTCAGGGGAGGGATGTTTGCGCGGACAGCATGCCTTCAGAGCCTTGCAAAATTTACACGGGCTGGAGTTTCGGCCCAGCCCTCCACAAGACGAATGGTTACTGCCTTGAGGTCACACACATCTGTGTACAGCCTCCTTGTTTGCTTCTTGTGCCAACACGGAACGGAAATGTATACCTGGAATTGCCCACCCGAAATGGCCACGCCGGGCTTGTCCTCTTTTATTAACTTGATATGTTTGGAAGAACCGTCTACGCAGAATTAATTTTCAATCTATTCGCGCCGGAGACAATAAAGCATCCCACTATGGACTCTCCAAAACAAACCCTGAATGTCACTATCAATGACGGAAACGACGCTTCAAATGTTCTGAGCACCATCCTAGGATTAGTAATACCAGGCTGTGTAGTCTTAACAGTCCTACTAATCTTCCTCGTCTGGTTCACGCGCAACTGGCTCGATCCTGCAAGGCCAACCGACAAAGGCGACGATGGCCAGTCTCCGCCGGCATGTCCCAAGTACACTGGGTCTCCTGAGAGGAAGCAAGACAACGCGCCGCCCCCATACAAAGTGGCGAGGAGTCAATTGACGTCAACGCTGCAGCGTGGGGCGGACGATCGTACGACTTGTGACGAGACTGAGGGGACCCCATCCCAGCAATGCAGGGACTCAATGTCGCCAAGCGCCTCGAGCCCTCCTCAAAGCTTGAACACAAATTGTCCAAATTCGAAAACTTCGTCGATTCGGGATCCGCCTGCTCCCTGAAGCCGGTTCTGCACCCAGGACTATTACCCCCTAGTGGAAGCGCGCTATATATTACTAGTAGGGAAATGAACTTCACTGTATCTGCAAAGATGGACGCGGGCGTTCGAGTAGGCAGCGACAGTGTGCCGGGGATGAACTTCTGAAAGCGATGGGCTGTGCCTATCTGCCCCTGTCATTTAGTAGCTATAGGTAATACCGAGCCCTTGTATTTGTCGCTGCAGGTTGAACTAGGAATTGTTGTCTGGTTGGATGCGTCGGAATGATTGAATCTTCCTGCAAATCCTATGAGGAAACTGCAGACTTCGAAAATATTTTGCCGGCCTTTGGCCAGGTAGTGTCAAAGCAAGGGTTTCATTGTCTTCTTCTGAATATTGCACCGCGAAACACGCCTCAAAGTATATTAGACTGTGGGGTTTGAGAAGCTGCAATGGTTACGTACCCAAGATAGGTTCCTGTTCCTTCTGGCACAGGACGTAGGGAGCTCAAAACAGCTACGTATGTTTCCCCGTTCATTTCCACTTGTCTGGCTTGCATGGAAACAAGAGGTCCAATCAAAGTCGCTCACTTCCATGCAATTGCCGTTCTACAAACTGCGTCGATTGCAATCTGCTAACTGGGCCGAGCAAGACCTTGAGAGGTCGCAACTTTGCAGGATGGTTTGGCTATTCACTGCTCGAATTCTTGGTGTACTTCAGGTCTAAAGCATGAGCTGACTTGGCACAGGCGTTGGTAATGATAGCATCCATTGGTGAGCAAGCATCTGGTGAAACCTCCCGATGGCTCGAGGGCATTTGCATACTGACACCGCTCAGACAGACACCATTGACTGAGGAAATGACAACCAGAAAGCTAATGCAGGTGGGCGAACGTAAAACCAGCAAAACAGACGCAGAAACGGCATCCATTCCATTGACAGCCACAATTTGGTGTTCAACTACCGCGGTCGTCCCTTGGGGAAGGAGAGTGTGGGGTAAGAGAAGTCAGGCCACTCTCTCCCTTCTCCTTTCCCATTGCATTCGAGGGGACGAGGGGGCCTGTCACACGTGACTCCAAGCATGAGGGGAAATGCAACGAAAGGCGAGGTAAATTCAACGACATGCGTCTCCTCAATTCCAATGCTGGACGACACTCCTCACATCAATTGGCAACACCGAGCAATATTCGAGCGTGGACTGCATTCGCCCAATCCGTCGTGTTGTTCGACTCGCACCACTCAAAAACAGTCCCCGCCGGCAGAATCGCTCCACACGATCGACTCGCTGGGCTCTCTAGCTTACCCGCGAAGACCCACAGCTGGCACGATGGCCGTGGGGATGGAGCCTTTCCCCAGGAAATCTCGCGAGCAGAGGCCAGCGACTCATCAGATTGGCCATATGCCCAGATTGGGATCGCGATAAGCTCACGCCGTCTTCGACAGCACGCGTGCTCCGCCCTCCAATTGACCTCCGGACGCGGACGTCCTATGCAAGCAACGCGATCGCCAGACCCGCCCAGGACAACGGATCCAGCAACGCCGGGCTCGTCACCGAGCACCCCGCGGAGCTCCTCGTGGAGCATTTCGATCACAGATCCCAGGGCGACTCTGGCAGCCGGTCTCGGAGCTCCAAAACACGGGAAGGACACAGAGAAATGGAGTGGTCTTTTTCATCATCTTCAAGATCCAGTGGATCGGGATGGACTGGCATTGCTATTGTACAGTTCCCGGAAACCTGAACACGCAAGTCTCGCCGTCTATGCTCTATGGTAGCCGCCGCAAGCACCCTTCTATGCAATACACGCACAGAATGCTCCTCCCATGCTTGTCTATATTGCCGCCGAGTGGTGAGCAACGGACACTCGGTACCATCCAGCTCCGGGCAAATGGCCCGTCAGCTTTCGGCGAGGCATGCTCCATTCGTCCAGTGACAGAATGAAGTAGTTGTTTACGTCTGCAAGTGCGCCTGTTAGCGGGGCTCCGGTGTCGAAAGGCTGTGGTTGCATTGAGGCATTTTCATCAAGGTGGATCATTTGTGCCCATCTGGGATCGACGAGTGTGGACTAGGGGGTTGAGGTTGCACGTACGAACTTGGCCATGAGGGCAACCATGAGGTCGAAAAGACCAATGGCCTCGACGAAGGCGAAACCCAGAATGGCGTAAGAGAACAGCTGGCCACGGAGGGCGGGGTTGCGGGCAACACCGTTCAGGAGAGCGGCGAAGACGAGACCAATACCGATACCAGCACCGGTCAGACCGATGGCGGCGGAACCCATACCCAGGTTCTTGGAGACCTCGACCAGGGCGTTGGCCATCTCGGAGCTGTAGGGGCGGGCCTGCTGCTTGAAGGCAGAGCGGGTGGTGGTGTTGATGATGCTCTGGCGCTTAGCGGCCTGGAAGGGGCTGGGCTTGCTCATGCCTATTGAAGAGTTTTTCTCAGTACCGATTGGGAGCTACGGCGGCGTGGTGACAGGTTCAATTGGGTCAATTGGGAGCTTCAATTGACTTTCAACCATCTCGGGCCGATGACGTTGAGGCCCGACGGCTGTGGACCGACGAGCTCTAGATGAGTTCCTTACCAGTGATGGGGCGCTTGGAAGCGTTGGCGACCTGGACACGCATGGCAGGGCGGGCGACCTTGGTGGTCGTGGAGGCCATGGACGAGGCCAGGCGGGAGGCGAGCACACGGGTAGAGGCCATTTTGTCTGATGGAGGGGAGAGAGGTATGAAACAGAAGAACTTTTGATAGAAGGGAAGGGTTGGGCAGGTTGCTTGAGGACGGCAAGGTTCGAGTAGATGCTCGGTGTGGATGAGGGAAAAAATGAGAGTCGAAGGGAAAAGGACAGAGCGGAGGTCAGGTGAATGGGTGGGACGGGGACCCGGAGCTGCCAGCCAACAAAACCCAGCAAAACCACCGAGACTGAAGTATCACGGGCCAATGACATCCTAAGCAGGAACACTCGATCCACCGCATCATCGAAGCCACCACTATGTAAGGCTCCACCATCCTTAGCCGTCAACAAGGAAAAATAACGCCCCGGGTGCCGGGAACTCACTCGAGCTCGGGCGATATCGGGACTTTGTCTGGACAGATGGAACATTCATATGGAGGTATGTTCTCTCGAATCCAAGCGAGGTGTATAATTCCTCACGGCTGCCCTGCCAAGTTGGCAGTCGACACGACTCATGAGAGTTTCGAGAATTCTACTTATCTGATCGAGAGCCCGCGGCGAATCTTCGCAATCACATCCCGAGCTCGCAGCCAGCGACTTGTAGCTTCTTCGGAGGCTTTCAAACTCCCTGGGATGAATTCAAGAGGGAGCATCACGCTCTGGGAAAAAAAGTTTTCCGTCTGAGATGCTCTCAGGGGCAGGCAGATTCAGTGCTAGCGACGAGCGAGCGATTCGGATTGCATATGCTGGGTGACCCCCACGGGCCGGATCCTTGTTTGCGGCTAGAGAAAGAAGCGGCAGCTGCTCAAGGGTGTTCCTGAGTTCGGGCCATGCGACTCTGCACGATACGACTATGCAGCACCGACGACATGGTTTTTCGGGTCCCGGGTGGGAAGGTTTCAGTGCCTGTGACGGTGAGAGCGATAGCTGGGCCAGGACTGCCTGCAAAATTTGAGTGCATTGCCCTCCAGAACCACGTCCTGCAGGATCGCTCGCTGATGGGCCGACATCGTCCGGCACTGGACTGGGCGGTGGTCAGGAGCAGCTGATATACGAAGTGATATGTGAGAATCCGGTGTTGAAGCACCGAAGCCGATGACTCCAAAACAAAGCTCAAGTCGTGCTGTGGGTACTATGGAGGTTTAACTGAGCGCAGGGGGGGACACTGAAAAATCCGGAGTAGCCCAGGGTGGAAATCAATCTTGTTGCGACGCTGTTGGGTACCGGGAGCGCATGCAATAATAGCAGCGCTGTATTCTTTGACGCGCTGACGTCGATAGAGCATCGAAAATTTTTCCAAGCCCAAACCCAAACCAACCCGCGATCACCCGTGTTGTGCAACCCTGTCACGCACGCTCAGGACCGCCCGCCCCTGTCACAGGCCAATTGAGGCCTTGGCACTAGGAGCCTCAATTCTGACGTTGGAGCTTGGGTAAGAAAAAAGGAAGCTCTCAATCTCTCATTCTGCTGCGACACCTAAGTCAGCTAGTCTAGCCCCCTGGGTCAGCTGTCACCCTTGCAGCCGGGATTTCTCGAAGCGATATGTCGCACGCATTACGGCGTAGTAGTGCAGCTGACAGGATGTCTCGAATCCTCATTTTGCTTTGCTCTTTTCTCTCGCTTGCTTACTCAGACTATCCCTGAAGACTTTAGATGTTGGCATGTAGACGTCGGGGAACGGTGTAAATCACACTCCCAGACCTATCCCAATCGTCCCGTCTTATAATAATACGGGATCTCTCATCTTGATTGCGCTTGTTCGTCTTACTGTGCATACACAGCGGATGTGAACACGTCGGGACGACGTTCTTTGCGGCTGACCAGATCTGGTCCGTTGGATTCCGTGGTTGCATTCCCGCATTGTCGCTCCCGAGATTACTGCAGGCTAGTTTGCGCCATGCCCGAGCCCATTGCTCACAGCTCAGCTGCAATTTAGACTAGAAAGACTCAGTACTGCGCGGAACACGGAAGAGTACAAGGCGAATCAAGCTCGCTCTTTTCAGCCCCCAAATCCTCTGCTCCGGCTGGCCCAAGCTCCTTGCCCGAAAGGGACAGGTCACTCTAGCTGCTTGCTCAACTGTGGACAGCATATGCCGTGCCTGGGTATGTAGGCGAGGACGATAACCAGGTCACCGTTAATGGTGATTAAATGTTAAATGTATGATGGGATCATGAACATGGAGTAGGACACCGTTCGGTTGTAATTATGATACAGCATTATAAGAGGAAGTTGGAAGACTTTAACAGAAGCACCGCGCTACATGGAGAACCCCTTACACCATGCTGCACCGCTCTAGACTACTGCATGCTACTCCTCATCCTCCTCGACTGATGCCGTTTTGATAGCATAGCCATCAACAAACCCCTCCGGGTCACACACCTTCTCCATGCTGATACCATTCGCCCGGACCCAATCCCAAATAGCCTGTTTGCTGACCCGCACACGCGGCACCTCCTTCTCCTTCTCCCCGCTGGCAGCGGCGGCTGTTTCCTCGCCGCCGCCCTCATCGGCCGGGGAAGTACCGCGCCTCACAGGCTTCGGCGGCCCCAGCCCCGCCTCCTCCACGACTCCCATCTCCCTCAGGACCGCCAGGCAGTCCTCGGGCACGATCCACGTCGCCTGGCTGCACTCTTCGGCGTCGACGATAACCTCATCGCCGCCGGTAGTGTCCAGCCCCAGGAGCCAGGCGGCGATCTCGCCCGCCCAGAAGCGCTTGTAGCCGCGCTTGCCGAGGTCCGAGATGGGCTTCTCGGGCCCGCCGACGACGCCCTCGCGCCGCGAGATCTCGTAGCTGACCCCCATGAGCAGCGCGCCGAGGCCCTTGCGCTGCCAGGGCGGAAAGATCAGGATGCATGCGAGATTGTTGTTGTCCCACGACAGCTTCTCCTTGGAGAAGAAGCCCACGATCTGGTGCTTCGGCGGTAGCGGCTGTGCCTCCTCCTCCTCTCCCTCGCCAGTGGCGCCCTGAGACGATGATGGCGGCGGCGTGGGGCGCGGCGACGTGTGCACCAGGAGGTAGTATTTGAAGCCGATCACATCGAAGAAGACGGACTTGTTGTCTAGGAACAGCTTGGCGAAGAGTGACAGGTTCTGGCAGAACAAGCCTTCCTCCTCCCCGTCGACCTCCCAGATGGACCACTCGCCTTGCTCTTCGACGGAGTCCTCGGAAGACTGAGCCGCCGTGTCTGGCGCCTTCCTCTTCCGCCCTGTACCCTTGTGAGCTGGCGCAGCGGCACCAGCACCGGCGACAGCGGCGGCATGCCTGGCTTGGTGCACCTTGGGGTGTGTGTAGATCTTCTCACCGGGGACGTAGCCCCTCCTCTCACACTGGTGGACGTGCTGCCACCACGGCACCAGCTCCTTGGAATACTTGAAGCAGCAAGGGCAGACGTACAGCCGGTCTAGCTTGTCTTCTTTTGTCTTCCGGGACGTGGCGTTCCCAGGGCCTTCATCCTTGCCATTGCCGTCCTGTGAGGAGGGCCCGTTGCTGTTGCCCGACTTGACACTATTCCCGGATACGTCTCCCAGTGCTTCAGTGCCGTATGGTGAGTGGTACCATGTTGAGAAGCAGATGTTGCCAAACACGACTTTATCAATGTTCCGCTGGGCGGTATTCGGCTTCTTGTGCTCTTTGCTGGGGTGTTGCTGGGTCTTTTTGGCGGGTTTTGGCGAGCGCTGGGTCGACTTCGTGGGTTGCTGTAAAAACGGCTTGCTCGTATTTGCAGAGACGCGATCTGAGGCCCTGGCCGACCGGGAAGGGAGTTGTGTCATGGAAGCGGTGGAGAGGGTATTCGAGGGCATGTGCTGGTGTTGGCGTTGCTGCTGGTGCTGCTGAGATGTTGTTGGGGGTGGGTGCTTCGGGACAGCCCGCGGATGTGCAGCAGAACCGCGTGGTCTCAGGTCTGCAGTTGGTTCGACATGCATCTGCTGGCCGGAACGATTTCTGCGAGCTTGGTCGTCGTCGCTGTGATCGTCGTCGTGCTGAGCATTGTCGTGACGGTGGCGGAGGCTCCTTGCAGGCGTCAAGGCCGGGTCCGGACGGGCCTGATTCGTAGCCTGCAGCACGGGCCGACGCTGTGCTGAGCGCCCCGACGCGCTTGGGTGTGCGGGCGCAGTAGGTGCAGATGCATGTGCATGTGCATGTGCGCGAGCCGTGAGACTGGCTGTCTCCAGGTCGCCGGCTCCTTCATCATGGCCGTCGCTCCCCTCTGCCTCTGCCTCCGACTCTGGCTGTGCATCGGGCGCAGCTGCGCCGGAGTGTCTGGCGCGTCTGCGGCGTGGCTCGGGGTCGGCCTTGTAGACGAGCGGGGCATTTGACGAGTGACGTGTGGCACGGTGGACGGCTTTCGGTGGGGACTGGGCCGGAGCTGCATCGTGAGGTCGCTTGCGCTTGAGAGAAGACATCTGGCTGAGATCAGTTCCTAGCCAGACAGTCGCATGTCATGTGTAGGTCTTCCAGGGCATGATGCCACAGCAGAGTGCGGAGGGCAGAGCATGTCGGGTGACCGGCCCTTTGATGGCTTGTTTGCCTCCCAGTCTGGATATAATGCACGACTAACACGGTCATGAACACCCCTCCCCACCCTTCGACTTATGTAATCCGCACCTAACCCTCTCTGCATCCTGTCTTGCAGCAGACTTGAGTCTGGAGAAATCTGGTGGGAAATCCTAGCTAATGATATCAGCCATAATTGAGTTGCCTTTCAGCACAGTTGAGGACTATCAAGCGTCCGCCAAATATCAAGATGATGGCATGTTGTCCTCTCAATCATAACTGATCATTTTTTCTTCTCCTACCGCACCGGCGCTGTCTCCCTGGGCATGCTGCGACTTCGCTTCGCAAGGCATCTCACAAAGGCGCCCCGTTATGTCCTACCATCTTTGACCGTTAGTCCTCACGCATATCACCCAACTTATGTGACATCCTTCATTGATAAATTCACCCAGACACTCTGCAGTGCGCCCGGCAAGGGAAGATGGTTGCGAACTGCAGCGATACAACAGCCCGGTCGGTTGGTCCACCAGCATGGTGCACCCAAAGCGACGCCATTCAACGGGCATCGCCAGGGGGCAATCCGTGGCAAGCTGAAGCTGCCGCCTACAGACCTTCTGGTACGCAAATTGCGGCGCCGAGGGGAGCCCCTGACATGGGATGCTTGGGAGAAGACGCGCCTGGTCGCCCGCTCGCGAAGTGTACGACTTCCTGTCGTGGCCCACCAGCTTGCTCTCAGGCAGGATGAGGCCGCAATGGAGACAAGTGTGTCGAACTTCCTCCAGAACCCCTTGGGATTAGAGGCCCGTCTCAAAAGGATGGCCTACAAGGGCACAGATCGAAACGACCTGGACCACTGGCTCTGGATTTTGGAGGCAGAGGACACAGATGCGAAAGTCGAGAGATTCACATCGACAGATCGCCATAAGCCCATCTTTGTGCTCATGGCAATATTACGGGCGGATGAGTATATGCGCAAGGGATCTTCCTTGGTCAAATTGTACGACTACATCGCAAGGAATTACTTTCGTTCGGACCCCATGTCCCGACAGGAACTTCCCACAGGAGCACTGCGGCGTTCCTTGGATAACGGCTTCAACATGACAACCACGAATTTCAGGCTCCTCATCAAGAGAGTTGTGCACCACTGCTTGAAGACTTGGCCCTCGTCTATCGTCACCATTGCAAGGCTGGTGGTCAGCTACATGCGGAGCATCCCCGCCAACACATGGCCCAAAAAAACAAATCGCCGCACTGGCTATGCAGACCAGTGCAGAATATTTAACTACGCGTTGTGCAGCTTTCGGAGAGTCTCGTCGCTGAATCCCTTGGGCAATCTACAACACAACTGGAAAGCGCAGAGGATCTTGCTGGGCTACTCTGCCGGTCTGCGCCGGCCACTGGTCATAAACAGGTGGAGTTACAGGGCCATCAGGGTCGTGTTGCTCGGTTTGAAGAAGTCGCAAGCGGAGAGGAGAACAGCCGTACGCCACGCGCACACCTGGCCGCCGTACAGGAAACGGCTGGATGGAACAGAAGAGAGAGAAGACCCCGAAGAGTGGCTCAGCAGAAGCGTCAAGGCCGGCGTCCTCAAGAGACAAGATGGGTATACCGATGGTACCTTGGATCGTGCGCTCGACTCTCTGGGCGGAGCCGGACTCCAGGACTCCATCACAGTCCAGACTCGTTCGGGAGCGCCGAGGTTTTGGTCTGGCGATCGCAGGTCACTGTCGATCTTCTCGGCCTGGGCTGCCAAAGTCAAGGCGACTAGGAGTGCTTACGAGGCCTGGCAGATGTGTCAAGAACCCCCGCTACCTAATCTCAAACCCAACTTCCAGGTGTACGCAGAGATGTTCTCAAAGCTCTTGTCGGCGGAGATAGATCACGCGTCCTCCATTCTCCCAGGAGCCGCCAAGGAGGTCTACCCTCCACACCATGTAAATCTGACAGAGTTTGAACGCGAGCGGCTGCGTCCATTGTCCGTGGACGAGCTGTACGAGAGGATGCTGCGAGATGGGAATAGGCCAGTCAAACATTGCCTCACATTATTGGTCCGCAATGCGTCGACAGTGGAGAAGGCTGCGCAGTATCTTCGCGACAGCCCTCTGGACCGAGAAGCCGTCGAGAATCTCACGAAAGCGCTGAACCCTACTTATGATAGCGTGAAGCAGATTCCGGTACGTGTCTTCCACGCCTACGTTGGACTGCTCTGTTCCCGTCAGGCTCGCCGACGATGGGTCCACAACCCCAACGTTGCCGAGCACAGGCCTCGGCCAGAGGTGCTCGCGCGATACGATTACCTCAAGCGGGCGGTACAACTCGTATGCGCTCGCTCAGGCCCGAGGAGGTCACCGGCACCTGCGCCCTGGCACACGGTCATGCAGGCGCTTGCCCACCGCAAACTTGTCCTCAGGCCCTGGTGCAGCCAGGAAGAAGACAATTTTGAGGCCCTGAGGATCATGTTGTCGCTTTTCAACGCCTACAAGATGAGCGAAGGCTTGCATCCCATCTCATTTGACTGCCTCGCCCGCTGCACCCACAAGGCCCTCGGAGACGATAGCACGTCTGCCGGCCCGGCCAAGAACGCCCAGAAGCTCATCGCGACGGCTCATCAGACCCTCAAGTCCACCTTGAGGGAGCTGACGACATCGGTCCAGGCCCCCAGCGAGAGAATCGCGGACTCGCTGCCGCCACTGTATCATGAGCTCAGCGCGGCTCACCTACAGACGTACCTGGAGATGCTGGCGCGGTTGGGAGATGTCGACGAGGCGGTGCAGCTCATTGAGTGGGTGCTGATGTCTTGGGATCAGAGTCCTGCCATATTGGAGCAGGCGAGGGACCCGAACCACAAGCAGTGGGCGATGCTAGGGCAGGCCTTTGTCTGCTTCCGGGCGTTTGCCGAGGGGCGTGTCTCTGACGAGGTCATGGGCCGGATCGAGAGTAGGTTTGAGGAGCTAAAGGGCAAGGGCTCGACCTGGTTGTGGCCGAGTGACGAGGAGGTTGAAGAGTACGTTGAGTGGAAGAGCGGCGACGGTCGAATTGAAACAACTGGGCAGGAAGAGGCCGCGTACGAGAAATGAGATACCCAAGCACATAGACACACATACCAGTAGCAAACACATTGGAATCAATCCATGGCGCTCCATGCTGCTCGGTGACCAAAGCGCCTCTCGTAAGTTTCCGATGCGAAGGATTTGTATGCTTGGAGGGCAGGAACGACGGACCGCGAGAGGTTAACAGGAACAAAGTTAAGCCTGCCAGTACGTTAGCCTGCAGCCTTTCCCTTCCACCTCTAGAAACTCGATATCACTTCAGCTTCACTTCCTACCAATGTCAAACCCCTGGAACAAGCAAGCCACTGCAGCATCAAACCACGAGCCGGCAGTTGCTGAGGGTTGCATTTTCAAGAGTCATGGCTGGAGGGCGGCCGGGCAAAACGCAGGCACGGGCAGAAATGTTTGAGCGCAGGCGCCCAGCGGCCCCCCTGGCCTAGGGCCGTACCTGCAATTGGTCAATTCGTCCTGACTGCCAGGCCCTGGCCTTGCAACGGTGCTTTAGTCGCGTGTCGCGTATCGACATCCATGAACGGCTTGTGCGACTTCAAACAAACGGTAACAAGCAGCAGCCTGCAGCTCCCTTCTTGTTTTGCGTCCTTCTTTGAGATTGGGTTATTTTCTGCAGGGCATATTGCTTTGGTCATTCATTTAAAGGAGTCTGGGTCTTGTCTATTGGTCCTTTCATGCATTTTGCATTTGTGCAGCGAGCTCGTGCTGGCTCTGAACGGGATCTCGCCTGCAGTCTTTCCGAGGTATCTTGACATGCTTCCTCAGATCTGGGAAAGACGAACGACACGCTGACAAAATATACAGGCATTTTATCAAGCATTTCATGTCAGCACCTTGCCACGGCCTTTACTTTCTTTCCGAATCTGGACGCCCTGGACCTGATTTTCACATGGGCCAACGTATGGCAATTTCGTCAGAAAAGGCGCCAGGATGGGTTTCCTGGTCACGAGCGATTTGTACCCGGGTTTGAGCAGCGGGCCTATGGACCTCGACGAAGGACCTCTACAGAGTCACCAGGACGACGAGGCTGCTTTCCTAGAGGCAGTAGCGGAGGAGGAGGATTTTGATGACACGGAACTCGAGAGCGACTTCGATAACGTGAATCAGCATCCTCAAACCTCTTCGAAGGGCATCGTCATCGAAATCCCCAGGTCTACTCTGATAGCTCCTCGCTCGTCCTTCAGAGAAACCGCAGACTACGTGTCCGTTAGCAGAGAGACTACAGCAGTACGAAGTCTTCTTGATTCTGATCCAACCCAACTGGACGAGGACTTTATCGAGTTCGAGCTAGATGATTTCGTGGTGTACATCGACACTCCGAGGTATTCTCAGGAAATGAGGGCCCTACACACCCATGCCACACTAAGCGGCCAACAGAAGTTTTACTTCAATGGGTCACTGCAGCTTGGCGATCTCAAGCATCGAGTAGAGAGGGTGCCTTTCGACGAAGTTCCGCTAGGAAACTATGGGAAAGATCATTCGACAGTGGGCGATCAACTATGGATTTGTTCTGAGCTCAACCGGAAACGGAACATCTACTACCAGCTGAAAACCCCGTCTATTGAGTACGCAAGGTTTCACCGGGACTTCCTCTGGGTTGCAGACCTGGCGAAACATGCAGTCGATTTTTCAGAGCACCTCATAGACCAGGGTCAAAGCGTTTCCATTCGCCATTTTGGACAAGACTTCGCAAGATGGCTACAGTCAAACCATGGGTTGTCACCGACATTCCAAAAGTGGTACGCGAACCGAGGAACCAATGATTTTCGGCATTCAATCATTGCCAATCAGCACTTTATAAGGAAAGAGCTGTTTGATATGTTTGGTGGTCGAAAATGGTCTCTCATTCATATCTTCAAGGAGATTGCAAATCCCTTTCGTATGTTTAGCCGGGAGGGTCAGGAGCTGCTGTTGAAAGGTGACCGTGTCCCCCACACGATAGTCACTCCATATTTATATGAGTGCTTCTCGCACATGGAGATGGGGATGATACTGAAGCCCGTGAAGCCCTTGGTAAGCACTGACGAGGCCATTGCTCGGTCGTGGCCAGCAGATGCAACGAAGAGCCTAAGGTTCATTCGAACTGCCTGCACTTCCCAACACCATCAGACTATGACCGACAGCATCAAACCTGGGGACACAATCTCGATAGTCCCTGACGAGAAAAACGAAACAGACACGCGATGGTCCACGAACAGGCTGGGCAAGAAGTGGTATGGTCTTGTGCAAAGTGTTTCCAAAATGGGGCTTCGACGACAGTTCGATATCACATGGTTATACGACCCTGAAGACACTCCATGTTGCTCTATGAGGTACCCATGGAAGAACGAGTTGTTTCTCAGCGACCATTGCACGTGTGAGGAGAGACAACGAAGGATCCCGGAGCATGCGGTCATTGGAGTCCACACAGTAGAGTGGTTCGGCACACCCCAAACCACAGCCGAATTCTTCGTCAGACAAACATATCAGGTCGAACAACGCAGGTGGGTTACTCTCCGACAATCTCACATCTGTTGTCGTCACGAGGAGCAGCAGCTTCCTGAGTATCTTGCTGGTGAAACAGTCCTTGTGTCGACCCCCGGCACGAAGGTCCTAGAGCCTTGCGAGATTCTGAGCTTTAATCAGGATCACAAAAGCGCCCGGCTGCGAAGATTCATGCGACGGACAGCCGTTGTGAGCCACTGTGCTCAGAATGAACTTATCTACACAGATGAGGAATTCTCTGCAAATACCCACCGAATCCATGGTAGATGCATAGTCCGCTGCTACTGCCCGGGAGATACTATACCTGCCCCTTACAGCCGAAATGGCACTGGAAATGCCTTCATCATCACATACAGGAAGTCCGCCGATGGCTCAATACACCCCCTCAGTCCCGCCAATAAGCCAAATATCCGTCAGGGCTTTGACCCAAAGCGTCCGATAAGGAAGCTTCGCGCCCTAGACCTTTTCAGTGGATGCGGAAATTTTGGCCGTGGGCTTGAAGACGGCGGTGCCGTTGAAGCGAAGTGGGCAAACGACATATGGGATGTGGCAATCCACACCTATATGGCAAACTCCACAGATCCAGATTCTGTGCACCCTTTTCTCGGCTCGATAGATGACTTAAACTTGCGCTCTTTCGAGGGGAAGTTCACCGAATCTGTCCCGCAACCCGGTCAGGTTTGCCTAATCAGTGGAGGGAGCCCTTGTCCTGGATTTTCCCTGATTACTCCAAACAAACAGACAATCCAGCAAGCCAAGAACAGATCATTGGTGGCTGCGTTCGCGGCAACAGTTGATTTCCATCGACCAAAATATGGCATTCTCGAGAATGTCAAGACGATTGTCCAAAGCAAAGTCAATCGCACCGAGGACTGCTTCTCACAACTCATCTGCGCAATCGTCGGAATGGGCTACCAAGCGCAGATTATTCTGGGCGACGCATGGAGTTATGGAAGCCCTCAGGGCCGCGTGCGTGCTTTTCTCTACTTCGCGGCGCCTGGGCTCGAGCTGCCACAACCTCCTGTTCCCTCGCACTCGCACCCTCGAAAGAAGGAGTACGGATCGTTGGGGATGATGACCAACGGGGAACCCTATGTTATGCGATCAAACAACCCCACGCCTTTCAAGTATGTCACGGCTCTGGAAGCGACGGCAGACCTTCCCGATATCTACGACGCCAAAACAGACACGTGCGTAGCATTCCCCGACCACCGTCTCTCGATATCTGTATCCTCATTTTCTGGGAATTTGAGTGGCGTGACCAAGGACAGCCGCGGGAAGAGCGGCCGCACCCAAGTCCTCAACATGCCCACGCGGCCTTTCGCAATGACCATGTCCAGGGCCTGGCACCATACGATCAAAGACAGTCTTAGCGGAGATACGGTGAGGGACATGTTCGACCACGAGCGAGACGCGTACCCTCGCGACGGCACCCACCGGACCTCGAACTTGAGTAACGGCTGGGGCCGCGTCCATCCTCACGGGCTGTTCCACACGGTCACCACGGTGTGCTCGTGGACGGACGCGCGGGTTGGTCGGCTGTCGCACTGGGACCAGCCACGGCCGCTGACCGTGATGGAGGCGCGCAGGGCACAGGGCATACCCGACCACGAGGTCCTGCTCGGCACGCCCAGGGACCAGTGGGAGATGGTCGGCAACGCGGTGGCGAGGCCGATCGCCATGGCCCTCGGGCTGGCGCTGCGGCAGGCGTGGGTCGGCACTCTATACGAGGACGAGGACGAGGAAGCGGTGCCGGCGGCGGCGGCGGCTGTGGCGGAGGGCCGGCGTGCTGAGAATGGCTTCGGTCCTCCGGAGCCCCCGATTATAGATAAAGACATTCATATGGCGCTGGATTGGGATTGAATGTATGCCAACAATTTTGGCCGAAGCCCGACTTTTCGATCAGTGTACTAATCATAATTATCGATATCCGTGGCAATACTACTGTCGTAAGGACACTTCGCACGTAGAACCACTTTCCGGGTGACAAGGTGTGCCCCTCTTTGTATATATGTCTCTATACTCGGTTGCACCAGGAGACAACGGCAGCGCGTTATTTGATATTGATAAGTCTATAACACACATACACAGGCAGAGATGAGGAAGGACGGAGAGAGGGTAACAGAGACGAAGACAGAGGCACACATATATACACGCACCTACGCATGTATCCGTGCACACATGTTCACCCCTCATTGTAGATCGTCTCTGGCTTCATCATTCCAGCCCCCATCCGACTGCCTCTCCGGCATCCCTCTGCCACCATCTTCTTCTAACCTGCCCGCGTCCTGAAGCACGTACGCCGACCGACGCCTGAAATGATTCTGTATATATACCAGACTAAATATGACTACACAATCATCGCGGGGTTTGCGGGCGCAAGGACCATTGAAGAGGCAGGTTGTAAGGTTTTAATTTATTTCAATCTAAAGTCGACTATATCGATGCAGGTGGCATTATCATTACTAAAGGTGACCTCTATACGCGCTTCATTCCCAAACTCAATGTCTTTGCTTCCAATATAAACATTATCATATCTCTTTTGCAGTCTCGCTCCCGTGGATCGCTTTCCCTGATTGTTCCCTCCTATCTTTCTCTCGTACTCCTCTAATTCTCCCGGACCGTCATGGTCGCCCACTTGATCAAGGTTTCAGTCTCCGTGGCCATTGAGACGGAGGTGACCGTGACAAAAACCGTCGTCGTGACCCCTTCGACGCTAGTGCTCGTGCTCGTGCCGCCGCCGGCCGAGTTGCCCACGAAGTTGTTGCCCTTGTGGTCCTGGTCGTCGTCGTCGTCACCACCGCCAAATATCCCGCCGAAACCGAAGCCTGTGTCTGTCGGTTCGGGGGCGTCCTCGGGGGACGTCGAGGATGTCATCTGCACCGGGATGACGACCAGTGATTCCGCGGCCGAGGACGACGAGGACGAGTCAGAGGGCTCTGCATCTGGTGTTGGGGTTGGGAAGGGCTCGAAGGCCGGGGTCGTCTGGACTGTGATTATGGATGTGCTCGTCGTGCGCGACGTGGAAGTGCTCGTGGGTTCTCGGTCAGATTCTTGAGGTATTTCATTAGGTGAAGTCGATGTCTCGGTAGATAGCTCGGTTGACGTCTCCTCAGTTTCAGATGAGCTTGCTGTCGTCGAAGACAAAGTCGATCGTACCGTCGTGGTGACCTTGATCGCGGAAGAGCTAGACTCTGTCGAGCTCTCAGCGGTGGCTGTCACCGTCTCAGACGGCACCGTGACAGTCGTGAAGCCACCTTGTGCGGCAGATTCGGCGGTCGATGTTACCTGAGCGGACGAGGTGGACTCGGATTCGGATGCAGTCTCGATGATGCTAGTGGCTGAGCCAAGCTGTGTCGAACCCGAGCCTGAGCCTGAGCTCGCACTCCCCTCTGGGACGGAGCCCAGAACAGCAACCACCGTGTCTCTCGGGAAGCAACGGAGGCTGACACCGCTGGTAGAGTTAAGCGGCATAGCCGCGCAGACCGTGTTCTCGCTGCACCCCACAATATCCCAGGATCCATCGGCGGAACAGTGGGCATACTCTGCGTCAACACAGGCGTATTGACCGGCAGTGCATGCTGAATCCGCGGAGATCTCGGTGAAGGCTGCGTTAAGCCTGATGGCCTCGGCGAGGTTTGAGGCGTACTGCGAAGAGGAGACGATCGTTGTCCCGGTAGGAGCGGCTGACGTGATTACAGCTGTAGGGATGAAATCGTCAGGCGTACCGGTCGGGGAGACCTTGCTAGAGGCCGAAGAGGTCGAGGAGCTCGTGATGGCAGCTTCCTGTGAGGTCGCTGAGGCCGTTTCCTCAGTTGTTGCCTCGGAGCTTGAGCTTGAAGCCGAAGAGGCCGCGATCGGGCGGCCAGTTGTTGGGGACTGGAGGATTTGAGATGCGTGTTGCACGGTCGACTGCCTCGTGGGCTGGTTGGAAGGAGCCAGGTTCACATCGGGGGAGGCTACAGCTGCGGCGGACGTGGTTAGGGCTGAGGTCAACGCAGCGGTCTGAGCCTGCTCCGATGGGGCACCGGACTGCTCCCTTGACGAACCGCCGGTCATCTGTGAAGCCTCGGCCCCAGCGGATCCCAGATAGGTAGATGAACTCTCTTTAGAAGTTTCGGCTGCTGCTTGCTGAGTTGCTCCCACAAAGCCAGGAAAGGAATTCGTAACCGTGCTGGTGCCGGAGCTTCCAGACTCATCGGCTGTCGTCGACGCAAAAGATGTGGATGGCTCGTGGCTCGTTGTACTGGAGTTGTCATATTGCCTTTGTCGTATGCCACCGGGGTGCAGGATTGGGCCCCTCAGAGGACCAGCCTCAACTGTTGCTAACAGAAGAAAAGCGGAAAGGAAGCACTGGACGTTCTTCATCATGGTCTTGGGTAATGAAATAACAGAGAAAGTAAAGAGCGACTCTGGGTGAGAGATATCAAGTTACTCCGTGATCGACACGGGGTGGAGCTTGAAGTAAAGGTCGTGGGCTGGTCAGCTTCAAACGCCGGATCGCAGATGGAACGAGAGTAGTGACAAGGCTTCAAAGAATCAAAGAAGCCATGTGCTGGTCATGTAAACAAGAACAAAGCCGAGCAAAGCTAAGAAAGTCGAGAATGATGACTGATGACAGACTCAACGGCGGATGGAAGCCTCCGATATGGTATGCTGCAGAAACAAAAAGGAAATGTTTGAAAAGGTCAAGTAGATCGAATTGGTTTACCTAGGAATGACACTTGAGGATCTGCAGGATGCCCACCTTATGTATAGGAACGAAGCTTGTGACGGAAGCGATATGCAGCAGCATGCACGAACGGCTGGCCCACCTCGAAAGTTGGCCAGCCCCGGGGTCCCATGAACGGTGTGATCGCGGACCATGGCCCGGGAGGATTTTTAAGATGAGGCCAGCAATCCAGACCTGCCTATGTCGATCGCTGAGATCCAATGCTCTGGACTGGGCCGATTTTAGAATCCAAGGTGGTCTCGTCGTGTTGCGTGCATACGGATGTGCCCATGGGTGTGCTCATGGGTGTGCCCATCATTGTGGGCAGGCCAGATGGCCCAACAGTAGTAGAGTGATATCAGAGCATGCTGGGAAACGGGACGTGCAATCAGTACGTTGTACGTGAATAGTACGCGCCGAGAGTGCAAGTGCATGATGAGGCTTGCCTGAGCCCCACGATGTCGACGGGGGTTTCTCAGTGTCGTTGAAGCAGACGCGCGCCAACTGGTAATTGGAGGGTCCCCTCCGCAGGCCATGCGGCTCGGGGCCTGTGAGCGAATCAATGGCGGCCCGCTCTGCGGACCTGAGGCGAGAGAGCTGCAGCCGCCCCTGCGCTTGCTTTTACGGCCTTGCCCTTTTCGGGACTGGGCACTCGGGCTCGGGAGTCGTGTTCACGCTGTCACGGCAGGTACGTGGGCCTGACAAGCGGCGGCCGGCTGCAATAAGAAAATAAAGCTAGGCGCGGTCCCCTGATCGGACATGTTTCTTCGATCTTGACCTTGACTTCGACCTCGACCTCGTCTTCGAGCTCCATCAACGAGGCCTTTCCCACGACCTCACCTGCGGGACCTGACCTCAACCCAGGCCGTATGATTGGTGAATGATGGGCCACGCATTTTCAATTTCCCTGATTCTTCTCGGCTGTGGCTGAGTTCCTTTGTGACCGCGTCCCCTAGCGAAGCAGAGCCGGCATTATCTACGTCGTTGACTCCCTGTCGACGATGTCCAGACCAGGCCATTGAAAGCCTGCAACCGCGGGCGTCTATTTGGAACAGCTCCATCTTAGCCGCAGCCGAGCATCCCAGCAATGGCCTCGATATATGGCACAGCCCAGTTGCATCCTGACGTGGCTATGCCATATCATACCCATACTCATGATATCTTCAGGGCCTGGGCCGAGAACTGTCGACATGCTCCCACCTGACAAGCTGTCGTGTCCGCACGGTACCGTCTGGTAACGTGGGTCCGTGGCGATGACTGTGACGCGCTCGGGGCGGCTCGACCTTGATGTCTTGTTTGTTTCGAATACACGACATGTATACTCGCGGCTGTCTCCGATATGATAGCAGCAGCTTCTGCCTCGAGCCGACTGTATCGATACCGATAGTTCATCCCAAGTTGGCGATATTACTAGAGGTGAGGCAAGGGTTGGGGTTCGGTTTCCTGACCAGGCGGGAAGGAGACTTGCCTACTGTGGCAGTACAAAAGTATTGGTAGGTCTTGGGACGTCAAGGTCACAGATGCAAATAGGATATGGTACCAGTACTGCCGTGGACAGCAGGTAGAGACAGTCCTCTTTTAATTGAGATTGGGATTAATCATCCGAAGCTGTCCGTCCTCGTGACGGTTCTGGCTGTTGCTATTGACGGTACTGATCAGTGCATCCTAGCAACCTGGCTACGACTTGCCTGGGTACTAGGCTAGAGATGTCCATCCATCCGTTTGGATCGATACAACATCTCAGGTGGACTACACCGTGCACTCAGCAACCGTGACAGCAGTATCAACCCAGAGCAACAAGCATCTAAGGACCATCAGATAAGAATTTGAGATATTACAATTCAATGTCAGCCAAGTCAAGGGACGAAGAGCGGCGTGGTCGCAAAAAGCATTCTCCGACCCGCGGCCCAGAATGGACTAGCGTACAAGTCTAGCCTGTCTGGTCTGGTCTGGTCTGATCCTGATCCTGGGCTGCCGGGTAGCACAGGCAGGAACTGGAGTGGACAGGCTGAGCGGGCTGCAGTGCAGAATGTTGCAGTGCTCCCGCCCATTTTCTCCCTTGACCTGCAAACCTGCTGCACGGGCATTTTTCATATCACTCTTGCCCTGACATACCTAGACCTACATGCCCTTTTGACTGGCCCTGCCGTATCTATCTACCTTGAAAATATCAAAGCCATCGATGAAACCCCCATCCCTTCTCACCATTGACATCGCTCCGAATCTCCGCCTGCTGCTGCTGCGGGTCCTGGTCCCAACTCGCGCGCTGATGAGCTAAGCCGGCGGCCCACGTTGTCAAGAGCCAGAGCCAGAGCCAGAGCCAGAGCCAAAGCACAGGGCCGTAGGACTGTAGTCAGCCAGAGCCTGGGTCTACCGTCTGTCTACCTACCCTAGGTCGGTCCAGTTTGACGAGTCTTTGGTTGCACCGGGGAAAAAAGAGAGCACAGCGAGAGATCCAGTCCAGTCCAGCAACCCCCCCATCCCCCATTCCCCATCCCCCATCTGCCACGGCCGACGCGACAACAGCGCGACGAACCTCCAGTTTTCCCCCGGCCTTGTCATCATCAAAATTCATTCCGACTAGGCCCCTGCCCCCCACCTCGCCCTGCATCACCGCACCGCACCCCATCGCATCGCGACCGGCCGACAACATGGCCTCGCCTGCCGATGCCGTCGCTGTCCCACAGCTCAACGGCCTTGCAGACCCTTCGTCCCAGTCGCAACCCCAATCCGACCACGACCACTCCCAACCCGCTGACCCATCTGCGAAGCGGAAACGCGAGGCCACCGACG
Source organism: Diaporthe velutina (assembly GCA_038088505.1). Taxonomy (NCBI): domain Eukaryota; kingdom Fungi; phylum Ascomycota; class Sordariomycetes; order Diaporthales; family Diaporthaceae; genus Diaporthe; species Diaporthe velutina. The sequence continues at coordinate 109,169 of JBBWSJ010000030.1, read as the reverse complement.
ATGGTTCTGCCGAGCCAAGCACCAACGGCAACGGCAACGGCAACGGCAGCACACACGACCACGACCACGACCACGACCCCGACCACGCCAGCGACCACGGAGATGACGATGCCAAAGAGGCCAAGCCCGTTGTCAACGGCGATCAGCCCCTACGCGATGAAAGCTCCCTGATTCGCGATTATTTCAGTGTTCTACAGAGGTACGCGCGCGCCCGCTCCCGCCTTCACATCTACTTCACATCACTTCTCATCCCTTCCCTTCCCTTCCCTTCCATACCTTCCCTTCAATTGCACTCCTCGAGCTACCGGGCTACTCGCCCACGTCTGCAACCCGCGTGCTTACCCGCAAGATCAGGCACGACACAACGCCCTCCATCCTGAAGCGACCACTGCCAGAACCCTCCACCACTGAAGAGCCCCAGGCAAAGCGACAAAAATCCGACGATGACTCCAAGGCGCTATGCATCGCGGACAAAGTCAACCAGGACTCCTACAAGCTTCTCGACCAGCTCGTTTTGGACCTCAAGCAGGTTATCCAGGACAGGATAGCCGAGATGCGAACCGCTCAGTCCGCCGACGCGGCAAGCTTCGACGAGGACTCCCTGACACAACTGAACAACTTCCGAGACGCGGCCCTGGCTTTGCACAGTCGAGAGATGTCATATCCTGAGGCTGCTCCACCGGCTGCAAGAGACGGTCCTTCGGCCCTTGACGATGTTGCACAGGGACTGTCGAATGGGAGCTCTGTGCTGACCCTGTTTGGAAACGCGCAACAGCCCAGGACCCTGTTTTCTAGTTTGCCCAAGAGGACGTCAGATCCAGACCACGCTGAAGGCGCCGTCAAGCCTCTGCCCGACGTCCGACTGCCCAACGGTGTTTCCTTGACCACTGTCCTGCCGTCAGCGTCAACCGAGAAGCCCACCCGTGTCTCTACTCTGGGCGAGCTGTTCCCATCACCGGCCAACCTGCCGCCTTTGCAACCACCAAAGGCCCCAAAGACTACGACGAAAAGCAAGATTTTGGGCTTCTATCACCCGGAACTGGCAGAACGGTCGCGCTACAGGCAGGGCTCCTACTTCTCGGCGGACCTGACCACTGGCGTCTGGCTGGATTACAGCAATGCGACCCCACCATCCAAAAACAAGTCGCGCCAGCGTGAGCGTACCTTGAGCTTGGCAGGCCAGAAGCCCTCAACTGCTGATGTCGAGATGACCGAGATGGAGGCCCTGTTCCGTGGTGCCTTTTCCAGCTTTGCGCCCGAAAAGGATGACAGTGGCGCCATAGTCTCATCAGGCGAGGTCGCCCGCATCTGGTACCAGCGTCATGGACACAGGTACATGGAACAGATGATCGAGTCTGAGTTGGCAGGAGAGGAGGGCGATGATGCAAATGACGGCCTCGTTCCACTGCCGATCGATGAGGATGAAATCGCTAATATCGTGGAGAAATGGGACGACAGCGTGGTAGACCCAGCCTTGACCATTGATGATGTGTTGGGCAAGAAATCGGACGAGGAGAAAGAAGTTGATGACACCCTCCTGGAAATCTCGGACCTCATCGAGACGCTGTCTTCTTACCAGAGGAATCGTAACATGACGCTGCCGACCAGCCAGAACCGGAACTCGGCAGACCCTGCCAAGGCTGACATGCTCAACGGGCCCCTGGCCCAGGAGCCTACAGATGAGGAACGCGATACCTACCAGATGTTGAAAGACCAGCTGGCTGTCATCGTCCAGGCACTGCCGCCCTACGCCGTGGCACGATTGAACTCGGACAAGCTCGAGGAGCTGAATGTCAGCACAAAGCTTGAAGTCCGCAGTGATGTCTTCAGGGGCATCCTGGAGGAGGATACTTCGGCCAGACACCGACACCACCAACAAGCCGCACAGGCGGCTCAAACCCCTCGGCAGCCGCAACGGACGCCAAGCTTCCATAGCACCACGGCGTACCAAGGCCAGCCTTACAACCGCCCATACCAGCCGCAAAACCAGACCCCGGTCCCGATACCCAACCATTACCAGCAGTCGCCGGCCCGGGCGCCGATTCCTCCAAACTTCTCGCGCCAGGTCTCTGCTCCCATGCAAGGCATGACCCCGCAACAACACCGACCGGTCGCTGGCCAACCTTTCGCACGACCCAATGGATACACTCCACAGCCAATGCAGCAGGGGAGGCCGTACGGCACCCCGACGGGCGTCCCGCCGTACCAGGCCAGTCCTGGCCAGCCACGGATGGCGAGCGGCTACCCGGGAGGGCCCCAGCCCGGTACCCCTGGACAGAGATATCCTTCAGGCTATGCAGGCTATAACGCGCAACAGCCGCAGCCAGGCATGCAAGCCCAATTCCATCAGCAGGCGGCCAATTTTCCTCCGCATATGAACGGCACAGGCTCCATTCCGCCAAGGGCCATGTCACCACAGGTACCTCAGTACCAAGCTGGACAGAACTACTCCCCTCGCCCTGGACAGCAGCCGATGACTCGAGGACCCTCTTACGGTACCCCAGGTCAACCGGGTGGTCACCCGGGTGTTCCTCGTTACCCTTCCAATGGAGCGCAGCAAAACACCCCTCACAGCCCTGCAACCGGTGGTGGTCAAGGTGGATGGGCGAACCCAATGTCCCCACAGCGGCAATACGAACAACAGCTGCAGGCTAGAAACCAGGCGGCGGCGCGCATGAATGCGTTCAGTGACAAGATCCAGAACCATAGTGTAGCGGGCCTGGGCGGCATCGGCCTTGGAGGCACGCCAGGTCATATGAGGAACAGCATATCTGGAGGAGTGGGACAATCGTCGCCGAGTCCTCGGCCCCCCTCTGCTGCAGGAGGCTTGAACGGTGTGCCGCAGCCATCGCCAAGCCCGGCCTCAGTGCCAGGTGCGACCCCATCCCCAGCACCGGCCACGGCCATGCAACCCCAGGCGCCGGCTTAGGACGTCGGTTTGCGTCTGCCGCCTATCAGGCAGGTTGCCTGGACGAGTGGAAGTGCGTTAGCGGACTTTCCTGGTGTCTGAAAAGTGCTTAGAATGCGACCTGTGCAGGGAGCAGAGGGCAGACCAGCACAGACTACAACCACAGTCACACTCACACCCACCTACACACATGGTTTTGGGTCATGTTCAAATTAAGTTCTAGTCCCAACATTCTTAAGTCTTGGCGTATGCCTCTTGTCAGAGTACGGAGTGGCAGGGACTCTTTTTTGCCGGAGTGCAAAGGCGATGGGCTGGAGTTCACGGTTCGGATAAACCTGATGACGATCAGAGGGAGGGGGTCCATTTATTTTTCATACCCCAGCTCATGTAAAAGACGACTTTTGGTGGCTTGACGATGCAGAGCTCCGTTAATTACTTAGTGCTGCGTATAGAGAAAGGATTCAAAAAGAAGGGTTGTTACATTGCCACATTACTTGACCCAGTGCCTTGTGAATGTGCGGAGACTTGGTGTGAATGCGTCTGGATAAAGTGAGGTTCGGGGGTACCCCCAGGCGGCCGGACCGCCGAGATGACGAAGACCCTTTTTTTTTTACGGCCCGTGACACGGCTGCGGACTCGACCTCAGCATACTATCTACCCCTGCAGCAGGCCCGGGAGAGGATGTCGATCTCCAACGGCGCGAGCGTCCGCTAGGGCGGCCGGGGAGACCGGCCGGGATCCACCCCGCCGGTAGTGATCAAGTGCCTGGATAATCTACTTGAGCCTCACAAGTTTCAAGGCCTCGACGCCCTCCACACGCACAGTAAGTAAATAGCACACTCGATTCTTCTGAAAAGGGCGGGCGGTGGTGGACTGGTACTCCGCAAGGCCATCTGGATTCGTCGCTCTAGGCCTGGGGTCGAATGAATGTCATGGTAGATTTTCCCTGATTCGCTGGCCTTCAACCGTATCAGGTTGGACAAGTATAGAGGAAATAAGACTCATACCTATTTGAAGCCTTTTCACTTTTATTTTTTGACTATGGAATGTCAACGCGACGTTGAATCCTCCAGAGGAGCGTCGGATGGATGAAGAGGTAGAAACTTGTCAAGGCACACCCGCCTTTGAACGATTTTATTTTATATCATGAGAGTATGTACTCTTAAAACAAAACAACGCCAAGTGGGGAGTGACTGGAGATTTATCTATTTGTGGACATAGCGCCAGCTGTGCACATGTCACTACTTCTATGGGATATTGTACAGAAGTGGGGTATCATTATCGAAGCCTGCATCCAATATCCGCTTGCGTCTGCAGGGCCGTCACGTCGGAGCGACGAAAGGACGGCCAAGTCTTGGTTTCTTTACGTCTCAGCCTCACGCCTTGGCGCGCTCGAGGGCAAGAAGGTCCTCCTTCTCCATGGACTCCTTGTACTCGACAACAATACGCCTCATCTCGAAGAGGACCTCGATGCAGATGAGTGCGATGATGATCTTCTCGAGGAAGGCGCCGTGGTCGGTGTCGTACATCTCGCGCATGACGGTGGCCATCTCCTGGGCGTAGTCCATGCGCTGGTTGAGCAGCTTGATGCGGTCGAGGACGTCGAGTGCCTTGCCGACCTGGTCGTAGTTCTGCTCGACGCGCAGCTCCGAGTCCTTGTCCCAAAACATGTCGGGCAGCGAGTCGGTCAGCTCCGAGTACAGGTTCAGCTGGGAGCGCAGCTCGAGCAGCTCCCCTGTGCGCTGCAGGATGAATTTCTTGCGCACCGCCAGCCGGCCCTCGAGGAGCTGCGTGGGGATGTCCTTGGTCCTCTTGAAGTAGTCGCTCAGTAGGGCCTCGAGGAAGGCGATCTTTGTGCTCCGGGCGAGGCCCGAGGAGAAGGCGATCTTGGCAAGGGTGGGGGAGTAGGAGCCCCCGTCGGCGGCGGCATCGTCGGCGGGCTCCTTGGTGCCGAGGATGACCTTGTCGCGGCGCATGGTGCTGGTGGACATGGTGTCGTCAGCCTCGAAGTCGAGGCTCTCGCGCTCGGCCGACTCGAGGTCGTGGTTGTGGGCGGCGCGTAGCAGGGTGCCCTGGGCCATGTTGATGCCGACGTCGGCCGGCAGCCCCCAAGTGACAACAGTACCCGAGGGGAAGACGAAGACGTCGCCGTGGTCCCCGGCTCCCAGGGTGCGTGCGTGCACGACGTCGGCCGTGTCGAAGCCCAGCTCGTCCGGGTCGAGCTGGTAGCAGTGCTCAGTGAGGATGCGGATGACGAGGTCCATGTCGAAGGACTCTGCAACACAGACGGCCCTAATCTTGGTGCTGGCATCGTCCTCGGGGTATTCGGACCCGGTCCTTCCCCTATCAACGCCGACACCGGCGGGCTTGCGTCCGGGCCGCTGGGCGATGCTGACGACGCGGCGGAGTGGGTTGCTCAGGGACTTCTTGGGCGTGGCTGCCGCAGCCGCCTTTGCGGGCTTCTTCCTGCTGCTCGGGCGGGCGGGGGTCGGCTGGACATCTGGTGGGGCGGAGCCATTCTCGCTGTCGGCGGCGTCCTTGGCTAGGAGAGGGTTGGAGGTGAAGAAGGAGCGCTGTCGGGGCCGGAGGGCGGGCGTGGTCTGGTGAAAGGAGCGCAGCAGGGGGCGGGCGGTGGCGGCGGGCCTGGCGCTGGAGTGCAGGCCACGGCAGAGGCCGGCGGCTATCTCTCGCTGAGGGATGCGCATGGTGGTAAGGGTGATGAAGCCCTTGAAGCCATTGAGGGGGAGTGAAGGGGGGAAGTGGCGGCGGCTGGGCTACCCAGCAAGAAGCCACAGGAAAGACGACAGGCGAGGCTATGTGGTGATGTGGTGATATGATATGGTCCGAGGTTTGCTGCAGACACAGAGAAAAAAGTAACCACAGGGTCTTGGTGAGGAGGCTCTTATCGTTATCGGAGCTCTGTGAGAAGTGGGGCTCCGCTCCGGCCCTCTGACCAACCACATAACATGGCCCTCTCTCTCTCTGTCCGCGTTCCTCTGCCAAGACACCTAACAAGTAGACGATAGTGCTGCTTCGTCGACGGCTGCAACGGCGATCTGCCCTTCTACTACTAGCCTGTTGTGGTGATGGAGAGGCTACTAGTATCCGTCCAGCTGGGTTTCCTGTTTCTTCCACTCTTTGGTATTCGTTGATTGTGGAAAGTCAGGAGAGCATGCGACCCGCCGGGTATCTGTCCTCGCCGACTGTGCCTCGCTCCACTTTGGCGCATCAAAAGCACGAAAACCATATAACGAACTCAAAGCCTGGGCTGATTCTGCAATAGTTTGCTTATTGCCCCAGGGCAGCAAGCCTAGACCAAATTAACCAGCTGTGTACAACCAGCGCAGCACAAGCAGATACAGCAGATACAGCACAGATTGCGGGCGTTTCGGTACGCGGTGGGGGTTGATGAAAACGTGCCTGGAATCAATCAATAATCAACCGATCGATCAGTTGATTCTGAGACGGCCCTCCTCGCCCTCAGCACGGCTCGACGGCCAGCCATTGGGCCGGCGATCAGCGCCTGAAGACTTCCCGGAGCGGCGACTACGTCAGCTCGCATTGGTGCTCGACTACTGTGAGACTTTAGGGGTCCAGTGCGGGGGACACTGCATTATGTATGCAACGCTTCATTCGGGGGCATCATGGACTGGGGACGGGCAGCATGAGACCTAGTTTGATCGGGTTAGAGGCTCGCCTGGCTCGCTGGATGACCGGGAGTCGGTGCTGCGAATGCCCAATGCAGCACAGAACGGAACAGTTCTAGCCTGCAATGCATCATGACCAAATGATGGTCAGGCAACTGAAGTTGCACGTAGCAAATTACTCATGGAAATTGTCAGACTGTTGTTTGCTTTGGGTGTGTGACCAGTGCTGGCGGTGATGCAGATGGGTAATTGCACAGTAACCTGGGTACGACACGGCACAGTTCGTTATGCTGTACCTAGGTACAATACCTATGCAAGAAGGGCCGGCCCAGCAGAACGTATGAACTTGTCCCTTTCCTTCCCCAGAATCGAGATGTCAAGCTGGGACGAAAAGCGGGGTCTCCACCTTCCCGTTGTCTGTGTTTGTGCGGGTGTGAGTGAGAGGCAGGCATACAGACGGAATGACTGACTGACAGTGAGAGCGGGCGTATGGTGAGTGACACACCACTCGTGCAGCATTCTGCAGCCCACCAGCCCACCATCCCACCTTCCCCAGGCTTTCTCACGCCCACCAGCCCACCATCCCACCTTCCCCAGGCTTTCTCACGCCCACCATACCACACTTTAAGCCTCTCCTGGGCTTTTGGGCAGGCGCTCTCATGATCCCTCCCCCCACTGTCTAAGACCAGCACCCGCCTCGCATGTCGTCACTGTGCCTAGGCCCTCCGTCTTGAGCTACCACCTTCAGTCTTCATGCCCGTGCTTGTAAGCCGAAACCTTCTTTCCCCTAGCCGCCGTCTTATATGAACTCTGTTTTTTCCTTCTCTGCATTTGCCTGCTCTCTTTCACTATCCACGTGGCGAGTTTTCATATGTGGCGAGGATAGTGGCATCTGGGAATTCTGAGAATAAACTTGCTACCGACACGACCTCGTTGCATCTTCAACCAGTCCACCTCAACACCAGCACACAATGGAGGCCACCGTACTTTGTGGGCCCATGGCTTACCAGGGAGGCTTTCCAGGTCTGAAACCCGAAATGGACCCCAAGGAACGCTTCTACAGACACTTCGAGGCCCAGGCCACAGCACTCCAAGATGACATTGCAAATCTCGCCAATATCTCTCCCACTGGCGGCGAGCGCAAGGATGCAACAGACCATGTCCTCGGTGGCATCTCCAGGCTCACGAACGAGGTCTCCGATGCCTCCGAATACGCGCCCCCTCGCGACCAGATGATCTATGGCCAGGTTTGTCCCGTCCCTGATAGATGATATTCCAACGTCTGCATTTGGTTGGTGGTACCGCTTCTTACACACCACCATAGGCTCTCAAAGCACTGCGTGAGCAGGTCACCATCCAGAGCCGGGGCCTGGGGCCCCAGATCGGCTTTGAGTTCACCCAGGAATCCAAGGACTTGTGGGTCGCCGCTGGGAACAGCAAGGCACCCGTCGCCGGCCCGGACGCCGACAACGACAGCGACGCCACCGTGCAGGCGGAGAGGACAGACGCCGTGGGCGACCTGCCGAGCTTCAACGGCGCAGCGGCGGCCGGGGCCGCCAAGGACTACAATGCTGAGATGGCCTCGCAGGGCAGCGCTGGGGTGCGCAAGCCCAGCTTCTCGCAGGCGCGCGACATCGACATCTCCAACCACCGCGGCATGCACATCATTCTCCCCGCCACGGCGTCGCGGGCCACGGCCTCGGGCACGCTGACGGAGCTGCGGGGCTGCGTGCTGGACATGTCGGCGCCCTTCGCCAGCGGGAAGAAGGGCGTCAGCAGCAATAACCGCCACGGCTCCCCGTTCAACACGCTGGCCATCCGCAACATCTCGGGCAGCCTCGTGATCGCGGGCCAGGTCGCGGGCCCGGCCCACGTGACGGGCGTACGCGACAGCGTGCTGGTCCTCAACGCGCGCCAGGTCCGCATGCACGAGTGCCGCAACGTCACCGTCTACCTGTGGTGCGGCAGCCACCCCATCATCGAAGAGTGCGAGGGCGTGCGCGTCGCGCCCCTCCCCGCCGCGTTCCTCGGCAGGGGCCAGGACAATGGCGCCGAGAGCAACCAGTGGGACCAGGTCGATGACTTTGGCTGGCTCAAGGCCGAGGCCAGCCCCAACTGGAGGAGGCTGGGCGGCGGGGGCGGGGGCGACCACGCCGTGCCTGAGGACTTCTGGACAACCACCGTCAAGGGTGGGCCGGCGCTGAGTACCGTGGACATCCTCCGGCAGGCGGGTATCTACACCTGATTTGGCTTATTCCCTTCGCCAGTGGGTAGACAGTGATGCGACATGTAAAACAGAGGATTTTGTGGGCATGGCGTTGGACTCTTCAGTAAAGCATCATTTAGGAGTTGAGGTCCAACGGCAGGGTGTGTTCGGCTGTACAACGATATAATCATCTAGCACGGGTTTCCCAACTATAGCACTCGCACAACTACACAGCTTCATAGCACCGCAATTCAAAAAAGGTTGCATTTCGTACATCTCGAGACATAAAACATGGCCTGCCGAGAGTCACCATGGTGATAACTATCAGGGCATCCTTCGCCGGACCCGTCCAGAGTATTGCCATGGCCACGCTCTTTCCGTGTCTGTCTTTCTCACTGGACGCCGGTCCAACAAAGACTAAACCCGTCTCCCCCCCCCCCTTCCACGATTTTACAGTAACATAACCTCCTCCTCGGCGTCGACATCGGCATCCTCACCGACGTGGCCATCATTCTCAGCATCAGCTTCCAGCTCATCAGCATCGCCGTCCCAAAAGGCGCTGCATCGTGTATCCGATTCATCGGACGTGCGCTGGCTTTCCTGGTTGCTTTCCTCCTCTGGGTCCGGCTGAGGCTTCGGTGCAGCGTCGTCGTCAGTCTCGACCTTCGGTTTGCGAGTGAAATGTAGCGTGATCTTCTTGATCGGCGTTTTCCGCGGGGCCGGTGAGGCTGCCTGTGTGGCAGCTGTCTCGGCTGCCTTGGCCGCCTTCTTCGCGCCCCGGGAGCGCGGTGGCGACCATGCGTCATCATCAACAGCGGGCGCCTTGGATGGTGTTTTCTTTGACTTCCGGGTGCGCCGTGCCCCCGAGGTGCCAGAGGCTTTCTTGGTTGGTTTCATTGCGGAGGGCGTTCGCGGAGCAGGCTGGGACTCAGCTATCGTCTTCTTGAACCAGAGCAGTTTTCTGACCTCGTGATAGTGCGGCGGGATGGGAATTGTCACCAGGCTATTTGGTGCGTTCAGACTGGATATTGCGGAACCGTAATCGTTCTTGGGATCTGCAGGGGCTTCTTCGACTTGCTTCTCCTTGGGAGAGGCAGGTTGTGCGTCGAGAGTGCCCAAGGACTGGTTTGGAGATTGGTGCTGTAGTTGTGATAGTGGTGTATTTTGCATGTCCGCGTCAATCGCTCCCAAACCGGCAGTCTCCTTCTTCTCGGGCTCTGCCTCTATGGCCATCAGAACACTGGCGATGTTACGTGCGACCTGCTCCTCATGAAGCTGCTCATGGGTCTGCTCATGAGGCTCCTGGTCGATCACACTGGGAGCAACAAAGTCATCCATTACAGTGTTTTCCGCCTGCCCAGCATCGATGGGAGCCGACAAAATAGCATTTTCGCCCACGACATCCGATGAGCCCGTTTCCTCGGTCTCCTGTTCACCTCTGGTGATATCCACGGCCTCATTGAGTCCTGCATCACCAAAGGGATCACCGTCCTGGCTGCCTTCTGGCTGCTCAGTAGAGGGCGGAATTCGGAAGGGGATAGGTTTCGATAAATCAGGAGAGTGACTCTGTGCCTGTGCTTGGTGCAAACCTTCGGCGTGACTTCCTGGGCCGCAGGTTTCGACGTCGGGCTGTGTTGGTTTGTCTGAGGTTATGGTTTGAGAATTAACACCACTTGCATCACGAGTGACCTCGTCTTCGGTTCCAGTAGCGAAATTTCGGCCCTTGGGCGTGGGCGTCACAGGACTGGACACTGGAGCGCGGTGGTCTCTCATTGTACCCGTCGATACGGCGTCCACGCCCGAGACCGCAAGGCTATCCACAGCAGCATCGGGAGTTGGAGTTCTGGGCGCCTAGCCCGAAGAATCCCCTCCTCCCAATGCACCTGTCCCACCCATCTCAACATCTGTACTTCCATGGCTGAACTGGATACCAAACTCCTTCAGCTGCTGGAGTACCTTGCGCTGGCTCTCGATCTTGTCCTGCCACTCCTTGATCTCCGCCTCCTGTTCTGGGATTGTCCTGGTAATGTCGGGCAGGGTGTGGACTGCGGCGCGGGCGCGCTGGATCTTATGCTTCAGCGGGTCGGTGGCAGCAGTGAGATCTTTGGTAGACAGTGTCTTGGTGTCGGAGCCATTGGCTGATTGGACTGCGCCTCCCGATGGAGTCGAGCCTGATAGGCCGCCGGCGGGGGTATTGGCGCCAGGTTTGTTAGAATCGCCGTCGCCATTTGTGGATGCGCCGTTCTTGTCTGTGTAGCGCAGGCGGGAGAGGATGGTATAGAGCTCGGAGGGGAGATCGACCGAGTCTGGGGTGAGGCCAGCGGGAAGAGCTTGTGGGTTCGCGTCCGGATCTGACGAGGATGCCATTTTACCAAGTGAAGGCGTGGGAGTAATGGTGGGCGCAAAGTGCTGGCTTCTATGTAAAGAGTCGAGGGTATTGGTTTCTTTGGAATCGTTTTAAGATGTCACACTCAAGTCAAAGAGCTGGGTGTCCATGCTAGGTTGGTGTGTATGTTAGCGCCCGCACCGGTGACGAAAGTCCCCTACCTAGTATGAGTACCTAGTAGGTGGGTAGGTGGGTAAGGGGAAGAGAGAGACATGGATTGCTTGACAAGACTCAGGATGCTTTCTTACACCAGATTATTGACACGGTTTTCCTCCAGCCGCCCACGTGGAATCAGTCCACCGCAGGAAGCTTACTCAAGGTCTAGGTAGCTAGCTACCTGGTCAAGCTCAACTGCTCATTAATGCCTGGCAGTCTTGTGAGATCTGACCCGGTATCACAGCAGGGTGTGTGTTTTGTAGTACCAATCTAGACGATTGAATCCAAAAGGGATGCTTGAGAAGCAGACTCCGGTTCAAAGCTATTGTGGACCTTGTTGTCGATCATTTGGCCTTGGGTAGGTGAGCTGGGCCTGCGGGCAGGCAGCGCTGGATGATCGGGATTCAGCGAGGATAGAGAACTTCGGTCAGCGAGCGAGCATTTGTCCTTGGGAAAACCCAGCCGCGGGGAGTGAGCTGATGCCCCTCGGCAGGGTATTCGTACTGTCTAGACTGCTTGTGAATGGCCTTGACCATACGGTGCTATCTGCAGCTTATCGCTATCTGTACTGCCCAAGAGGTGCAGGAGCGACGTCAGGTCATGCCAACATGGACCCCCACCACCGACCAGAAATCACTCAACAAACGTGTGACAACAATTGGATCGGACCAGTTTGAAACCTCAAGTATTCCTATTTAAATCTCGCACCTGCATTCACAACGCCTGTCCTTCACCCTGCTTCTAGAGCACCCCAAGAACTATCAGTCAATCCCTATGTCCAAGAGAAAAGCAGACGAGATGACCAAACCAGAGCAAAACGCCTGCCTGAGTACGTTCGAGCCCAGTCCCCTCGCAGCAGTCCGAGCATCTCACCCATCACCCCCTTCTCCCCTCTCACTGGCGCACCAGTCTTTCTCGAACCACTGCCGACAATGGACGACGAGGGCAAAATACAGAGGCAGAGGCATAGGCGGACGCAGGTGCAGGAGCAGATGGAGATGCCGGTGCTGGCCAAAGGAGAGCAGGCTCCTGAGGAACGGCACAGCAGCTCCAGCAGCTCCAGCAGCTCCCGCGCCCGGCCGGACTACCTACTAGTCTCGTGCCTCGTCCTGATATACCTCGAGCTTTCCTGGTTGATTCTAATGCTTCTGCGCACTTATAGTCGTCATTGACGGTTGGGGAATCCCCTCCGCCGACTCCCCCAAGAATGGAGACGCCATTACCAACGCAAAGACCCCCGTCATGGACGACTTCGCCAAGAGCGCTACCGGTTACACTGAGCTCGAGGCTTCTTCCCTCGCCGTCGGTCTGCCTGAGGGTCTCATGGGCAACTCGGAAGTCGGCCACCTGAACATTGGCGCTGGCCGTGTCGTCTGGCAGGACGTCGTGCGCATTGACCAGACCATCAAGAATGGCGAGTTCAGCAAGACCCCCGTCATCAAGAAGACCCTCGAGGCTGCCAAGAACGGCAACGGCAGACTGCACCTGTGCGGTCTCGTCTCTCACGGTGGTGTGGTACGTATATACTCGACATCAGGTCATCAGGGCGCATGTCCCAGTGTTTTCAAGCTGCTGACAGGGACCCCTCCACCAGCACTCTAAGCAGAAGCACCTGTACGCTCTCCTCGAGGCCGCCAAGGAGTACCAGGTTCCCGAGGTCTACATCCACTTCTTCGGCGATGGTCGTGACACCGACCCCAAGTCAGGCGCCGGCTATCTGCAGGAGCTGCTAGACACCATCAAGGAACTCGGTATCGGCAAGCTGGCCACCATTGTTGGCCGTTACTACGCCATGGACCGTGACAAGAGGTGGGAGAGAGTCGAGCTCGCTCTCAAGGGCCTTGTTCACGGCGAGGGTGAGGCGAGCAGCGACCCTGTCGCCACCGTCAAGGCACGATATGAGAAAGGCGAGAACGACGAGTTCCTGAAGCCCATCATCGTGAACGGTGATGCTGGTCGCATCAAGGGTGAGAATTCCATGACATGCTCCAACTGTCTGCATCACTGCTGACCAAGCAACAGATGACGACGTCGTCTTCTTCTTCAACTACAGATCCGATCGCGCCCGACAAATCACACAGCTCCTTGGCGATGTCGACCGATCACCAAGACCTGACTTCAAGTACCCCAAGCTCAACAGACTCGTGACCATGACCCAGTACAAGGTCGACTACCCCTTCGAGATTGCCTTCGCACCTCAGCACATGGGCAATGTCCTCGCCGAGTGGCTTGGCAAGCAGGGTGTTGAGCAGGTCCACGTCGCCGAGACGGAGAAGTATGCCCACGTCACCTTCTTCTTCAACGGCGGCGTCGAGAAGGTATTCGAGCTTGAGGCCCGTGACGAGTCGCAGGATCTGGTCCCATCCAACAAGTCCGTCGCCACCTACGACCAAGCGCCCGAGATGTCCGCGGACGGTGTGGCCAACCAGGTCGCCAAGCGGCTGGGCGAGCACAAGTTCCCCTTCGTCATGAACAACTTCGCCCCGCCGGACATGGTTGGCCACACCGGAGTGTACGAGGCCGCGTTGGTCGGTGTCGAGGCCACTGACAAGGCCATTGGCAAGATCTACGAAGCCTGCAAGAAGGAGAACTACATTCTCTTCATCACTTCCGACCACGGCAACGCCGAGGAGATGAAGTTCGCGGACGGAAAGCCCAAGACCAGCCACACCACCAACAAGGTGCCCTTCGTCATGGCCAACGCGCCCGAGGGCTGGAGCCTCAAGAAGGGCGACGCCGGCGTCCTGGGCGACGTCGCCCCCACCGTCCTGGCCGCCATGGGCCTGGAGCAACCCGAAGAGATGACAGGTAATAGCCTGCTCGTCAGGGCATGAACACCAAAAATAAAATAAGAGAAAAAGGCGTTGTGCGGTATGAGCGTTGGTGTGGGTGTGGGTGTGAATTGGATGATGATTGGCATGGGTAGCATTGGGGTTAAGGGGGTCAAGGGGGTTTACGGCCGGATGAAAATGATATACATACAGTACCGATAGACGATATGTAGAGGGGTTTCCCGCGATAAGAAAAGACCGAAAATTCAACCTTATACTATGATTTGCCCGTTCTTCATGCGTGTGCTAGGCAGTTCGTTCTGGCATGCCAAGCAGAGCAAGCTGTGCAGCTCACCGTTGGCCGGGTGCAGTGTGCTCTGACTATGCACGGTCTGACCTTGCATTGATAGTAGTCAGTCGATTTGGAACCCGACACACACATACTCAAATCGGTCATGCGATCCGGTCAATTGTCTTACAAGTATGTTCAGCTACATTCCTTGTCTGAGAGTCCTGCTCACCCACAGGTACGAGTGGGCAGACTGTGAGCAGACGCCCAAGCTTTCTTGGGAGTAATAACTGAATGTACCACTGCATATGATCTTGGCCATTTATCGGAGCATAATCTGACACAAGACAGACAGATACGCCCGACAGGCCGTGCAAGCTCGCATCGCTCTTGAAGCCCCTCAAGCAGCCCAAGGAAGCGAAAGCTTGTGAACTGTAGACGCTCTTGGCGGGCCTGCCACTAGGCGGTGGCGCCCTTGGCTCCGTAGCTGTCTAATAGCATGTTGTATTCAAGAAGGCCTATCTAAGTAATGGCGGGAGGTCGGGAGCATATAATGTAGAGTGACAGACACTCAGACCCTGGAAGAAGAACAACGTCACATGGAGCTGCCATATTCACCAATCGTGGAAAATACAATAGTCGGATATGACACAGTAGCCCCTCCCCCCCCTGCGGTAACATGCAAGAGGTTTGAAGACGTTACGTTGAAGACGGCCCGTGTGGAATTGAAGGGGCTTCGACACTTGAAGACAACACAGATGCACTATGAACTGTGAGATGCACACTAGGCCTTGTTATTTTCGGTTGTCTCGGGTGCCATCGGTTGGCCCAGGTCGGCACGTTCATAAGTTCGCATCGTGTGGGTGAGACGGCAGATACGATGCTGTCCGTACCTACAGGTGAGTGGGGGGAGAGAAATTCACAGCCGCGCGGGTGGCTTGATCGATCGCAGAATGAACGTGTGTATTGCGGTAAGGAGGTCCGGAGGCACGAAAAACATTCGACCTGAGGCGGCAAGCCAGTGATGTTGTCTAAGATCTGGTATTATGGTGAGACAGTAGGCTGGGCGGGTTGAGCGAAGCCAGCGAAGCACAGTAGGTGCCTACAGCCCGTAACATACACAAACACGTGGTCGGCCTGGATCGCGATCCCCAGGTAAACGGACGACGGACTGCCCAATCGCCGAGGTTATCACCTTTTTCTGTTCACCTCGGACGATTAGGAGTGCATAAGGCTGGAACTGTCACATCTGGCTGCATTGGCTCGGCCTGCACTTTGACAGTAGTGGAAAAGACCTTGCCTTGCAAGTTTGACTTTAACCCCGGATTGCCACTGGCCCGGTCCAGCCAATAGTGCGGAGTACACACAAGCATACTAGACTGGGGCCAAGTCGGGCGTGTTATGCGACGCCGGCTGATAGACTGGGCGACTGGACGACGCTATCGTGAGAGCCCGGGGCAGCCCCTCCGGAGCTGTGGAGCCGATGCTGTTGAGCTCTCGCCAGAAGGTCCAGATGCGTGGTCCAGATGGTCGGCGGCAAAGAAGTGGAGTGAACAGGCTCGGCCGTGGCAAAGCCTCCGACTTGACATCTGCATGGCCTGCACGCGCTCAAAACTTGAGATCGGGACCGGGTTTTCGGGAACGACCGCTGGGTAGGTTTCTGACATGCACCCGACTGGTTGGACCAACAAGTGTTTGTCGCTCTGGTCGACAGAAGGACTCGC
Organism: Diaporthe velutina; assembly: GCA_038088505.1. Taxonomy (NCBI): domain Eukaryota; kingdom Fungi; phylum Ascomycota; class Sordariomycetes; order Diaporthales; family Diaporthaceae; genus Diaporthe; species Diaporthe velutina. The sequence goes on along the minus strand of JBBWSJ010000030.1, from coordinate 93,082 downwards.
CACACTCGCTGGCGATCCCGTCGCATTGTTGCGATGGGACTGGCAGCACTTATAATTGAACAGGGACATGTACGCTCGTCACGCGGCGGCTCCAGGGTCGTGGCAGTAGTTCCCGCACTCGTGGTGGTCTAGAACGGTCCATGTTATGTGCCTGGCACGGCCGAGACGACAGGAGACCGGTCTGGCCCGGCGTGTTGAACGGGGTCTAGGGGATCTTGCGCCTCTCGACAGCTCCACCTTGTCGGCGGCGACGACTGCACCGGCCGGGTGCACTCACCCAATCGCACCGCCGACCAAGAAGAGGAACAACACAAAGAATTACCAATGCCGTGGCTCGAGCGACTCATTATTCCGCAGGGACCACTGGATCGGCATGAACAACGAGCCGTGTGGTACCCTGGGCTCTTTTTTCCTTATCTCGATCGATCCCGCCAACTCGATTCGGGGTCTTCAGACCTGTACTCACTCTAAGCTTGCCCATGCAGATCGGTCGCCCGCCCCTGGGGATCGTTTTCATGCACACCACTGGGGTGAAGCCAGCAATCCACTAGTCCGGTCATCCTCCTGTACCCACTTTTGACAGCGCCGATCCCTGATATGGGCGGTTTATCGTCTGCTGACAAGTCGTAGCAGTCCAGCATTTGTCTTGTTTGCATGCTTCGAACCACGGCCCCCGCCCCTTGCCGCAGTCAAGGTAACTCAGGGGGAATCGCAGCAGCAAGACACCACACCCGTCGTGTAAAACATCAAAATTTCTAGGTTTTCTGGGCGGCGCCACGGATGCTTGCTCACTACAACTCGGCCCCGTTGTGCAAACGTGTACCTGGCAGATCTCCGAACAAGGGCAGCATCGGAGACCTGCCACGTTTCAATTCAGTCCACGCAGCTGAAAACCGATGCACTGCTTGACATGCGATGCCTCCGAGCACACGTGGTGGAGGATTATCAATGCTCGACACCAGCAGTGCCATGTGCCGTACCCATTGTCTCTGAGAACACACGTGAAAGAGTAAGGCCACCGTATGGATGACGTCGAAAGTTGCCGAAGATCTCTCAGGGGTTGTGCCAGCACCTGGGCCGCAAACGACAAAGCGGGCCCCCGGTGGTGCACCCGAGCTGATTGTCTTAGGGCGCTAGATCTCAAAGAACTAGAAGGATCGAAACCCTTCCTCGCTCGTGCTGAAAACAGACGCTGTACGAATTTTCTACACAACCATAGACGCCCAATCTCATCGTGATGGTGCAGATGTCGGTGGGTCAAAGTGACGGCAGTGGAGTCGCGGACCGCTAGTTTCCGTCATCGTCAGTATGTCCAAGGAATGGTTTATCTTGCCTTGTTTGGTGTTGGAAATTGCCGTCGTGTCAGACATTAGAGGAATATCGCAACAATCGTCATCGTGGTGGTCTGCTCAGTGGGATCGAGATTCTGTCCTCCGGCAGATCACTCGTTGGCAAGAGAGAAAAAATTCCTTCAGGTGGATCATTGGGACCCGCGCTTGCTCGCACTCGGGGGAAGAAAGGACTCCGTTCACGGGTCTGTTCCATCGGTTCCATCGAATGAAAATGGTCATCGCGCTATAGGCAGATCAATAGACACTGTTGTCGCCAACGTCCCAGATTGACAATGTGCCAGAGTCAGCGGTGAAGTTTGGATGTGCGCATTTTGTGTGGTGTGTAAGAGCGTGTGTGTCGTCGAGAGATTGCCGATCGTGACGCGATCTCAGGCCACGGTTTGAGTCGCATCCTGTCGTCAGCGGAGGGGGCCCCATGCGGCTGGGTCAGGCTCAGCATATGTCCCTCAGAAGCATGCTCGGCATGCTCAGGAGCTGGCTCGGGTCCATGTAGAGATTCCAGGGTCCAAGGGTCTTCTCGGGCAGTCGATTGTATTACTGGTACATAACATTAGCGAGCGCGGCTATAACGGATGGATGCAGCAGAGGGCGGGCGTGTTCACCGAGACTGGCGACAAACCGTTCTCAGCGTACCAGTCAGTAATTGTTCGTGTGTCAGGGCCGTCCGGGTTATGTGGGCTGTGCGGGCTGGCTTTGAGTGGTCGGCTTGGATGGAAACAGTTGGCGGCGTCGATGACAGGCAAAATTGCGATCGGGAAGGATGACAGGATGGATGGCGGCCTGTTTCTTTTTGAACCACAGAGGCCCGTAGTTGCTGCCGCAGCTGGGGGCCATTGACGATGACGTCACAATCAGATCATCGGTGGAGAGACTGGATACGGAGACAGGCAGGTGAGCCCGCTCACTCAGCACGGATTGACCTGTGCTCCCACCGACCACCGTATGCATGTCTGTGGTCGACAACAGTGTCCGACATAATGCATATAAGGCTGAGGTCGAATGTGAACGACAGCAGCGGCGGAGTACAGAAGGGCAACAACTGTAAGAATCAGACTATACAAGTAGGGGTCCGGGCACTGGGAAAGGGTTAGATTATGTGAGAGGCACAGCTGTCCAATGAGAGAGTCCAGGTCGAAGGGGTCCACGCTACCACGGCAGGACCACCCCGGGGTGTGGAGCTCATGCTGACCTATCCAGTACGGCATGTCCAATTGGGGGAAGGGGTGCCCTGGCCGTCTTCGATGAGTCCCGATCGCTGGAATCCTTGCAAACCGTTTCTCATCGCCTGCCACACCTGGGGATCTGAGCATCTGAAGCTTTTCCACACGCAACAAAACTCGGATCGAGCCCGTTCTGGCACCTGGCACCTGCTCACCTCGCAGTACCCTTGCGGCGCCGGTGCCAGTGCCAGTGGCCACTCTGCCTACCGTCCAGACCATTCCAGAACTCAGCTGTATCGCGAGAAAACCCCCCTTCCCCCCCCGGGGACCGCTGATGCTCCTGCTGATGCTGATGCTCCTGCTCGCAAGTCTCGGCTCACCACCGTTTGAGTGCCAACCCACACACACACCCACACATACAATACACCCTGCTTGTACCCCTGCACTCAGGCTCTCCATCTCTTGTTGCGCACCACGTCGTACATAGTACTCTCCGGGTGGCATGCCCGGTAGCACACACATCGGATCTCGATTCTCATCGTGATTGCTCTCCCGGGCTGCGTCACAGTCTGCGCCGTGGCCCTACAAGCCTGACAAAACACACCTCCTTCCCTCCCAGCTTTTGCTCTAGAGGCTCAACCAGGCGTGCACTCGTCTTTTCAATCCGTAGACTTCACATTCTGGCTCATCGTTGAGAATCAAATATCCGCCTCGGCAACAACAGGTCCACAGCCTGTTCATCCACCGCCCGTTTATACCAGCCAGTACGCTCACGAGAGCTGCCTCCCCGCCTTCGCCTCCAACTTAGGAAACCAGCAAGGTATGACAGGTTCTTCTCCTTCCCTCTTGCGTCATAACACCCTTTCCCAGCCCGCAGGTTTGGGATCGTCAGGGCCCTCAGACTCCAGTCGGACATCCATCTTCACATGGTCCTGGTGGGGCTTTGTCCCTCTTCCTCTTCCCCGGCGGCCCAATCCTTCCCACCCTCGCACCGCGCGTCGCGGGCTCTGCGTCGATGATAGTCTCGAGAGCTTCCACACTCCCCTTCACATTCGCCTTGCCCTCACACCACTCTCCCCGCTGGGTTTTCACACACAAGCACCTCTATCCTCAGGGCGTCCGGGCTGCGCACAGAACTATTCGTGAGTCCCTGCTCCAGCAACACATGGCGTGCACCAGTCCCTCGGGCTTGCCTGAGTGCGTTGCACTCATGCTTGCCTGACAAGGCCCATCCTTCATTTTGGCCAGGCCTTGGACTGGAGACTCCTCGGAAAGCGGAGCCCTCTGATACTTTTTTATGTCTTGTGTCTGGAAACACCACACGGCAATCCTCAGCAATCGAGTACCACTCCCTGGTGTACAGTCGCTGATAATGATCTAGTCATCTGCCGGAGTCGTCCTGTCGATTCAATTTTCTTGAGAAACAGAGCTTATCAGCATCCGCCAAATCGGGGCCTTCACGTCTGGTGCGGCATGCCCTCGACGCCATGCTGCATTGGCCTTACCTGAATCCCAAGAATCGGCATAATATCAGAAACGATGGCCGACAACGCGTCTAGAGCTCAGAGGCCACAACCTCGGTCCATATTGAGTGATCGTGGCCACCCAATGCCAAGGAGGGCTTCACCAGAAGAGTCCGTCACTCTTCGGCACCACCGCCTTGCCAGAGATGCATCCATGAGACCCGAGACGGGTAGCAATGCCGTCTCGGGGAGCTCCCCGAGGAGGAACTCATCTGGCGAGAGCCATGTTACAGGTCAGAGCGATCCTAAACGGTGGTTCGATCTTTCCAACAAGAATGCGCCTGCGGCGTTTGACCACGCCACTATGGATGGTGCGTATACTCCTTCGTACTAGAGGTCGAAACCCACAAGCTGATTCATGGATTTGTAGTGGACCCGCCTTTTTACCAGAAGCAGTCAGACTCGTCCAATGAAGAGATGATGCCGCCAGCTCGTGAAAGCGCATATCATAACATTCCGACGGGGCTCCAGTCTCAAAACTTCAGCAGGCCAACCTTGGCGCAGAGCAGCAGTGCTGAAGACTACAGGAGTGTAATTGACGACCTGACGATCGAGAACAAACGGCTCAAGGAAGAGTTGAAAAGATATAGGCAATTTGGGCCCGAGCTCCTCCGCAAAGACCGGCTATTCGAAATAAAAGTGCATGGTCTGGCAGGGAGCAAGAAGAGAGAGCTTGAGTCGACATTGCGTGATTTCGCTGCGAGCTTGGAAGGATCTCCAGCGACGTCTGTGCAGCGAAAGAAGAGTTCGAAGCATGCCAACCGGCTCCAGGGATCGAGTTCGAATTCCAAGCATGCCTCTTCGTCGTCGTCACACTCGCGACCCGTCGATTCCGCCTACGCGTCGATGTCGACAGGACGGAGCTCAACTGGGCCGAACGCCAACTCCGTTTCTGTCAGACCGTCGCTCGGCCGGACGAAGTCATCTACTGATCACAAAGTGGAGACCTATCTCCAGGAGATCCCGGAAGGTTTATTTCCACGGCCGGTTGCCATGACAGACAAGGAGAAGAAGAAATTAGTCGTACGCAGGCTCGAGCAGCTTTTCACGGGCAGGATGCCTGGAAAGCACAGGTTTGCTCGCAGCAAGTCCTTGCTGACGGTTCCGGAGCCCAGCTTGGGTGTTGCTCCCCCACCAGCTCAAGATGGCGAACCGTGCAGGGAAGCTCGTATAGAATCAGGGAAAATGACGTCGACAGAAAATCTTTCAGCTTCAAACTCTAACGGCGAGAACGATACTGGAGGGGATCCTACGGGCAGTGGGAGTGGCAGTAACGAGCACAACGGCCAATATGCCTCGCCACAGACCGGCGAGCTTGCGGAGCAGAGGGCCACAAAACCTCGAGATTTAGATCCGGATCGAGTTCAGGTACCGGCAGAGAACATGCAATACATTCGGCACTTGGGTGTTACGGCTCCGAAGGACCTCAAGGAGACCAGATTCAAGCCGCAAGATGTGTCGATTGATGCGGACGGTTGGATTCATCTGAACCTCTTGTGCAACCTGGCACAGCTGCACATCCTCAATGTTACGCCTAGTTACATCCGATCGGCAATTAGTGAGAGATCGGCCAAGTTTCAACTTTCACGGGATGGCCGGAAGATCCGTTGGCGTGGGGGGGTGGAAGGCACAAAATTCAGCAGTGACAGCAGTGGTAACAGTTCTCTGAGGAGTCCTGAGACGGAGGGCACAGACGGCTCAAACGAAGACGGGCAGCGGAAGAGGCAAAGGAAGAGCGAGCAGGCTTCAGACCCATCGAGCCGGAGTCAGAACCAGACGAAGCTCGTCCCCCAGAACTCCGTATCGTCCGAAGGCTTCCACTACAAGCCTTTGTTCCTCCACAATCGTTCCTCTTCTGCGGAAACCTCCATGGATGAGACTGGCTCCCAGGCATCTTTCGGGGCTATTGAGCACAGCAACATGAACTCTCGGTCTACTGGTTTTGTCAGTGGATCCGGATCGTCGCCCAGGAAGAAGCGACGAAACGATGGCGCCATCATCTATTACAACGGTGCACCATTCTGTACCGATCTGTCGGGCGACCCAGGAGATGTGTCTCCCGCCACATACCTGGCGTCCTCGAGCCAGGATCATGCCTCAAAGAGCGTCGAGGCCGAGTCCCCTTGCCTGAACCGCACATTGTCTGGCTCATCTCTCCCTTTCCGACCACTTGTCGATGGTCCAGAGAAGACAGATGTTGACATGGACGAAGAGCCTGAGCTTATCACTGACGATGGAGAGCTGTCAGAGAGCGAGGCCGGCTTCAAGTTTCCCTGGTGCAACGATCCTGAGACACCCCAGCTGAAGCCGCTCGAGCCACAGCTGGAGCCATGTGGCCTCGGCGGTGTGACTCCAGAAGATCATTTCGCCATACTTGTTGTGACCCAACAGCCCATCAGCAGCTCGGGGCGGGCTCAACGTCACCTGGTTCGTCTTGGTGCAAATGAGTCGGCCGAGTCAATCTCGAGTAGAATTGCGTCCTTGGCTGATGCTACACCGCACTCATCGCGCCGACGTCACAACCACGCGCCTCGCATCCCGGTGCAAGTCGTTGCGCAGCGGTATAAAGGTCTCAAGCCTCGGCCGCTACCTCCACCTGCGATGTTCTACCCACCATTCACCGAGACCACAGAGTCAGAAGACTCGGGCTTCGAGGATGGTTCTGTCGAAGAGGACGATGACTCAGACGTGGACATGGAGGGTTTCGGGGCCATTTCACAGCGCGTCAACCCAAAGCAATCCGACCAGGACTTTATCACGAGAGGTGCTCCAGGCTCCGACGATGACGACGATGTTCACAGCCTAGGCGTTAAAGTTGCTCCCGAGGTACCAATCGGTCCCGGAGTCCGCAAAATGTCCCACGGTTCCAGCCGGCCCGGGCGAAGCCTGATCCAAGGCATGGATATTCACCCAGATAGTTCTGGCGCCACAGCAGGAGGGGAAGCAAGTGGCTACAGCAGCAGCGAGGAGGATGATGCCTAAACGCCTTGTGGCGTCCTGGGAGGTTGTACTTGTATTCTACACCCGAGGATGGGTGTATTTGAACTGAACTTTTGCATTATTACCGGCGTTGACATCGACTTATATGAGAGATAGGCTTTGATCTCGGGGCATGATACCAATTTCTAGCGGCTGTTGTGAAAGCCCCACGACGGGAGTTATATTAAGTCATACTTGGCATCAAGTCTAGCGTCATGAAAATACTATTTGGGTTACGAGAAAGCAAAACTCACACCTCAGCACCTACGTTTGAGCAAATCTGTACTCCTGACCGATGTTTTTGAGGAACAGCCGTCTGAGCCTATGTTGTGAATGCACCGAATCTCCCCGTGTGTACCTACCGCCCTACACGCTCAATACAAGCCCATGGTACTGAGTGGCAGACCAATCTTTGTGAACCAACTAGGAAGTGCTTTTTATCAGATGAGCAGTTTGCGCTAAATCTGACATTGCCTTCGGGATGCCCCACGATCTTTCGGTCTAGCAGTGTGTCCTCAAGCGGTGGACGTGGTAGTGAGTGTTAGAGTCTGCGGCGGGCGGCAAACTGGTGGAACAGAGGGGCTTCCCTGCGGCTGACAGCCGACCCCCACCCCCTCCTGCACAGATGCACTGAACCCGTTACATGCATACAGTCTGGACGTGGGGATCACTCCAACGAAGTTGCCCCACCATTGAGCTGCCCCGGTTGCCACAGATTCGTGGTCGAGTGAGCTCTGCTCATACTGCCATCTTTCGCCGCGTACAAGTTGGACCACTGCCCTTTTCCACGACAGACTCAGTGTAAGCCGTCAACATGGCAGACAAAGGGAAAGCAGCTGCTCTGGGGTATGTGACCGGGCCCCATAAGGAATACCAAACAATTCTTGCGTGCAGGCCGCTGACGAGGAGAGCTTTTGCCCGCAGGAGCAAGGACACCCCCACCAACCCAAGAGGCATACCCTATGCGCCGTTCGTCGACAGGGTCGAGGACTATGTGACCTCGCGCGCCGACACCGAGCCCACTCTGCGGAAGTTCCAGGAGATGATCGCGTGAGTCACTACACAGACATCCGGGCTGCGATAGGCAGGAATGCTGCTCTCGCCGGCGGCAATAGGAGGCTCAAGCCCACGACAGCCCGGGAGGAGATATGAAATTGGGTCAAGGGTTGACGCGCAACAAACAACACCAGGAAATACCAGTACATGGAGTCGAACATGCAACGGAAAGCTGCGGGGTTGAAAGACAAGATACCGGACATCCAAAAGACGCTGGAGACGGTCCAGTTCCTAAAGACGAGGACAGTATGTCACCAGGTCTAGCCTGTCTCGCATGCGCGCCCAAGACCGAGAGGCCGCTGGCTGACAGCAGCACCAGGACGAGACGGACCCGATCGAGACCACCTTCGAGCTCAACGACACGCTGTTCGCCAAGGCCGAGGTGCCGGCCACCGACGAAGTGTACATCTGGCTGGGCGCGAACGTCATGCTGGCGTACCCGATGGACGAGGCGGAGACACTACTGGTCGAGAGGCTGGGCAAGGCCAAGAAGAGCCTCGTGGACTGCGAGGAGGACGCGGAATTTCTGAGGGAACAGATCACGGTGAGTAGACTTTGCCCTATTTCTACGCTCCCCCGTGCTCACACAGTGCCAGACCATGGAGGTCGCTACGGCCAGAGTGTACAACTGGGACGTCGTGCAGAAGCGCAAGGAGAAGGGCGAGGAGGACAGCAAAGAAAAGGAGGACGACAAGGCCGCCGGTGGCTGAGCCGGCCGCGCGGTGGGAGGGAAAGGAGTCTCAAGCAAAGAGAAATGCTGCTGCCCTCGGCCCGGAGTGGCGACGCACCCGGGACGGTCGAGTCGAGTCGACACGCCTCGATCCACGTGCAAGCTGAAGCCACGGCTGAAAAGCCGATGGGCACACCGTACGCCAAGGACGCGGCCGAGGGAACAAGCGGAATCCTGTAGCAGGCAGGTAGTGGGCTGGCTTGTAGTAAAAAGATACCACGATGCTTTCCTGTCATCCGATTTTCGGCCTCGTGTGACTTACTGTAACCCAGGGTGGAGATCCTGACCTGCCTCTGCCTGATGAATGTCAACTCAAAAGGCTCAATCCTGAGGAGTGATGTAAGCCTGTGCCTTTCCACATGTGGCCGAAATAGGCCTGTGTACAGTCAAAGTAGCCCCGAAGCATCCCACTCACCCACCCATCAGACGACTCCAAGACCTGAAATTTTTACGTCAGCCCTTCCTACATTCAACTGCACGGCCATCTTCGGGCGTCGTTAAAGACACATTCCGTTTGAGACCAGTCCAGTCGAGCATGAGACGACACGCCTTGCTGGCTGGCCTCCCGGTCTGACCTGCCATCACGACCACTGCGACAGCCTGGGATAAGCTAGCATCGCATCTGGTATGACCGATGAGTCCCCAAAACTCTTGCACAAGTCTGCTTTGCATGTGGTGTGTTTCAAGAACGTGAGTGGTGAAGCGGAGGGCTGGGCGTACTGGCGCTCCATGACCGTACTCGTGGAGACCGGGTCTGGGCTCAGACAAGGGACTGACTGCATTGTAAGTCGACGGCTGGGCATAGGCGAGGAGCCAGAACAATTTGAGCCATTGGTATATGTGGCTCAGGAATATGCGAGAAAATTTTGAGGGAGACAGGCCTTTGGAGCAGTAGGGTCTAAACTTTCGAGCATGGTACGGTATGGCATGACAATATCAAATGCTTGATGACCGTGCAACACGGGCATCTTTCGGTGCTTATCAACTTGGGAACCTTACTATGCGGACATGCCTGAGAGGAAGAGAGAATTTAAAGTTCGTCACTCCATAATGGTGTTCCATCCTGAGTCCCTATTCATGTTGCTATCTGTCTGCTGCGTAGTATCGGGAGTTTTCTTCTTGAATCGGTATCTACAAGTCACATCAACTGACGAATAGCATCTGCTGCGCGTCCCCAAATTACCTCAAGGGATCATGATCCCTTGAGTCATCTCTGGCATCCAATCTCCCACAGTATCCATTAAATCTTACCGAGTACCTGGTCTCTGATGAACGCGTTGGATTTCGTCCGCATAGTGAGATCAAGATGAAATTAGGAACTAGCTACCTCCTTGTCTTATAGAAGTGCTTGTTACATGAGGCTGCAAACAGAAAATTTCCAAACTGAAAGTTCACTTTTATCTCAAGATCGTGGACAGAAATTTGTCACCTTTGTGGAAAATATATTCGTCTTTCCGATCCATCAGCTCTAATCAGGAACTGAATAACCATTACTTCCCACCCGCTATTCTCAACAAATACAGCGATTCTATTTCGACATCTAGGATCCCTTGGCCTCGGTATCCTTCATGTTAATCTTTCCCCAAGCTTTCATCCATGTGCCATCAAGCTAATAGCTCAAGCCCATATCTGATGACGATATGTGGGGACGGGGTCTAATTCGCCAGCATAACCTCCAAATTGAGGAATTGCTGGAAAAACAGTGCCAGGCAAAGCATTGATGGGTAAGCGAGACCACTAGTACAGCAGATCTGGAAGTCTGAATGCTAATCGTTATTCAGCGACGCAGCGGGCGCATCGTCTTCTGAAGGGAATGCAGACCATCGTGGCCAACGACGTCAATAACTCCGTCGAGCTCAAATACCTCGGCAAAAGCCATGGGTGGGCTAATTGTCTGTTCTGCAAGGAACGTACGGAGACCTTGATGAAAAAGCCAGAACTGAAGAGGTAAGGTGAGGGAGACCCCATGATGGAGCGGTCTCCGGGCCCTTGAATCGAATAATTGGTCATGTTATTCCCTTGATAGACTGGAATGAGACTCGGGCTTGCTTTAGCTTCTACAGAAAGATAAGCACATGAAGACTATCAATATGGATTCTCAAGGCAATCGAATTAGAAGAAACCCGAGTTGAATATCATGCCTCGGGAGGAAAAGGACTCTATTGACTTGGCAAGCATACCTACTTTAATCAAATTTGCGACTCTATCTGTGTTTCTGGGCTCTTTCCTACCCCGAAATGAACGAAAGTGTCGTTGGATCATATGTATTTAGACGTCAATTACTGTCAGTCCTTCACAAGCCTCCGCTAATGATTGTGCGTTTATTATTGACTCCACGGGGCCAAGCTTCAGAATTCATGTCCGAAGTGAAGGTTAACTCCGTCTCACCATCGGCAGGGAAATTCACCTAGAGATTTACCCAAGGGGCCTGAACCCTGTAGACACTTGGGAGGTCTTTCCCTCAAGTTCCTAGCTCTCCGTAGCCTTGGGCCGGTGGGTCGATATACGCAAATATTCATTTACAAAGCGCCCGACATCAATAAGTATTCACGTGTTGCGATTGACCTGATGGCATATTTTTTGGAAGACGCTGGCTGAGCAACTTCGGCAACACTCCACTTTGAAGGCTGTCACATGGATCTAGATAAGGCCAGGGGAAAGGCCGTCGGGTTGGAGCGGGGTATGAATAAGAGAGGGTCTTTTTTATATAAGATATTCGCCGAATCTTTTACGACGGCACGACCGACTCTCTGACGGTGACGTGGCGTTAAATACGTGGCGGTAGCGTGAGCTCTACTGGCGACGTACCGTAACCCTTGGGAAAGCGATATGATTCGAAATTTGCACAGTGCACTTACTATTCATTTTGTAAGCCCAGCTATACCACAACGAGAAGCGCCGTGACGCCACTGCTCCAGCGCAGCCAAATTTCTAATGTCCGAGAGTATCTGATGGGCTCAACAATAAGTCCAAACCTCATGATTTCAGGTATCATGACACAAGAATGGTGACGCGCAATAAAGTTGTAAAACTGTAACTCGGAGTGCACACATCTGGGCATAGTATATGGTGATGAAATCTGTACAGAGAGACTAGGGTTGGTGCTACTAATTGCTACCCTGACAATCTTAACTTCGGCATGGGGAGAAAGCAAGGCAGTGGATAGTGTGGGGAGGGAGATTGGCAGAGGGAATTACTAGTTGGGATGAGGGACACCGGGTAAATTTTGAAGCAGTTAATGTACAGAGAGAGATTACAGCCAGAATTCAGACGGAAGACACAGCCATTCCTAGATAGAATATATACGCATCTACACGCATGCACGTAGTCTATATACCCGTGTAATGTAGACTACTCCGTAGATAAAGACTATACATATGTGCATACGTCTGGTACAAGACCAGGTCTGAACCAAGATTGGGAGTCCCATCTGGGATGAGATGAGATGAGATCTGGAATGGAGCCCTGACAGGCATCCAGTCCTGCCCTGCCAGGCCGGCCAGGCCTTCGCTTTGGCGAATCTGACTGGCCAACTGGGCATGCTTTTGAGAAGCGAGGAACGGGTTGGGGCGGTGCAGGATTTTGAGCCCGACGCCAAGCACAAGAGTTGCACAGCTGCAGCACGGTAGGGGGTGGAGCAGCGGTTGATGACGTCCCCTCCTCCCCCGGGTCCGAGACCCTCCCAGTTGCCCCCCCACCACAAACAACATCAGACGGCCAAAAACGGGGCGCCCTCAAATTAGATAGGAGAACATCACAGCGTCGACGGCCGCCTCTTGCTCCACCACACACCCCTGGACATCTTTCTGGACAACACCGCTTCTTTCTTGGACCCCTACAGCCCGGCCTCCTGACCGACCGTTTCCAGTTTTGGTCTTTTTTATGGTCGCATCCGACAAGGCAAGAGATAATACTTGGCCTCGACATCCCTCGACATTCCCATTCCCATCCCACCTTTCCCTCTGCATCATCCCCGCCGCCTCTGCAAACCCTTGCACAGCTCCAGCATCTACCTCCATCTACAACATGGCTGCCACAACAGGAACCGGAGGCATCGACCTCGACCCCAAGTACGACAACTATGACTTCCCTATCGTCGCTCCCGTCAAGGTCAACGGCCACCCTGGCCACTTGACCGACGAGCAGAATGCCGCAGTCAAGCAGCTGCGGGAGTCGCTCGAGAAGCAGGGCTACACCGACCGCCTGGACTCGCTGACGCTGGTATGTGTCCCTCTGATCCTCAGCCTGGCGGGCGTGGCAACGATATGAGGCTAACGCTGTCATCCTCTAGCTGCGGTTCTTGCGCGCACGGAAGTTCGACCTCGCTGCCACCGAGAAGATGTGAGCCACTTCCCCCAGTCACCTTGAGCCCCACGGCGCCCAAGGAGGGAGAACAGTCTGTTAACCTGCTGCAGGTTCGTTGATGCTGAGAAGTGGCGCAAAGACACCAAGCTGGACGAGCTGCTGCCAACCTGGGAATACCCCGAGAAGGAGCAAATATTCCAGTACTACCCTCAGTACTACCACGGAACCGACAACGTACGCTGCTGCCCGTGCCCATATCTGCTGCCATCAGTGTTCCCACGTCCGGGAGCATTTTATTGTGCCGTGTTTGAGCATCCACTAACATAATCCTTTTCTCTTCCGCAGGATGGCCGCCCAATCTATATCGAGCAGCTCGGCAAGGTCGACATCGCGGCCATGAACAAGATCACCACGTCGGAGCGCATGCTGACCAACCTGGCCGTCGAGTACGAGCGCGTCGCCGACCCTCGCCTGCCCGCATGCTCCCGCAAGGCCGGTCACCTCCTCGAGACATGCTGCACCATCATGGACCTCAAGGGCGTTGGCCTGGGCAAGGCCCCCTCCGTGTACGGTTACCTGAAGTCGGCCTCCAACATGTCGCAGAACTACTACCCGGAGCGCCTCGGCAAGCTGTTCGTCATCAACGCCCCCTGGGGCTTCTCCACCATCTGGGGCGCCATCAAGGGCTGGATCGACCCCGTCACCGTGCAGAAGATCCACATCCTCGGCAGCGGCTACCAGAAGGAGCTGCTGCAGCACGTCTCCCCCGACGCCCTGCCCAAGGCCTTCGGCGGCACGTGCGAGTGCCCCGGCAAAGGCTGCCAGTTCAGCGACATCGGCCCATGGACTGACCCTCAATACGCCAGACCTGCCAAGTGGGAGAAGAAGGCTGACGGCGCCGCCCCCGCAACCACCATTGAGACGAAGCAGGATAACCCGCAGGCTCCGGTCGCAGACAGCCAGGCACAGGCTCCTGTGGCTGCTGAGGAGGGCGCCAAGACCGACGCGCCTGCCCCTCAAGCTGCATAGAGCACGTTGTAGTTTATCATGGTGGCGGTGTTTGGGGTTGAGGAGCAGGGTGTCGTACACATAATCGTTGGGTTTGTTAAATAGTGTGGGAGCGCACGCATGGGTAGAAGCACGGGAAAGGGAGTGCACAGATGGGGCATAAAGTAAAGGTGCCTGCGTCTATTATCGCGCAAAATTACAAGACCAGACGAGGTTGAAACTGTCAAAATTCGGTCTGTCCATTGAGAAGAGCTGACCATGTCCCCAAAGCTGTGTGGTGGCCTACCGCCTAATACTGGCGGCAAGACTTGCAGTGAGCCGAGAGCCAGTTTCCGCGTTATTCTGTCGTAGTGGCATACCAGCCCATTATAGTAGGAGCCTCAAGAGCCCAAGTAGTATTCATTGGCTAAATCATTCCTTGGTATCATACCAGCCGGAGAATCGCAAGGCTTCCATCCACAGCCGGCCATCCCCTGAACGCCAGGAACACCAAACATGCTTGCTAATTTCGCCTCCCTCCCCAAAAAGACATGTTCACCTCTCCGTGACGACGTACTCGCCAGCGACCCTCGCCCTCTCCATCTTGGCCACCGTGGCAGGCATCTCCCTCTTCATCCGCCCCAGCGCCTCGACCACGCCCCCATAGCCCGCCTCCACGTCGGCCTGGCGCTCCAGGGGCCCTATCCCGTCCAGCATGGCCCTGGCCTTGCTGCTCTTGTCTCCGCCCTCTGCCTCTGCTGTTGCCTCGCCATCGCCCCCCTCCTCCTCCTGCCCATTGCCTCCCACGTCCGCGGCAGCGGCCCCCTCCCGCGCCCTTCCCAGCGCCTCCTCGTCCGCCCGCACGCCCTCCCAGAACTCGTCTGTGAACTTTTTGGCGGTTGCGGTGGGCACGCGTCGCTTGAGCGCCGCGATCTCGCGCATCAGGTCCTCCTCCTCGCGCGCGAGCTCCTCAACACGGGCGCGCTTCCGCGCGTCGAATGTCTCGTACTGCACCACCTCGGTAGGCTCTGCATTTTCGCCGCCGCGCCGCCGCCGCAGGTTGTGGGTAGATGATGGAGAGGCAGACGGCAGGTCCAGGTACACTGCCGGGAAGGTCTTGGGGTCGAGGTCGAAGCCGTTTATGGAGAGGTTTGGCGCCGCGAGGGTGAACGTCTGGGAGATGTACTGTTGATTGTGGGGGCGCGTTGTGGCGCCGACTGGTCAGTCTCTTTTTTTTCTAGTTCGTGGAATCTTGAGAAAGAAAAAGGAAGAGGGAGAGTCAGATTGGCAATTGAGGAAACATACATCGCCGACGAGCTTCTCGATCCTCACGCGCAGTTCGTCGCCCCCGTCGTCCTGGCCGTCGTCGACTGGCGGGAACGCGGCGTTGACGTGCCCCTCTGCTGCGCGGCGCACGTTGTTGATGAGGAAGGTCAGGTCCTCCGGGGACTGCAGCTCGATCTTGCGGTGCGCGCCGTCCATCGCGTTGCCGTTGCCGTTGTTCCTGCTGTCGGTGTTGGTCGCGGAGGATGACGGGGTGGCATTCGTTTGTGATTGCTGGTCTTCGATGTTTTTGTACGAGGAGCGCCTTCGAGCTGGTTTGTTCATTTCTGTCTACCTTTAATTCTTTTTTATATACTTTTTGTACGAGGGTATGTACCAAACCTGTCTGGTACGTCAGTGTCTCATTTATGGGTGCCCAAAAAGGGAAACCATCAAGTATATAATATGGCAGGCTGAACCAGTCCCGTCGTACTTATCTCGAAAGCTGTCTGCATTTCCGTCCCGTCGCCCTGTCCTCCTTCCTTTCCCAGGTAACGGCTGTTCTAACCGCGTAGCGCGTCGAGCTGCCCGGCCCCCATGCGGCAGTGCGGGTCGTGCATGACGGCGCTAAGTGCCTAGCCCCTGTACCCTTCCCTCACTGGCCGACACCGGTGCCAGCTGCTGCTTATCATAGACCGCGGGGCTCGCTTATCAGACAGCAGGGCTGGGAAGGCAACCCGGAAGTGCTTGCAGCTGTGTGTGACATGGGTTTGCTGGAATGCAGTTTCGTCTTGGGACCAGACAAACCTGAAGGCCTGTGCAGCGGCGTGGGATTGCAACTCTTGGCTGTGGGCCTCGTGTCCTTTGGGAGATGGCTTTGTGAGAACAGCCATCGATGTTGAGGCTCAGCCAAATCTGTTTACTCCTGCTGCTACGTTGAAGGATCGGAACACACCAACTCGACCAATTCCACAGGCCATCTCCCCGCAAGGATGGATCACATTGGCGCCCGGCAGGATTCTAGTCTGGGAATGCTTTGCTTCCCGTGGAATGAACCGCCGTATAGGGACGATGCAACTTCACGTGTGAAGTCCTCTGTGTTCACTACGGATGACTATGATCAATTCAAGCACGTCATAATAATGCAATACCATGTGATTGTCGCGCCTCTTCTTGGAGCAGTGTCTGAGTGGAGTTCCAACAATGTCTTACACGCAGCAAGACGCATACAAGCACTATTCTCTCTGGGTAGAGCTGATAACGACCAGGTGACCGTGCTCCCCGTTGTGCCCATACCCGAGAAAAAGAAAACGCCCCATCCAAGAATCCCTGACTAAGATCATGAGCATGAGTGTACGAAAGACCGCCGTGGGGAATAATAAGATACTACCAGAAAGAAAGAAAGAAAACACCCCAAGCTTCCATTCTGAAAACATGACCCGGAACCCCTGCTATGGTTGTAATGTTGGATGTGGGTGTATCCTCCAGCCTGTTTCTGTCGGGAACCTCGTCTCGTATTTGTCAGGCCGATGTCTCCACAGAAAACCAAGGAATGCCGTCCAGTGCGCCTGTTCAAGGAGGAAAGACAAGTATTCTCGTGAGAATTAACCGTTCTAGAGTCGTTCGGTATGGGAATACGGAGGAAAGACGAACCCCGGGCTAGTTCCGGGGGAACATGTTCTGGATCTCCTCGTCCGTCAGGGTGATCTCCTTGACGGGCTCACGCTTGTTCTCCAGGGGCGTATAATCGTAGTCGATGTAAGACGGCAGGAAGAGCTCGGGATTCCATTCAAAGCCCTGGCTGGTGGAAAGATACGAGATCTGTTGCAAGAAAAAGCCAGTGTTAGTTCTAAGTCGCACAGCGATCGAGCCCGGTGTCGGATGTGACTTACAAGCCGAGGTGGGCCGTCCTCGTCCCCGATGTTGATAGTGGTGGACTTGGATTCCGAGAGAGCGGAGCCTGAGGGTCAACACATGTTAGTACACGGTACAAGACCCTCGTATGACGTGACAAGGGGTCGGTGGGGGGGCGCTCGCAGCCCGCTGCCAGCAACTGTGCGCCAGGCGCCCCGACCGACGATCGTTGCAGGACCAAGTGTTGGGTGGGATTGACAACTCACTCAGCAGACTGGGTCGGCGCTCGTGCACCATCTTCTGTTTCTGGGCCGAGTTGGAGGACTTGGCGGGGGTGGTGGGCGAAGACGAGTAAGTCGAGGAGGACGAGCTCATGGGGCTGTGGGCCTTGGACTGCCTCTGGGACTGAGCCGGAATATCGATAGAGGTCGACATGGTGAATGGTTGTTACCGGAGATGGCGGCGAGGGGTCTGGGTCTGTGGTAGCCAACGATGTGGTGGCGGTGGTGGTGTCGTTTGTCCGGGAAGCGTGGGCTCACCGAACAACAGGCTGCCAGGGTGAGGAGGGATCATCAGAGAGATGACGATTCGCAGGCCGAGGCGGGCTGGGAGAAGGAAGGCAGGCAAGATAGATGATAAGACAGTCGACGGATAGACGTGGAAGGATTACAGAGTAACTCGACGAAAGGTTGAAGGCCGACAAGTGAAGTGAAGAGTGAGAGAAATGCAAGTCCCACGGCGGCGGTAATAGGCGCTGCAGAAGAAAACAGGGAAAGGTTGAGGTTAAAGTTCGAGTGGAAGCGAAGGTTGGAGAGTGGAGGATGAGTCGGACGAACAGCGGACGGTGAGGTGACTACTTGCAGGAGGCTCACCAGCCAGCCAGACAGTCAGTCAGTGAGGCCCAGCCGGTCACTCCTTGTTGCCCACTCGGGGGTTTCGTACTGTACGGGGCGGTATCTCCAGGTGTGAGTTGTGGTGCTGGGGTACTTGGCCTGGGGGTCATCAGACACACGGTGGATAGGTACCGTACCTGCTCTACCTTGCCTGGAGCGGCTAGCCCCAGACTTCGTCAGGTAACACGGGTTATGGGTATGATGAGCATGGGCAGCAAGGAGACCGCAGTTTGAACTGCAACAGGACGGCGAACAGGCTTGTCAGACGTCTTCCGTGTGGATATGGACGTGGATATAGCTGTCCGAGGGAGCAATAAGGCTCTCTAGCCCAGGCAGATATTCCACTCTGGCAGGCAGCCTCACTCAGTCGCAGCTATCATGCAGTGTGCAACTACGTAGGTCTCCGTCTGTACAGGCCAGGCAGAATGGCAATCCTACCACAGTACGGATTCATACGCATGTGCATATGCATATGCCACTAGGTAGAGCATGTACGTCCCATTCCCAGGCATGTTGGCCTCACCAACCACCCAGTGGGCTGCTCCCCCCGGCCCGAACTGATGATTTTATGTGGACATTAGATTAGATGCCTTGTTACTCACCCGGCATGTCTGTCTACCTGTCTCTGGCTGTCTCTTGGGCTCCGCAACTGACTGCAGCCATCGGCGATCAGTCAGACGGCTCGAGTGACAGGAAACCTGGGCGCTCATGGACACAGAATGCTGCTGAGTGAGGCACGCTTTGCAGGAGCTGTTTGTCCCGTATCGGCAGGGGGGCGGGATGGGAAAGGCAGCCAACCAGTCGTGCAGGCATTGCTGGGCACGGGGACTTTCGGGCGCCTCCAAAAGCTGGGGCCGCGGATGCAGACCATGGTGGGGCCTGGGCTGAACTGGGACTGCCTGCCTGCCCTGTAACCAACCTCAAGCTGCCGGTCGCTAGCCTCAAGAGCACAGACCACTGACAGGTAGCTCCAAGTTTGTACCTAGGTACCTTTTGTGCATTGCTCTGGGTCCAGGTGCCGTGAGGTCTGGACTAGCAGGATGAGTCAGCAATCGCCGTGTGGCTGCAGAGGAGCTGGCGTTGACGTTCGCGTGCCTGGAGCCAGCCAGAGCTAGGAACGACTTCCATCAGCTTCGCATCTCCCGACAACCCCCAAACAGCAACTCACGTTTTCGCATCACCATCTCAGAGCTCACCCTTCGTCTCATCAACACCGCGCTGTGTCCTCCTTCTGCCGTCACCCGCCAGTCTAAACTAACGCACAGCCAGCACCGACAAGATGGGTGACGTCCTGGTAGAAAACCCGGCCAACCTTGCATCCATCAAAAAGCCGGCGCCGTCGACGATACCGGCCATCGACAACTTTGAGGGGATTGCCACAGACACCGGTGATGACTACGCAGATCTGAAGAAGCTGCAACGGCAACTGGAGTACATTCAGTTGCAGGAGGAGTACATCAAGGATGAGCAGCGCAGCTTGAAGCGGGAGCTCGTCCGCGCCCAGGAGGAGATCAAGAGGATTCAGAGTGTGCCCCTGGTCATCGGCCAGTTCATGGAGGCCATTGACCAGAAGTGAGTTGCTCCCATTGCACTGTTCAATACGCACGACATGCGCACCTACACGCCTGCAGCTGGCTAACACGATCCTGTGACAGTACCGGCATAGTCCAATCCTCTACCGGCTCTAACTACGTCGTCCGCATCCTCTCCACCCTCGACCGCGAGCTCCTAAAGCCTTCATCATCGGTGGCGCTACATAGGCACTCCAATGCCCTCGTTGATATCCTGCCGCCCGAGGCCGACTCCTCCATCGCCATGCTTGGCGCGGACGAGAAGCCTGATGTGACCTACGCAGACGTCGGTGGTCTGGACATGCAGAAGCAGGAGATCCGGGAAGCCGTGGAGCTGCCCCTGACGCACTTCGACCTGTACAGGCAGATCGGTATTGACCCCCCGCGAGGTGTGTTGCTGTACGGCCCGCCCGGCACAGGAAAGACAATGTTGGTCAAGGCAGTGGCGAATAGCACAACTGCCAACTTCATCCGAGTTGTGGGCTCCGAGTTCGTGCAGAAATACCTGGGTGAGGGCCCCCGAATGGTTCGAGACGTGTTCCGGATGGCGAGGGAGAACTCGCCCGCCATCATCTTCATCGACGAGATCGACGCCATCGCCACGAAGCGATTCGACGCCCAAACTGGTGCCGACCGTGAGGTGCAGCGTATCCTGCTCGAGCTGCTGAACCAGATGGATGGTTTCGACCAGACTGCCAATGTCAAGGTCATCATGGCGACGAACCGTGCCGACACGCTCGACCCTGCACTGCTGCGACCTGGACGTCTGGACCGAAAGATTGAGTTTCCTTCGCTGCGGGATCGCCGGGAGAGGCGGCTGATCTTCACGACCATCGCCTCCAAGATGAGTCTCGCACCCGAGGTGGACCTTGACTCGTTGATTGTGCGCAACGACCCCTTGAGTGGTGCCATCATTGCGGCCATCATGCAGGAGGCTGGTCTGCGGGCTGTGAGGAAGAACAGGTACAACATCATCCAGAGCGATCTGGATGACGCGTACTCAAGCCAGGTCAAGGGCACGAGTGACGAGAACAAGTTCGAGTTCTACAAATAAGCGAATGGTCATTGGGGGATTGGGAAATTCATCGGGCAGGGGCATCTTGGTGGTGCATTGCAATGGATCACACGGCGGATTAGACAGCTGGCAGGAGATGTTTAAGGATAGAGCCTGGAGATGGAACATATCAATACGGCGTCTTATCCAAATGTATAACATTACGAGATTCTCTGACACCCCTGCTTCGGACTCCAAAGTCGAGCTTCCACCAACTTATACCGGTATCAATCGCAATCCGAAAGGCCCTAGCCCAGATATCACCATACTACCTAGGTATCTATCAGCATCCCAGCAGTATGGGCAGTTGCACCTGACTTCGCTGTGCCTTTCGAGTCTTGCTAGAAGCCCATTTCATGGTCATTCCCACATACATCCCATTCTCCCCCTAATGCACAACTCGAGAGACACTGCGCCCCTGGTACATACGTACCTCGCGATGCTGAGTCAAACTCACAGCACTGGTTTTTCAGTAGCATCTCCAGCCCTCATCAATGCCCATCTTCCCGCCATCCGCCACAGAGCACACACAATCCATCATCTCTCCCTCTGAATAGCCGACCACCATCGATACCACCGCGTGGATCTACGCCATCGCGCAAGCCCCCCTCCCCCACCTCCGGCCCAAGAAGCCGGCTCGGCGCGACGCCATATGTTCCTCTTCCTCAGCGCCTGTACTTGCGCTCGTGCCTGGTAAGCGGGGAATGGGCTGCGGAAGGCGAATAGGTGACAAGAGGCAAGATTATCCGCCTCGCTGGCTGGGTATGGCGATTACTTGGGCCATGGTTGATACTCTCCGTGTTTGGCGTGTTGTTTCCCTGATGCTTAATTAGGGGCGAGGCAAAGGGGGGGAGGGGGCGCGCTCGCCATAGGGTTCGACTTGGCCTGAGGGGACTGTGGGAGGAAGCAGCAGTTGACCACAGATGCGTTTGCCGTCTTTGAGACCATACGGTGCTCATGCCCCATGGGTCATGACATCTGTCGCTGGCCGGAACGGGAGGTTTTGGAACGGCACCGTACCGGTCAGGCTTGTGGTGAATGCCACCTCCTTGTGTGTTACAAGTCGAGAGACCTTCTTTCTTTTTTCTTCTCTCTTGCCCTCACGCAGCATACGCCAGGCCGATGTGGCGTTCGACCTTGCTCCGGCAACATCAAAAGTGTGCAGATATGCCAGCAGGCCCCCTTGAACCCTCCTCACTCCTTCCTTCTCGACCGCCTACATCTCAACTCTTCTGCTGCCAAAGGTTCACAGAAACGCACAGCGTGTCCAGCGATTTGTGAACCCCGGCCCCCTGGAATCCAGTTTCCACCATTTACTGGTACATCCACCCTTTTGGACCCAGGATGAGACGAGACACACACAGGGCCTCCTGACAAATGCCCGGCTCCATCCGGCATGAATCTCTGGACCGTTCCTAGGCGCTCCCGGCCCATCACCTTCTTCCACGGTTCTGTCGGCGACCGAGGAAACCAGGGACAGGCAACAGCCGGGCCCGTCCGTCTTGGACCAGGTGGCGGGGCAAGGTGGGTAGGGCAAGGGGTGAGAGGAGATAGTTACGCGGCGAGGAGGGAGACAAGGTCACAGAGACGGCCGTGAGAACACGGAATAGGCAGACAGACAAACAGTCACCAGAGAACATCGCAAAAACGAGGCTCATCGTGATGGAATGATATGATACAAACAGCCTCAAGGCCGTCCTCTTCTTCAAGTACACAAGCTATAACAACAATATCAGAAGCAATAATAGTAAAAGCCTACTACCTAGTAGGCAGCATTGAGATAGTACAATTCCATCATCCCCGTGTATTTTATCGGCTGGCCGGTTTGGTATCTCTTCCCGTCCGTGTCCCTGACCCGGGTTCTTATTCCCGCTCCGTCTAGAAGTTTTTGGTATATCCTCCACTTGCACCCGTTCCCATCTTGAACAAGCCCGAAAGAGGCAAAAGAAGAAAACAAACAGGAAGCGAACGCCTCGCTTTGCGCCTGGAAACAAATTTAAACGTCTCCCAGATACCTCGCTCCGGCCTCCCTTCATGGATGGAAGAGGGAGAGCGTAATTTCCATATCTTTCGCAGCAGCCCTGCCGTATCGTACAACAAAATATTCGACACACCATCGTACATGCACAAGCCACGCTCCCACGGGCCAGCCAACCAGTCAGCGCGCTCGAAGTCAAGAGCTCAGCACGACGCCCAGCTCCAACAGGAGTCTCACGAACCGTGAGTGCAGCTCGATAAAGAAGTCTGGCAGACCCACCAGTTCCGCCAGGCCTCGCGCCTTTAGGCTCACGCCGCTGGCGCCGTAACCGCCGCCCATGCGCCGCGACAGCCCACCACCCATGCCGCCAGAGAGAAACCCGCTGCCCGTCGTATTTCCGCTGCCGGCGTCGTCGCCCTGGCTCTGGCCCTGTTGCTGCTGTTGGTGAGCCGCCATACTGCCATACATGGCACCGGCCGACAGCGGACTGCTGGCAGCGCTCGTGTCATTGGCGTAGCGCTCCGCCTCAGCCTCAGCGAGGCCCTGAATCCAGGCGGCCAGCTCGCGGAAGGCGTTGGATATGAAGGTGAAGGTCTTCATGGCTAGGCGCTCGCGGTGTGTCGACAGGGCAAGGAAGGCGTATACGCGCTTGTGGCCCCGCGCGTGCACATCCGGGATGCGGAAGATGTATGCCGTCGTGTAGCCAGCGCCCGGGTCTCCGAAGAAGATGGGCCCGCCCGAGGCGGCGGCACCAGGGCTGTGGGTCGTCACGAAGCCTGGGGTCGATGGTGACGCGGACGGCGTATTACCCGTGTTCATCGCTGTGCCCCGTGGCAGTGTCTCGAAGGAGAGCGTCCGGATGCAGGAGGCACGGACTATGGAGAAGGACGACGGGACCACAGGCTCGTGGGTTGAGGTATAGTCCAGGTAGTGGGTGTGGCCGTTCGCCGGCGAGGAGGAGCTCGCGCTCGATCGGGACGTGATGGAGGTGACGGTGCCCGTCCTGCGGTGGGTCGGTCTCCGAGGTGGCACTTCTTCGTCATCGGAGACTGTGGAGGTAGAATTTGGTGGCGACGCATCTCCCGGCACGCCGCTGCCATAAACCCGGGCGTAGGGTGCGCGGGTACGCAGCGTTGGTCCCGCATCACCATCCCCGTCTTTGGACCTGCTCTCTTGCCGCTTGGGAAGGGTTAGGGCGCAGTTGTCGCATGGGCCGGCCCGGCGCATCACTGTCTCGTCATATGTCCTCCTGTAACTCGACTCGCGGCGCGCATGCGATGATCCAGTTTGTGGTGGATCTGACGTGTAGCGGGGGCTCACGGGGGGCGTGTCCACAGCGGAGGCGGAGGCGATCTGGGTTGCGCGGCGCAAGGCCGAGCGGTTGATAGGTGGGTCTTGCTCCGAGGCGGGGGTGGACGAGCTGCGTTTGCTGTCGAGGTCGAGCCGCCTCAGGGCTTCGGTGATGGCTACGCCGGAGTGGATGGTGGAGGTTGGGGTGCTGGCGCTCGAGTGTGGCCGGTCGCTGCCCGCGTAGGGCGCCTCGTCGTAGCATGCGCTGCATGGGACGGGCAGGCCCTCGGTGACCATCAGCGGAGTGGGGCCGTGGACATCACAGTAGTGGGCCAGACATAACTGGACACCGGATATTAATATCATGTTGATCGTCTAGCGTGGGCCGCGAACCATGCCGGAAACACCAAGAGAGAAGAGATAACGACGAAGGAATGACTGAGTCAAGCAAGGCGCCAAAGAGTGCGGGCAGAGCAGCAGAGGACAATTTAAGAGGAAGGACGGGGTATAACACGATGCCGCGTGGTGTGGAGGTTGGTAATCAAGGCGAAGGGGCGCAAAGGCTAGGCAGATAGGTGGTGGATGGGCCGTAAGGTTTGCAGGGCCGTCTTATTATTCGCACGGGAATATGCCAGAGAAACTCCGGAACAATTTCCATGACCGCGGCGAGACGTAATTAGACGGAGGCCCACGTCATGGGAGGAGCGAGGTAATAGGGCAGGTTCCGCATGCCAGAACCCATGTGTCTCACTGCGCATTCCAGTGATGCCGGCTTGGGGGAGCGTGAGCTGGTTGCCCCGGGCGGGCGGTTGACGCAGGTGATGGAGGGCGAGGCGAGGCGAGGCGGTGAGGCGGTCAAGGAACAGATGCAGCAAAGTAGGGCAGGGTAAAGGGGGTACGTAGTGGGAGTAGCAGGCAGACGAGGAAAAGAAAAGCAGCAGGAGCAGGAGAAGAAGCGTGGGATGACAAGCAGGGTAGGGATGATGAGTGGGAGCGGGTTGGGGGTCACACCAGGACGCCTCGTTCGGATCCCAGGGGAAGTGAAAGGTGCAGAAACGTGCAGATGGGCAACGCAGGTGAGCAGAGAACTTGGTGTGTAGGACGACGCCGGCTACAGGCTGTCGAGACGGGACCGATCCAACTTTGGGATTGTCGGGCTGCCTGAGGATGGGGGATTGGGATATCGTCCCACCCCTGCTTGTTTGATACCTATCTGGGACTTTTGTTTTGACTCCCACGTTCCACACCCTTGGAGGGGCGCCCGGGGAAAGGGGGGAGGTTGCAGAGAATAGGCTGTACGACCCCCCAGCCCATGCGCTCCGGACGACGGGGACCACCTGGTGGCATCAAAGATACCCAGCAAAAGGAAAGAACGAAGCGAGGTTGGCCCTGCATTGCATTTGCGTCTGCATGTGCGCATCCCAGGTGGTGGACGAGGGTCGAGCCAACAGAACCGAGCGGACGGATATGCACCGACTGGACCCGGGGACCAGACGCGGAGGGAGAAAAGCAGAGGGAAAGGAGAGAGTTGGGATGGTACTCACAATCGACGTCATTGCGCCGCCTTTTTATCTTATCGGCGAGCGAATGTACGGATGTGTGGATGGGTGTATGTGGGATGTAGGTATGGCACGTCCCGTCTTGAAATGTGTACCGCACCGCACCGTACCGTGCCGTGCTGTGCTGGGCCGTGCTGTACCGTATCGTATCGTACCGTAGGATCCAAGCCCTGCGTGCCCCCAAACTCGGGTCCTTGCAATGCCTGCCAGCGCGGGCAAATGCAACTTCGACCCTGGATTAGGGCTGGCTGCGCCTTCTGTTTTGGTTGAGTGAGTATTGGTGGCGCCTTGGGTCCGGGAATATATATGTATATGTACACAAGCCCTCCTTATGCACCTGGAACTGCTGTCGCCGAAAAACGGGAAACCTGACGGATGTCGATACTGACTAACTGACAGACAGACAGGCAGGCAGAAAGAAAGGATCGGCCGTCACCTGTCGAGACCAGGACCAAGGACCAAGGACCAGGGCTCACGGGCTGGGCCCTGGTTAGGGCAGGTGCAGAGTGCAGAGCGCAGAGTGCAGGCTGAAGTCCAGGCCCAGGCGCAAAAGCAACAAGCAAGCTGCAGCCGTCGAAAGTCGAAGTGCGGGCTTGATTGTTAGGGAAAATGGGCTGTGCGCCCCAGTTACCCAATGTTCGGTCGTGCTAGAGTGTGGCAGCTGCAGTAGCCCGGATTTGGCGGCCACTTGATTGGCAGGGTGTGATACCGTGCTGCTGCTGCTTGCTGCGGCGCGCGCCCCCTTGGTTCTGCGGGGAGTGGGATGGAGGGAGGGGAGGAGGAGAAAGGGAGGGTGGGAGAGCCGGTCGGTCGAGTCCGAGATATGCAGGTAGATAAGATAGGTGGCTAGATGAGACCGGGTGGGTGAATGAACGGATGGATGGACGGCTGGATGGAGGTACGGATGGACAACTGTGATATCCTAATGATCCTTGGTGCTCCTTGGAACCCTCAGGAGCCGCGCCCGGTAAAACCGGAGGGATGATGCCACAACCTAGGCCCCGTGGGCTGACCGGTTCGGTGACGACGGGAAGGACAGCCGATCCGCACGCACACGCGCTCTCCTCGCTCACACACACACACACACACACACACACACAAAGAGCGAGGGCTCCGTTGTGTGGGTGGTGGGGGCGATTTTGTAGACGTGAGGCCTGGTAGGTGAGGGCGTGGGATGGCAGTGGGATGGGATGAGAGACGTGGGAGGGGAGGCAACAGGCAGGATGTGGAGGAGAATGGCTTGTGATTTCTTATTAATGGCGGCGGCCCTCCTTCTTGAGTTCAGTCCGGCACCAGCACCAGCACCAGCACCAGCGAAACAACCACCCGCGGCGGGCAGCGCACAACGGGCGACACTTCCCAAGCTGCCGCAAGATAAATAGATCAGACGAGGAGGGTCCCCGGGATTGCAAGTCGTCGAGCGGCCAGTTGGGCATCCATGAACCGAAATAGATATATGACACTACTCCGTTAGTTTTTGTTGGCCTTGATACCGATGTCGACGGCGATGTCGATGCGCGCAGCTGAGGGAACAATAAAAGATAGGCCAAGCTTGAAAGAGCACTCAGATCCGGTGGTTGGACCGCGGCTGACGAGGCTAGGATGCGTGTGTTCCAGATCCAGTCCAGGCACGGTCGAGGCTGGGA
This sequence comes from Diaporthe velutina, assembly GCA_038088505.1. Classification (NCBI taxonomy): domain Eukaryota; kingdom Fungi; phylum Ascomycota; class Sordariomycetes; order Diaporthales; family Diaporthaceae; genus Diaporthe; species Diaporthe velutina. Next base: position 65,882 of record JBBWSJ010000030.1, on the reverse strand, counting down.
ATCCTGTTGGAAGAAAAATTAAAATAAAAAAGAAAGTCAGGCCGGCAGTCTTCCCTGTCTTGTCGCCCACCAGTTCGGTTCGGAGCAGAGAAGAGAGCTTCGAATCTCGCACGACGAGATCTTGCCAGGGGTGGGGGCAGGATTGCAATCGCGTGGTCGGGCAGGCGCAGTCGGCTACTGGGCTTTCCTTGGATTGGGCCGTGTCGAGGCACGAGCGACCGGTGCCCTCGTCTTATATAACTCTTGTGATTTGTGACAGATCGGATGGGGACGAAGAACCACCCAGGCCTCGGTACGGGAGGGTAAAAACGAAAAGGCAAATGAAGTAAACGCGGGACGGAGAGAGACCAGAGACAGCCCAAAAAAAAATCCCAGCGATCCTCGCCTGCCCCAGGCTGGATCGTCTGTTATGGACTAGGTTGAAGTCGTCTCCACTTGGTGTCCAGGTCGGCAGTGTCCCTCGTGGGGATGGGACGGGATAGGCCCTTTCTCTCTCGATGGCAGCCCCCCCCTGGTCCCAAGACCTCCGCAATGCTAGGTTCGATCCAGTCCCCAGTTCAAGTTCGAGGCTCTTGTCGTTGGGAAAATGGGTGGTATTCGCGTGCGGAGTCCCACCCACTCGCTCCTCGGTCGACTGCGGCGGATGCAACTGCTAATGCTGCTCATGCTGATGGTTCCGAGTAAGTTGATGCCTTGCAGGTCACATGAAGGTATGCACTACAGGTACGGTTTATGTATAACTCCCAAGCTTAATATTACCTGCAGGCTGACCGCTGGCCGTTGATGGAGCTCTGGGCCTTTGCAGCCCGGGATCTCGCATTGTTTGACCCACTCGCCTCGCTTGCTCTTTTTGCCTGCCCTTGATCCGCCGGCGCCGAGCCCTTCTCACTTTCAGATGCCAGAAAGGCGTGTAAGTGTAAGTTTGTGGTGACGGTGCCAGACGTGTTGTGGGAAACTCTAATGATGACCCTCTGGGATGTGACGCGCATCTGGGGGTTTTTTCTAGTGTATCGCCTGGGAGGGTGCAGGCGCAGGCTGCCGTGCCACCGCGGCGATGGTTACAAGTGGTCACCCTTGGGGTGGGCCTGAGTAAGCTGAGCAGTGTGACCTGACCCTGTGTCGAGAGTCTGCCTGCGGGACGGACGCAGAGTAACCTTCTGATACTGATTAGACTTTCCGCCGCGGGAGGCTGTGAGGCTCCACGGGGAACTCTTGAGACCGGTGACACCCGTGATATTCCCTCTCTGAGTTACAGAGTATCGACAGCCCAACTCTATGCCCTGTGGGAGTCCGGCACGAGAAGTAATCCGAGGCACGGGGGGGGGGGGGGTGGTGAGGTTGACAGGAGGGGCTGATGTGGTAGAGGAGGCAGGCAGGCGGATCTGTTGGCACGAAATAGACCCGAAGCATAATAGATTTGGGGCCGACGACAATATGGGATTGGGTGCAGGCTGGTGTTCGACTTGCTTTTTCGTATCCATGTGAAAGAGTCGGCGGCGGCTTCGGATAAGCCCTGTCTAGAGTAGGTACTCGTAGTCTAAACTAATAAACGATACGTACCCCACAAATTGACTACTTGCAAAACATGTTACCACTGAGACATCGACAGCCAGCCGCCGGCGACATCGAATAGATGCGAGCTCAGAGCAGGCCATCAGTGTACCGTGGCAATGTAGCGGTCGGTGGGCCGTGGTTGGAAAGACATCTCTCTTCGCGTCTCCCAACGTGGTGGGTCTTTTTGATAACCCAGCGAGGCACGAGGCAGGCCGCTGTGGAAAACTTCTAGAACACCACGAGCGCAGAAAAAAAGAACCGGGGCTCGGGTCAGAGTGTCACGAATCGCCTTGCAGGGAAGTCAGCAAAAGGCCCCGCCCACGCCAGACATGGCAGGGGTGCGGCGTGGTTCCAGGTTCAGTGGCCCTTTAGCCAAACGGCAGATCTCTGTGAGATTGTCGGTGGGATTTCGAGCAGGGGGGGAGGGCAAAAAAGGTGGGCCACGGATTTACATTACGGTACCAACCCAACGAGCGAGCCAGCCAACCAGGGCCCTCGGCACGACGAAAAAGAGGCAAAGGCGAGCAAGGGCACATGCTGACACGCCGCCGCGGCTGGTTCGGCGGGTGTGGGTTTCTGCACGGAGGATGACGCTTCTGGGGCGGGCGGAAATTGGGACTGTGGCAGGATAATAGCCTGGACGGGGTGAAGCAAGTCCCTGGCGCTGGCGCATTATTTTTCTGTCGCCGTTGATAGACCGAGCCTGTGAACCTGAGACGAACCCTCCTTGCAGCCAAGCCGAGGGAACTAGCTGCTAGCGGAAGCGGAAGCGGGAGCGGAAGCAGACGAAGACGTTGACGTAGACGTAGAAAAGTGTGTACGTACGAGGTTGAGGATGTGTGTAGGGAAATTTGCCGGCACCCGGTCAAGCCACGCATTGTCGAGCCGGAGGATGGCCGGCGAGACTTGTTTCTCAATCACCGCCGACCCAGGAACTCCTCTCCCATTCCCTCGCTGTTCTATTCGGCGGGCACCATTCTGTCTCAGCCAGTTCTGATGCGCGCGGGACTACCGTGGCCTGACCTTGGGACGAAAACGATGCTCACGGATGGCGTGGTTGTGAGGGCGGAGGGTGGGTATTGGGCGGCGGGAAGCCGGATGCTACAAGACAGACAGCCTCGCCGTCCGAGCTGAGTGCTGTCAGCGTGGGTCAACGCGGGCCACAGACACACGGCAGGGGTGAGGCCCGCTGGCGGCACCACATGTCGTGATGATAGCCGTGGTGTTGACGATCAACGGACGCCCCGGTCTGGGGTATCTTCTGGCAGGGCTTGGGATAAAGCCAATTTCCAGCCTTGGTCGGCTCAATTACACGCCTTCAACCAGACACCGGGCATCAGACAGAAACCCTCGGACTGTCTGTCACGTCAAGTTGCTGCCGCGTACCCAAGCCCAAACCCAAACCCGACATCCGAGAACCCATGGTCTGGCCCCCGAGAGACATCCCGAGACGGACCCCTTTACCATGGTTCATGCAGTCGCATCACACCTGTCACTGCCGGCAACACCCTCGCGCCGTTTTGTCCATTTCTCTTCAACAGGGGGACAGATAGGGAAAAAAAAAAAGCCAAGTCTGTGACGGGCCGCGGCTGCCACCTAACCTGAACCTTGAGCCCCTGGACGTCTGACCTTCCAGCCTCAACCCATTGGATTCCTTCCACGGGTCCCGGTGCAGCGTGAAGGAGATGCGTCGTCAGCACGAGCGCGGACTCGTGCCCAATTGACGGGGCCGGAAATGTGATCCGAGCTGGACGCCTCGGAAACTCAATCAGGGCTGTGAAAGCGTGAATTGGCTTTCCTGGTGCACGCACGCGCGCACGCGAGATAAGGGGCTTGACTCGGTGTTTCCATGAAACGAAGTATAGGACCTCAAAAGGGCCTGAGATGGACGATGGCTGAGCTGGAAACTGAGCTGGGTCGGGCTGGACCGGGCTGAGCTGGGCTGGGGGTCGCTGGCGGGTTCAATTAATTGAGGCTGCTGCAGGCGATGCTTTCTCGGTGTCATGAGCGAGACATGGGGCCCGACTCAGGACGGAGACAGATGGTAACACTACAGCACTTTTGCGGTCAGGTCGGGCATCGTCAGGCGCGAACGCGGTCGGTATGTCATGCTGCCGCCGATCATCATCCCCAGCGCCCCGGAGAGTGACGGAAAATGATGGGTGGATTACAGTACAGCAAAAGTAAAAGTGCCCGGGCTGCAGAGCAGCATGCGAGCAATGCGAGCAATGCGGGTGCCTGGCATTGAAGGAAGTTGCGGGCCCTGGTCGGGAATGTCTGTGCTTGGATCTGCACCTGCACATGCAGTGAGAGGGTCGGCAGTGGACACAACCACACGAGCCCTTTGGTTTCCACGGTCTTTTTCATTATTGCGTGCCCCGTCCTTACTGCAACATGCCCACATTGCCCACATGCCCTGCGACATTGTCGGGTCGCACGCAACAGATCGCGTGGTCGCCATGTGGTCTCTGTGGCCCAGTGCAACGGGTGGGTTTTGCATGTAATTAGCATCGTGTAGACGAATATCATCCCACCGCTCACCGTTGCCGTGTCCAGCCAGCCAGACCCTCACGAGCAAGAAGAGGAAGGGGAGGGGGGTCAGGAGAAAAACCAGAAAGAGAGGGGGAAGAATCATCGTGCCTGGGCTCCTCACCGACAGGCGCCCCGGTCAAGCGCATTGAGCATATCGGGCGCGCCCGGTGAGCACGAATCAGGCAATGATGAGCGGTGTCGAGGTGTTTCGACGTCGGACAGGTCCAAGGCTGGCTCTCCTCCACTCCCTCCTCCAAATCCTCAGCTTCAGCTCGGAGCCCCACCGCGTACATGCTGTAGCACATATACTTTCCAGCTCCTTCCCTCTTTACTGCCCGAGGTCATGCAGTGCAATGCAATGCAGGGGAGTGCAATGCAAGGTCCAAGGGCAGGCTGTTGATTCGGGAATGATCTCCTGCACTGACCGCCTACGACGACACGGCCTGACAGCATCTCGCACCTAGACAGCTAGACAGCTAGACAGCCCCGAACTCAGTGTGCTGCTGCTGCTGCTGCTGCTCGACGTCACATCCGGCACAGGCAAGCGGGTGCAGGACCCTGTCTCGAGCCTTCCTGCCCTTTTTGTCCCTCCTGCTGCCTGCCTTGCCAGACACCCCTGACAGCCTGGGGAAGTGCATGCAGGTGCTTGGGACGCAATCAAACCTTCCGACGTTGCTTTTGTCAATCAGGCTGGTTCCCTGTTCTCCGGGCCGCACACACAGCAGAGCAGAGCAATGACGACGCCCTCGCACACGAGTTGACCGGCAACCACCCGCGAGCAGCAGCAGTCGACGGCACTTCCTTTTTGTCCTTGTCTGGGATGCCTGTACGGTACCGGAACACTTGACACAGCCGCCAGTCCTGCTGCTAGTGCGCCAACTTTTATCTCACTTCCCTCGTCTCGCGACATTTTAGCCACCGCGGACCGTTGGTTCCTGGTCTTATTAGTTTAAGACACCAAATCAGTGTCCCTCCTCCGCGTCACGTCACAAAATCCGTACTTCAGACGACGCCCATATCAGCCGCCCCGGGCATGCGAGGTTACGGATCTGCGATCCTGTTAAGCAACCATCCTGGTCAAAAACTTTTATTATTCTTTCTCCTTTCTTTCATTTTTGATCCTATTGGGCTGGAATTGAACCGCATGCACGGGCTGGGTCCGGTTGTGAAACCACACCGCGCATTACCATTCTTGATTGTCACTAGCACATCTGCCTGTCAGACACTCGACTTCTTCAGACGAACCAGGGTCACGCAAGGCCACCAAATGCAGCCTCTGCGTCAGTGTGCTTCCTATTGGTACCCAAGACAGGGGACGTCGTTCTCGAGCTCGGCTCCGAAACCTCATCTCGATTGCGGCGGTGAACGGATCAGCTCGGCTGGTTGCTTCCAACTCAAGTGAGAAGGTTGTCGATCGAATGTATGTCCCACATGCACATTCCGCTTACGCATGTTGCTGGCGATCAGGCTGTGTAGCGAGCTTCACCTGGGCTCGACACCATACGTGGTGCACAATTCGCGGTCGTGCTTCAAGTCTCCATATCTAGCTCCAACTTCATGATATGATCACATACCTGGAGGGTCACGATATGGGAACAATGGATATGAGGAGGTATAGTATTAATACAACTGAACAGAGACGAGGTTTCCACTCACGGACACGTGCTGAGGTTGGAGCGGAATTTGACCTCCGCGTGCGTTCAATCATTTCTCAACCATGGCTGACCGGTTCATGTGCCACATGTCAATCACATCCTCTTCGGCCTTTGCAAATTCAACACCCTCAAACCGGTCCTTGAGCGCATCGCGGCTCCTCAGAATCTCGTTGGCCACGTCTTGCCACCCAATAGCTGTCCCCGGAGACACGGTCTGCTCCTTGAGACCCTCGGGCGCGCTTTCCACCACGACATCGCGCAGTCTCCCGCCCTCCTTCCTCACCACACCGTCGACAATGACCACATCCACGTCCCGGATGCTAGAATGCAGTACAACGGCGGCCACAGGGTCCTCCTGAGCCGCAGCCGCCATACCGGGGCTCAGCCCGTCGAACACCACAACGTCAGCCTTGAAGCCCACGGCAAGCCGTCCAATACTCTCCGCCATGCCAACTGCCCTCGCGCCGCACACGGTCCCAAGGTTAAAAACCTCCTCAACCGTCCCCTCCACGCGCCGCACCCACCTACCCTCCCGCCCAACCTCCTCCGCCCGCCCGAGCCGCCGTGCCTGCAGTGCTAGTGTCATCTGCGTCGGCATGTAGCTGGTCCCCCACGTGTGGCAGTCGACGCCAAGGCTGCCCACGCGCCCCGCGTACATGCCCCTCTGCAGTGCCACGGGGACCATGCCCATCTGCATCTCCGTGTTGGGCGTGCTGGACACGGACGCCCCCGCGGCCGCGAGCGTAGCCACGTCCTCATCCGCAAGCCCCGGGGCGTGACTTAGGAGTACATCCGGCCCCAGCAAGCCTGCGCCGCCGAGGATCGAAACCGCCGGGGGCCGGCCGCCGAACGCGGTTCCTCCCTGCGCGTGGGTGGTGATCAGCTGCGCGCGGCTCGCCCCTCCGCCGCCGCCGCGTATCCGTGCGTAGATAGATTGCAGTGTCGCGGGGGGTAGGTAGATGTTGTCCTGGGCGAAGCCGAGGGTCACGCGACCCTTTCCGTGGGGCGTGGCTGGGGACGCCAGGGCCGCGAAGGCGTCGAGGGCCTCTGGTGGGGGAACCGGCTCCTCCTCCAGCTTCAGTGGCGAGAAGGAGGATATGCGCCGTGGTGAGGAGTAGCAGTAGACCGTGCGCAGGCCCGAGGTGCTGAGGGCCTGAATTGCGGTTTTGGCTGTGTTGTGTTAGCACTGACAGCTTCGTAACTCATTGTTATGTGCGCATATGAAGCAAGACGGGCGTGGCAGGTCGAGGAGTAGTCTCACGGTAGTCGGGACCCAGGTTGAGGTGCGAGTGATCGACGACCGTGGTGGTCCCCGCGTCGACTGACTCCATGGCGCCGGCGAGCTGGCCCCAGAAGAGGTCGCGCGGCGCGTAGAAGGTGCCCGCGTAGCAGCCCGCCGGCATGTACTCGACCAGCGTGTGGTCCGGGTGCCGGCCCTTAAGCTGCGACTGCCACAGGTGCGCGTGCGTGGAGACGAAACCCGGGGAGACGACCTTGGACGCACAGTCGACCACCTTGGCGGATACCGGGACCGGCATGTCGGCCTCGATCCTGGCGATCCTGTCGCCCTCGATGAGGAGGTCTGCCCTTGTCGGCACGACGTGGTCGTCGGCGTCGTGGACCAGGAGGGTGCCGCCCTTGAGCAGGATTGGCTGGGATGCCATGGTCGCAGTCGTGGGAGTTTTATATTTGTTTGCTGTGTATGACTGGGCGTATCATTACCCAGTGGCCGAGGACAGAAGCGTTAGCTTTCATCGTGGCAATGGTCGATGATATATATAATTACCCATTATTCTGGGCCTTTGTTGCATTTCCCCTGCATCGCACATGGATCCAAGCTACCCCCAAGGTAATGCAGTAGGCACTGGAGCTTGAGCTCGTAAAGTCCGTGATGCAGACATCTATCTCCACTCCCCACACGTGCCCCGCGACGGACAGACTATCGGTGCGATTGCCATATTCTTTGACCCATCGGCAATTGTGGTTATGCGAGCTCGGACATGTCGGATTTCGGCGGCCATAGCCTCCTAGGGCTATGACGGACGGGTCTTTGGGTGGAAAAGGCCGGCATATCGCAGGGATCACGAACCTAATTAGCATCGTTTTTCTGGGGTAGACTATAGTATAACGTGAGAAGGTTAAACAAAAGAAGACCCACCACTAGTAGATATGTAACGCACATGTGCAGGAAAGCCCACCTAGCACCTAGCTAGCGACGGGAACGCTCCATGCCAGCCAAGCCAACGTACGGGGCGAAACTCGACTTACAAATCTGACGCCCCGTCGTTAGGCGCGAAGTCGCGAGGGACGGCGTTTTCGCCCTCGGACACAGGGCCGAGATCTGGGCAAGTTCGGCGAGGGGCATGAGAGGATCTATACCATTGGGCTGCATACACTGTATGTCAACGGTTATACTGACATGCTGCCAATTTAAGCAACGCCAAAAATATCAAAGACAGGTCACGGACAGGCGTGGTGTGAGTGGGTTTCTACACATCAAAACCTCACAAGAAAGGACATCATCTGTCTACGAGCGGCGTACTGCCAATCCTTACCACAGTGGTCAGACAAGTGTTTGGCGAGACTGGTGTGAATTACACAGAATCAGTTGGTCCGGGAATAAGATACACAACTCCGTTGCCTTCAGAGGAATATCAAAGTTATATGTATGCATGTGGTATATGAGGTTGCCACCGGCGCTTTAAAAAAGACTATGCTATCCTCCTCCTTTCCCCGTTCCTGCTCTCCTGATATCGAAGAAAAAGAACCACAAGACTATGCAATGCTGTATGTGTAGCCGAGGACAAGAAACAAGAATAAGACAGATAATGACAACAAAATGCTATGCTCAAACAAGCGATCCATCGAATGGTGGCCTCCGTTTGGAAACAAAAACCTTGATGAGTGCGCCGAAGGCACGGTGAACCAAAGAGGCAAACAAAATTCTGCCGACGCCTACTGCCCACCCCCAAATGCAATATCTCATGACATGGACGGATCCTCAACGTGCTGGAGCTCCCGGATCGACCTCTTTCTCTTGTATCCGCCCCTCTCGTCGCCATTATAGGAAATACTCCTCCGCGGGCCCGGAAAGTCAGGTGGTATGGGTATCAAGAATGAGCTATGTCCTATCATGCCGTCCCCATCGATGCGATTGCCACGCCTTCTCTGGCGGCTGTCGCCGCTGCCGCTATAATTGTCAGAAGACCGCCTCCTGTTGAACTGCCGAGCCCCAGGTCCCTAAGCCTGGTGGTCCCGCTGCTGCTCGACAAAGGGGTCGAATTCCTGCCTCTTGCGCGCCGGCTGGCCGGTATCACTCTCCTCTCCCCCGGCGTCGCCGGGACCACTGATCCGCGGTGTCATCGCCCGCCGGGCCGCCGCGGTAGAGGAAGACGGGGAGCCGGCCGGGCCGTATCTGTCCTCCCAGAGCTTGCGCATGACTTCGTAGATGAACAGGAACTGCGGCTCGGCCTGCACCATGCTGCGCCGCTGCTCACGCAGCTGGTTCACGGTGTGGAAGATCAGGTCGTCGCCCTCCACCTCCGTAGTGGTCGTGTGCTGGTCCTCGACATCCATCTTGCCGCTCGAGGAGTCGTTCCGGTGGTTGCCATTGTTGTCATCGCCTTCCGTGTTGGCGGAGTCGTTTTCGCCCGCCTTTCCATGTCGGAAGTGCAAGGGTGAGTCCCAATGGTCCAGCACGCCGGCGTCCAGCTCGCGCATGAGGTGCTCCAACGCGATGAAAGTTCCGCTGCGTCCTACGCCCGCGCTGCAATGCACGATGCGGGGGTTCTCGGGGCTGGCGTTCTTCTCGCGCGATAGGCGCATCAGCGTGAAGAAGCTGTCGATGTCCTCAAGGGCCGGAACACCGAAGTCGGGCCACTTCTTGTAGAGGAAGTGCCACACGACGCGCTCCTCATACTCCCCTGGCAACTCTTTCTGGTGCGTATTGGTCGATTCTCCAAGTTCGGCATTGATGCTCTTGTCATCACTACCATCTTCTTCGGAGAGCTCCTGGTCGTCTGGAGTGGTCTTGAACGGCGATAGCATCTTCACGTCGCCGTTGTCGTCGACTGCACCAACCGGTGTTGTGAGGTTATCCCTGTCGCCATCGCCGCGAGCCTTTGCGACTTTGCTTGGGCTCTTGTATGATCGTATGACCAATTTTCGTAATTCGATGGCATCTCCAGCCTCAGTCTCCTCGATTAATTCGCAGTGAACGCTTGCCCTGAACGCATCGCCGTATTCGTCCCTCTCGTTGATCTCCAGGGGCGCGTCGTCGGGACTGCGCGGGAAATAAGGGTAGCACTTCTCCATATTCGCCTCATGCGTCTCCGTCAACATGACGATCACCGCAGGGCTCTCCAGTTGTTCAACCACCATGCGCCACACGTGGTCCGTCGTATTACGTTTGGGGCCTTGCATGGCGATGTATCGGTCCGGCCCACCGCCCGCAAGGTCCGGCAACACGTTTATCGTAGGTTCCTTACTGGCAGAGCTTCGCGAGGAGGCCTGCTGCGGTGTGGTGGTAGAGCTTAGGATTATTGGCGATGCATTCACATAGTCCACCTTTCCCGGTGGGACGCGCAGCCTGACGCGATTGTTCTCCCAAGGCTGGATGTTCATATACCTGTCCAACTTCTTTAGATGATCACCCGTCACGCGCGCCCACTTGAAGTCTGGAGACGGGTTTGTCAGGCTTTGCATGATGCGATTGCGCTCCATCCATACGATCTCCTGGAACTTGGCGACAATTTCTTGCGGCGGCAGGGAGAGAAAGGCGGGCATCTTAGGGGGCTGACCCCCTGCAGAGCCCCCGTTCATGTCTTGTGGTGGCGGATGCAAGTCACCGCTGCCTCCCCGTACGGTGGGAGAGGTTGTCGGAGTGTCGTCAAGCCCATCGAATGTGTATGTGGCGCCTATGGGCGAACGGGGGAGAGAGCCGGTAGCCGGAGACCGTGCGCGCTTGTGGGAGCGGCTGAAGTCGCGCAGGGAGCGGAAGGGCGATGTCTTCTTGTCTTTGTTGGGGAGGTGCGGGACCTGGAGAGGACCTGCCGAGACGGGCTCGGGAGTAGTCTTGCCGGAGCTGTGGGTGCCGTCAGTTACTATGGTAGGTCGCGAAGGCGAGGCCTTTCTGCTCTTCCGGTGGAAACCGGACCGCAAGCGGTCCATCGTGAGGGCTTGCCGGCGATGTGACGCTGTCAAGGTTGTGATAATATGTGGCGTCTTTGCGTCTGAGCGGCGGCCGCTGGTGGGTAGGACGGAGTAGAATGCGACTGCCGATGATGGCGCAACCAGGGCGGACAGGGGAGTCGCGATCCACGATATAGCTCGAAGAAAGGGCCTATGTCTCTGCAAGGTAAGAGTGAGGTACGGGAGTCTGCCCGATAAGTATTCGCCGGGCGCCGAAGGCCAGGGATGGGAGCGCAAATTGTAAGTCTGTGAATGTCGACGCCACCGGGAGCGAGTGGCCCGGCAGGGACTAGAGGCGTGCGAAGGACGACACACAAAGGAATGAATGTGTTGAGAAGCAGAGCGGGTGCTGCAGTGTTGCGCAGCATGCAGGAACAAAGCAGATGCTAAGCTTGGTCGGTCGGTAGGGCAATTGTTCGAAGGCACAAGTAGTGCGATGGTGCGAAGGGGCGATCCGGCTCGATGCCGAAGCCGAAGCCAACAACGGTGACAAAGCGATTGAATGCGCGGTGTACTCGAGCAATCGAGCACGTGTGGCGATGCGAGTCCGAGTCACCTGTCCAAGGAGGGAGGGAGGGGCGAGCCAAGATAGACTACTGGCGAGGCTGAGGAGCAGAGCAGACAAAGGAGTGACCAGGCGGGCTTCTGTTCGCTGCCCTCGTCGTTTCGTCTTGTCTCGTCTCGGGCAGGCTGGACTATGTGGCTAACATTGTCGCAGATGAGGTGTGGCCGTCGTGATTGGTGACGCAACTCGACGCAACGCAACGCAACGCAGCGCGGCGCGGCGCAAGGCAAGGCAAGGCAAGTCTTGTTGGCCACGGAGGGAGCTCGCCGCCTCGCCCTGTCGCCGGGTACAAGGTTTTGCGGTCGAATGGGGCCCGGAGCCGAGCACGAGTGACTGTGTGTCAGACAGATGGCGAGCTCTATGTGAGGCCTGGCTGTCTGGTTCTGGTTCTGGTCTGAATCTGGTCTGGTCTGGTCTTGTCAGAGCCTGGACGAGGTTGCAAGGTCAGGCCGCGGTAGCGGAGGAATGGCGACGTGCCAGCTGCGTGCCTGGTCTGCTTGCTACCTCACCTTATTAACTTTCTCAAGCCTGGGGTAATGATGTATACAAGTAGCTAGGCCAGTCACCGTACCCGGCAGGTACGCAGGGTACGTAGCTTTGCAGGCTTGGGGTGCTATCCGTGGTCACACCCGCCCGCATGCCCGCATGCCCGCCAGCCCGCCAGCCCGCCCAGCCGTCCGAGGAGATGACCTGCAGCCCGCAGGCCCAGGGGAGCTCTGCTCAAAGGCAAAAGCACCACAGAGCGGCCACAGGTGTGACGTTGTCTGTGGGCCGCCGATCGACAACTGAGCAGTGAGTGGGTTTGAGAGTTGCTAAAATAAGCCTAGACCGGCCCCACACATCGACAACTCATTTGCAGGGTCAGCCCGCAGATTGCAGGGGACGCACCTAATGTAGGTATGTGCTGTTGTCAGTCAGTATGGACGTGTCTCTGCAGTAGGTTGATGGCCGGATAGACTACAGACTATGCACGACGGTCTGTCCATTCTCAATCTCGCGCACTCGCTAGCAGAGGTCAACCTCATCCGATGGAGACGGATGAACGTCAATAGTCTGCCATTGCAATCAATGGATGGTGAACGAGCAGTCGGCTCATCAGTCGGCCGATCATTTGGCCCGTCCATCTCTCGGGTGGCAACGTCTTCATGGATGCTACCGAGTACAATGGGCTTCCCCCCTCGCCCAGCTTTCCTCGGGTTCCGGCAGTCTGGGATTGACATCTGCACCTGCACCTGCAACTCCCTTCCAACCTTAATCCTACTTCTATTACCAGCACTAATGGATGTGTCTAGATCCACGCCCTGGTTCACCTACCTCACGCGACTGACCGTCCATTGATCATACGAACCCATTCAACCCGTCCCAACGCCTTACCAGCCTACTATATCTACTATGTATATCCTAGATGCTCACCTGCCGTCTAACTATCCGCACATGACCCAACGACTCACCCGGTGCCAGCTTGGGACATCCCGTCTTCTAACCCGAGACCTGAGACGACATACATGCTTTCGGCCAGTGTCCGAGTCAAAGGATCGCCGCAAGGATATTGCCCACATTGCTTTACTTTCCCACCCCAACAAGTCCCCTTTTTTGCTGCGTTACCATGCACCCGGATTTGATCCATTCTTGTTTTCCCTATTTGACACTTTCATCTCGGATTCCAATCGGCTGTGAGAGGAGAACTATGCTGCTTTTTCTGTACTCATACACATGGGACATTCCAGCGTCCGCTGACGAGATATTTCAGGCTGTACGGTAGTAGTAGAAATGGCCTATCCAACCATGTCTGGCCTGAAATTCCTGTTTCATCTCACTCGTCCCCCCTTTCCCTCCCCTTTCTCATGGAACGCATGGAACGCCAATACCCGACGGATGCTCATAAAAAAAAATGCGACCAGACACGAAATCCCTGAACACTTCGGGGCTTTGGACATGTGCGGAATAGAGGCGTAGTCCCACCCAAGAATGCCTTCAGTCATTTCACCTCCACAGATCTCATGTCCCAGAATACACAGCTGTGACGTACCGCCCACACTCCACTCTCTGTTCCATGCTCACCTTCCTGCCCTTGCCATCCTTACCCAGCCGCGCCGTCTGCCTCGGCGTGATCTGGAACCGATGCTCCTCCCCCTTCCTCCCGGCCTTGGCGTCACCGGCGCCGCCGTCTAGCGGGCCGATGTATATCGGCGCGTTCGAGTTGCTACGCTTGCCGTTGCCGAGCTGGTAGAACTCGTTGCCGCCCCACCACACGATGTCCGCGCCCCAGTTCGTATCGTTGTCGCCCGACTTGCCTGTCGCATTCACGTACGTCACATTGTCCATCACCGCCGCCGTGTGCGTGCTCCCTACCGAGAGGCGAGCGAGCCGGATGGGCACGACCTGGTTCGCTTTCTCGTCCCACTCGAACAGACCCGAAAGGGCCTTGATCTTGCTGGGCCCGTTTGAAATGTGTGTCCACGCTCCCGTCCCGAGGCTGCCTTTGATGCCCTCACCTGCGGCCCAAGTGTCAGCGACCACCTTGCCCAGGTCGCGCGCTGGTGCGACGCTGTCCGACGGAGACGTCTGGGAGGCGACCTTGGTGGCATCCACGGTAAAGTACGAGTTGGCGCCGCCAGCTGCGACAGAAGTGACCTTGGGCAGGAGCCCCGTCGCCTTGTAGAGCTTATTGAATGGCAGTAAAGACGGGCTGTCGATTACGGGGACCTCAGCCTCGGGAGGGAAGCCAAGCTGTCCCACAGCGTTATCGCCAAAGGCGAATACCCTCCCCTCATCATCGAGTACCAAAGAGTGATGATCGCCGGTCGCAATCTTCTTTGCCTTGAAACCCTTAAGTGTGCCGAGTTCGTGCGGCTGGTCGTATGGGCCCTGCGGCCTCGATGCCCACGTGAGGCCAGGAATACCGAGCTGTCCGCGAGACGGGAAGCTCTCCGAGCTCGACGCGGCAGAGAATACGCGCCCACTTGAGGTCAGGAGCAGTGCGTGCTCCCGGCCGCTGCTAACATCGACGATCTTCTCACCCCAGCCCAAGTCTTTAGGCTTGATTTCTCGGTAGTTGATGGCCGCTATGGGATTGGACCAGAATGACAGCCACGAAGAGCCCTCACCCGCATTACTTTCCGATAATTGGTCTGATCTGGCCACGGGGATCGAGTAAACAGACCCGCCAGACGACAGTGCTAAAATGCGATCCCTCGAGATGGCCAGCTTGGCGATGTCCTTCCCCTTGAGTGTAAGAGTTGGCCTGGGATCCTCCGCGAAATAGCCCGTTCCCCATTGCACCAGATCACCCTTCTCCGTCACAGCGGCACCAAATTCCTGGTCGAGCCTCAGGTCCCTGAGTAGCTGGCCGTCAAAGAATGGTAACCGCCTCGGCGTCTTGACGACGGTCTCCTTGGACTCGGGGGCGACGACCTTGCCGACATTGGACCCCCACGCGTAGACGCCCGGGTTCTCCCAGCTCTTGCGCACCTGGATGTGCTGCGAGGAGATCAGGTCCCGGTTCTCCTCCTTGTTCCTGGGGGCCTTGCGCTTCTTCTCGAACTCGATCTCGGCCTGCGGGATCCCGGCGACGGCATTGTCGCCAAAGAAGAGCGGGTAGGCCCACGCTGCGCTGGCAACAGCAAGCCCGGCAACCGCGACAAGGCCGAATATCCTCCTGCCGCCACGAGAGCGCGGTGGTGGAACCGGGCGGGAGCTCTTGTGGCGGACGGACGATCGTGCGGGGCCTCGCTGCAGTGGCCACCTGAGGGGTGTGAGGTTGAGGGCCAGCGACGGATGCTGCCGCAGGACGGCCCTTGATGCGAGGTTCGACATGATGACAGGACCTAGAGTGTATTGGTTCTGTCGTATACGAGTCAATGGCGATCTCAAACAGTCAACAATCCCATGTGACACATCGCCATGGACCGTTTTAAGGGTCTTTTCGCGCGGCACTGGGGCACTGGGCTTGAGAGTGGTGAGGTCATCCGCCTGGGCCATAAACCTTAGTAAAGCTCGAGCTTTGAGTGGAACAAGAGGAGCCCTGGGCCTGCGGATCCAGACCCCTGCCCCCTGTCAGAACTGCCAGCGCTCTCAGCGCAGCCCCACACCAGCTTGTCCCCGCTGGGCCGGGTCCTTGCGCAGAGCCCCCGCGCCGATGTGCGGCTGCCCTGGGTACGTGCAATCTGGCTGCTGGCACGTCGGCGACTGACTGGCGCCACAGGGCTGAATCTCGGGAGCTACCAATTGGGACTTGCGAGGCCAGCAAAACATCCGGCGCTCTCTGCCCCTCTCCCCATTGTCGACTGCTAGGCCTACTAGCCGCAAGCTCCACGGCGCTGCTGCCGTCCTTGACGATCGAAAATGTACGAGGACTCGTGGTACAACTCGATATTGGATTTCCAACAACCACAGGCACAACAGCACAAGAGGGTCCCTTCGCAAAGCTACGCCCACCGCCGCAGGAGCAGCACCCTGCTGCAGCAACCAAATGGAACGAACGCGGCCAACGGGGGCGTAGAAGACCTCGAAGAGCTGCTGGAAGAGGAGGATGACGATTCTCCCCCCGAGGCAGATCTGGCACGGCGTGCCCAGTCCTTCTCCGATTTCCATGCCATCATTCGCGCTGGGCTCAAGGAAGATGCCCCCAAGAAGAAGAGGAGGAGGGCGAGAAGGAAAGAGCACAAGAATCTGGACGCCTTGGCCTTGCCTGGGATCGAAAACGTTATAGACGAGGACGACGATGTCCTGCTGGACGCATACCAGGATGAGCTGCTGGATGCGGGCCAGCAGGAATACACCTTATACGGAGAGCAGCTGTCGATGACGGAGAGGCACCTCGACACTTTAATACAAGATACGAACAGTGCCCTGGAGCTACTAGCCTCTCTGTCGGAATCTTTCCGCGGCGTGGAGGAACAGACAACGTCCTTCCAGGCCCAGTGCGAGGACCTGCTTTCCGAGCAGCGCCGCTTGCAGAAGCTGGCCGATGAGGTTGGGACAGACTTACATTACTACGGCTACATTGACACCGTCAGCCGGCGCTTGAACGCGCCCGGGGCAGGTCGCTTGGTGGAGGATGAGTCGTTCGGGGAGATGCTGGAGAACCTGGACGCTTGCATCGCGTTCATGGAGAAGCATCCTTCGTACCGGGATTCCGAATCGTACCTGGCGCGATACCAGTCCCTACTCACCAAGGCTTTGCACCTGCTGGAAGTCGGCCTTGAAGCCCGGCTGGAAAGAGTCTCATCCGACATATCAAGGCAGATCGCTGCTACGCAGTCCGAATCAGCACGGCATGCCCTTGCCTATGGTCGTTTCGAGGAGATGATGCTCGAGGACACGTATTTTCTGATTCCAAACGTGCAGAAGGTGGTACACCAGGCGTACGACCCGGCTGGCAACGCCCTCTCTGGCACGAACTCCGAGATCTACTCAAACACTGCGAACAACATATTCCAGGCGTACATTGCCGCCCGCGACCGCGACCTCAGGCCGATCATCCAGCACGACCTGGACACATTCAAAAAAGAGGCCAAGGATGCCTCTATCGAGACCGCGTCGAGGAACTATGTCAAGCAATGCTTCGAGAGGTCTTATAACGAAGCAATGCTCTTCGCAAAGATCTTTGCTGTCGAGCCGCACTACAGCACGGACCCCACATCTGCCTTTGTGACGCTCAAATCGCACCAGAGGGTCATGGTCAACGCGACCAATGTTGTTCCCATCGCGAACAGCTTGCAATCGGCACTACACGGGGCGGAACTGCAGACCATCTGTAATATTCTCGGGTGGATCACCAACGAGTACCTTGTCTCGGACTACGAAGAGGAGGAGTCTGCCTTTTCGAGACACTGCCAGGAACTCGCGGCGCGCTTACTGGCGGAGCACCTGTGGTTGTTCACAGATGCTGCCTTTGAGGCGGAGATCGGCAAATCCATATCCAAGGTTGCCGTCCTGCCCGATGCGCTGAAAATCGGCCCGGTGGTTGACGGGGTAGCGTCGTCGAATGCGTACCCACCAGTGAAGCGAGCCCTAGAGCTGTTGGTCATGTTTGATCAATCCATGCCAAAGGAGCGATGCGTGAGTTTGACCCCTCCCTGAATCCCAGCTTTCAGGCTCTGACAGCAAAACAGCAACGCAACAGCCCAGTGGTGTTCAAGATCGTGAAAGAGACGATCCAAGTCCTGCAACGCGCCGAGGCCCGCATCAAGACCACCAAGACCGGCACAGACCCAGACCTCTTCATGATCAAGAACCTACTGATACTCAAGAACGAGCTTGTCTCCCTCGAGATAGGCGACGTGCGCAACCAGGACCCGGGTATGCAGTACTTCTCCCACATATGGAACAACATCACGCCCCAGAACCTCGTCGGCTACGTCAGCAGCTTCATCCCCGGCGCGGCGTCGTTCCTGTCGTCCCGAGTCGGCGGCGCCGCCGCCGCCGCAATCAAAGCGCAGGCACCGGCGAACCCGGCCGCGGACAGCGGGGACGCAAGCGAGCAGCTGGACGAGCTGCTCCGGCGGGCCATCGGCGCCTTCACGCACCGCTGGGCGACGCTCCTCGACGACTCGCGCGCCAGGAAGACGGGCGGGAAGAACCTGGCCAAGGTGGAGAGGGACCTCGGGGAGATGCTGCAGACGGCGTTTAGCAACCAGCCCGAGGTAGTTGGGAAGCTGAACGAGGCTATACAGCTGCATGTGCAGTCGTTCAAGAAGTAGACAGGCATAAGAGTTTGGGCTGGGTAATATAGGTAGCATCTAGCGGCGAGGAATATGGAACATATGTTGAGAGAAGCACACATCGGCTGATTTTCTGCTGCCCGAGAAAATTTTCCAGTTGTATCCATCTCAGATGATATTTGCGGTGATCCTCATTCCCAGACAGGGACAATCATAGACAGACGTAGAGTGGTCCACTGACGTGGGACAAATCCCCCAGCTTTCGAATGCACAAATACCAAGCCGTCGATATGATGTTGAGGGAGTATTGGAAGAGAAATACTCCCAGTCAGCGGATGACATCTGTACAGTTCTCTCCATTGGTTCCAGGACGAGGAAATAACGCACTTTAGAGAAGCCAGCATAGCCACCCTCAACTAAGAGCAGACACGTTACCTCCTTCACATCAGAGCCATCGTGATGACGGCTGACATCTGGGAAGAATTCGGTATCGTGGAACAACCTCTCTTCGAAACGCGTGCCCTCGTCGTGACAGAGAACTTCTCTCCATGGTTGGCCAGTTGAACTTCTCTTGTACTCCGTGACGTCTTCAACCTGCTCGCTGGTGTCCGCGTATGCCTTCCGAACGAAAACGCGGCCACCAAAAACGAACGCCTTCAAGGATGCTCCCTCAATAACAAGGCTGCCATCGAAGTCATCGAATCTGAATTCGTTCCTCCTCCTCACGGACAAGTCGACAATTTTCGCCTTCTCCACGAGTGCCTCTGCCGTCTTTTCGGTACTCGATGTGAGGGGAGGACCCATTCCGTGGTGAGTCGGGAGTAGCAGGCTATAACGAATGGGCTCGCAATTGGAAACCCAAGACCAGGAGGGACCCGTCACGGACCCGCCGAGAGCAGTGACCGTCCCTTCATTGACATTGTCGACAGACCAGAGCAGACATCGTAGAGCGTCGTTTCTCCAAATTCCGAGAACACAATCATCGCCCAAGACAGAGCAGAATTTGGCGGTGACACCAGCTAATGCGATATGTCTATCGCGATTAGAGGTCAATTTGCGGGCAGTGTATTCCTTGACGGCCTTCCGCCAGTGCCAATAACACTCTTGTCTTGGGAGAGTCGGGGGTAGCGCTGAGCTGTGCGGCGCAAGGAGCATCATCTTCAACTTGCGGTCATCGACATCCCGAAACCCCGGAGAGAAGTCTCCAAGGATGCCCAGGGGACGCCTGTCCGACGCGGAATAGCGCAGGCAGTCCCAGAAGATGCCTTCCTTCGTGACACTTATCATACGCCTTGACAAGACCTTCTCTTGGAAAGCCCAACCCCTCGTATCGAGCTCGCCATCGGGTCTTGCCGCGAAGTTGCCGGACTCTAATAAGGCCTCGTATATTAGTTCATTTGCCCAACAAGAGGGCTCCGTGATGCTCGACAGAGATGACCGCAGGGCTCCCTCGTCATAAAGGCCAGGCTTCGACGACGAAGCGACGCCGAGACTTGAGCCGTCGACTGCCGCAATTGTGAATACAGCGTTGAAATATATCGAAGCGATATTTTGGGCCTCTACGTGCCAGTCACCACCTCCACCCTGCACAATACACTATATGGCTTGTGGTTAGCCGGCCATCTGTTCTCTTGGGCACTCCCAGCATTCCGACTTACCAACGCGTCAACCCACAAGTAACGGAATCCCAGACTCTTGCACAATTTGCATGCATCTCTGATGGTATGGTGAAGGCGTTCAGCATCAAACCCTGAGTAAAGCGTACGCTGGGTCTTGCTTGAGAGGACGATCAAGCCAGACGTGGGCGCTGGCCACCTATACGACAACGCGCAGTATGGCTCATTCAACCATCGCGTGTCCACCACTCTGATTCTCCGAGACGAAGGGGTGGCTGCTGTGCGATACTCAGACAAGTCAACCAGCCGGCGCGGCATCCTGGACAGCATAGTCGGCATCTGCTCGGCGCGGCATTCTTCGTGTTCAGCCATACACTTCCTGATCCAGTACGCGGCAATAGAGGCCGCTGCTCCTAAATGGTCATGGTTGAAAGCCTTTGAGCGGATGAGGGCGCGAACGCTTCGGAACTCAGCTAGGTAATGACCGCGGCCTTAGCAAGATCGCGCTGGGCGTGGGCAATCTCATGGTTGTCTGTTGTCATACCTTCGCACCCCTCTCGAACCAAGTAAGGC
The DNA here is from genome assembly GCA_038088505.1 of Diaporthe velutina. NCBI lineage: Eukaryota > Fungi > Ascomycota > Sordariomycetes > Diaporthales > Diaporthaceae > Diaporthe > Diaporthe velutina. Next base: position 45,532 of record JBBWSJ010000030.1, on the reverse strand, counting down.
GCAATGAGCTTCTCGTCAAGACCAGACCTCTCCGGCTCAGCTGTGTGACGGAGACCCTCGAGGTTGCCAAACGTATGCTTTGGGGGCTTGGCCGGCTGGTCCAATCCAAAGTCCTGGGGCACTACTCCGAAGTGGTGATTTTTGAGAAGATGCAAAGACTGAGCTTCTAGCTTCAGTGCATCGTAAGACTTAAGAGGTAGATTCAGGATTTGCATCGGCTCGGGCCAGGTGAAAGGCGTGTTCGGCGAAACAAGGGGCAGGCCGATATGCATTGCTGCTTCGTATGTGCTGTCTAGCTGATCAGGGTCAAGGGATGTGGGATTACAGGTTTTTTGGGTAGCGGTGTTCCAGCTGGACTAAATGAGCATTTTCCGTCAGATGATGCGCCATGTGTCTAGTTGACACAGGCATCAGCAAGCTGACTGCATGGAGCCTTGCGATTCGTGGATGACGTGTGTACTGGAACTACCTAGGTACGATTTAAAACATTGAACTCACAGAGAAGTTCATTTCAGACTGTACGAATCTTAGCAAAATCGGGGATAAGACCATTCTAACTCCCCTCTTCCGTCTGGTTGGTAATGAAAGAGAAAAGCAGCTCTGGTACAACGATCAATGATAAGCCAAAGAATGAGCTATTCTACTCCGAAGCAGAGGGACAGCAACAAGGTGGAGTGATTTGTACATGTATATGCATAATTATTTATACGTTCTGGGATCTGATCGATGTAAATGCGAGGTCTCTCTTGCAGATCATCCAGTGACTCTCATCCAGCTTTGATTCAAGCAATCTTATGAGCCTGACGAGGCGCATGTGAACAGCCCCTCGAATAACAACGCGAGTAATATTCTTAACAAGTACGTGAATGCATTACTTATTATCAATGTTTCATTTATTAGTTAGGTCGGGAACGTTACGTAGAAAGTTGTTGCAATAGTACAGTCTCAGTCATCAGAATGATATTCAAGGCACAACAACTACCCATACTTAGAAGCAGTATCTCAACTAAAACAGAACTATCTCATACAGATATCAGCTCAGCTCACAACCCCCTCGAGTCAGTATTTTCTGATCGTTAGAAGTCAAATCCTGTCTCAGTATGCACGCAATCAGTAAAGGGGGTGTTGCAGTGTAAAACAAAAAACATACAGCACCGGGTATTCGCTGGTCGTCACCGACCCAACTACTAATCCAGCGATTACAGGCTTGACTATGGGAGAGCGGACGGGATCCCGTATTTTCCTGTATCTATGGCCGTATGTGCTTAGCTGAGTGCTTGGGTGGACTATATGTGGGTATTGTCTGACTCAAGAGGGACCCTGAGCCACTCCACCATCCTGGGCCTCAGCGATCAATCGATATGTGGATCGACTAGCAGATGTCCCCAGTAACATTTATATTTAGTTCCCTCTTTCTTTTATCCTAGTATAAATCTTTGATTATCTTAAATTAACTTTAAGTAATAGTGCAACTTTGATACAAGCTGCCACTTCGCTAGCACATACCTGCTCAAGTTTTTAACAAGTGAAATTAGTGGCGACCTTAGATAAATTGCTAGTAAGTCCCACTAGGCTCGGATCCTGGAGCGAGGGAGCGGGATCTTTATATAAATGCTGATATTTGTGTGGTGTACTTAGGTAGCTTGCAACACGACCTGCGCGGATGAGGAATGGATGGAGTACTTGAGCTATCAAGACGCCGACGTAATTTCTCGAGCTTGTCTCGCCTTCAATTCCTGCAAGGGAGGAATATCCTGCAGCATATTCGGCTCGAGCCGATCCCACAAGATGCCACAAGTCGGTTTGGCGGCCGCGCTACCACGGCCGTGGTTGACCCGGGAAAACATCGTCGTAGGCGTGACGACCAGATCGCACACCGTGTCGTACATCTCGGGCACGAGCTGTTCCCCGCGGAGGACCTGGCAGTCGTGGACGATGGCGGCGGTAATCGTGGTAGTGTCGACGACGCGCAAACTGTACAGCATAGCCCACTCGAGGTCGAAGAAGCCGTGGCCTTTTCCGAAGCGGATGCCTTGCTCGTTGATGGCTCCCGTACCCGTGACCATCAGGCCGACCTGGAGGCGCCTGTCGACAATGTCGGCGAGCGAGACTGGGCTGGCGACTTTCTCCATGCCGTCCAGAGTGGAGGCATACTTGTACAGGGACTGGTCGATGAGGGTGGGGTCCAGTAACTTGAACCCCCTGCGGATGCCGTAGGTGGTGGTCAGGACCTTGATCCCGGCCTCGAGGGCCTGTTCTCGCAGGTATTCGAGGCAGTTGTCCGGGGTGATGAAGACGCAGGTGGAGTCCCGGAAGCAAGGCTGGGCTAGCAGGGCTCTGTTAGCGTCCTCGGAGCCTTGGAAGTCGGTGATAAAGCTGGAGAAGTCGTAGTGGAAGCGCGAGTCTGGATAGGCCACTTTGCGCAGCTGCTTCCAGACTCTCGCGCGGACGTCAGCCTTGTGCTGGGGACCACCGCCTTCAGATGATGATAACGATAACAGAGACATGACTTCTCGACAAAGATTCTAGACCAGGCAACCAATATTTGAAATAAGAAATACTAGGACTATGGGAGGAGTGATTGGTACGCTAGCATGGGGCAGTATCCGTTTGAGCAGCATCAATGCAGAAGCGAGATGGTCGACCCAGACGGTCGGATTTGCCTGTGCTGGTTGAGGGCAGGTGACAAATAACGAGGGGTAGAGTTTTCTTAGGGTAGCGGAGGGTAGGAAAGGTGGGTCTTTATTAAACTTGATTGGAGATAGGGACAATATATATTGATTATAAACGTATTAAATACTATAAGACTATACCCAAAATAATATTAATTAATTATTTTAAGATAAAGCTTAAAAATTAAATATTATATAAATACTTTGGCCACTGCTCCGAGGTCAAATGGAAATTCCAAGGCCTCCCGCACTGGTATCAAACGTTAAATCTTCAGGCGAAAATGGCATCAGTCCCTGGCCGTATGCTGAACTCAAACTTGAGTTACTGTATGAATGCCTGTCTATGAATTGGGCTTTCCCGAGGGGCGATGTATATATGGCCAATTTTCCCACCCGGAGACATATTTGCTCAGAGTCAGTTCACTCAACGGCCAGTGATCGATCCCTCCATGCTCACACAATCCGAGAGAATTTGGGGGATCGTGTCGATCCAGCTATCTATAGTCGCCGGCGAGATCGCACCGAAGCCATCTTGAGCGACAGATTTGAGCGTTCCCTCATCCCAGTGAGGTTGCCGTTGCCGCCGTACGTAATTCTTTGGCCCACGCCACGCCTTCTCTACAGGACTGGCGATGAGGTCTGGTGACTGAGCGCAGTTGAACACGTTCACAATGCCGTGCTGTTCTTTCCACCGCTTCACAATGTTGTTACCTGTTCTCCCGCTGTGGCCCGAAGCATCGTCCTCTTCCAGAACGAAGTGGTCTCCACGGGCAACCCAGGCGCCGACGATGGGCTGGAGGATCTTCTCGTGATACGTCTGGAGGTTCAACTTCCCGGGCGAGTTGGAAGGGACTTCGTACCAGTGCAGGCCGTCTTTGAAACCATTGTAGCCTACCGCTGCCCACGCGTGGAAGCGCTTCGTTGTGTGCACATGCTTGGCGTCAAGTTCGTCTTCTGGTTGGCGGTTTTCAATCAAGCAATCTGGGCAAATTCTCTCCCACGGCCGTCTGTGGATATGTACCGGTACGCGCCCCCGAGGGTCGAAGCTGAAATGTGTTTCTCCAGTAAATCGCATCTGGTGCCAGTCCTCCTTTTGAGGGTACTTTTCCAGCATTCTGCGGCAGTACTCTTCTCGCGTGCCGCTTAGTTCTTGCGACGTCCACTTCTTCTGGCAAGCCATGCAGACGCGAAAGTCACGCGACTGCATCGCCCTCTGGATCGTCCTCCCAGATGGCGACTGATCGAGATCCAAGCCTGCAGCAGCTGGCATTGCTTCCCATTTCATCGTACGCGCATCGAATCCCTCCGTCTCGATAAACCTCTCGAGTGTGGCGAGGACTTCATCAGAGAGAGCTTTTTTCCGACCACGAGTCTCCTTGCGCTTGATGGTGCGATCAATGTTCTTCTCACGGAGCACCTTCCAGCCGGAAGTTTTGCTAAATCCAAATTGCTTGAAGATATCGGATTTGCAGTGGCGCTGCGGCAATGATTCTGCAAATTCAATTGCTCCAATCAATTGATCCTTCCTTGCAGAGTCATGATGATGAGCTTCCATGTTCTGAGGAGGTTTTTTCTCGTCGGGAGAATAAGTCTCGTGAAGTTGATAGTTACAATAGAGAACGAGGAGTTTTGGGGGGGGAAGGAAGATTGACGTAATGCGAGTGCACGGTTTTTTGTCTCCGCCGTTATGTATTGACAATGATACACTAGTGGGGAGGTGATGATTAGCTAATATGAGGTTAAGGGGAGTGAAACAGGGGTCTGATGTCTTTGGGGGAGATGATCTACTGCATTGGAATGGAAAAGAGCCAATTTCTCTCTGCATGTGGACAACGGATAATCGCGGGCCATCACGAACAGGAGGCGTTTTCTCGTACCAAATGGCGAGGTACCTGGGATGTAAGGTGGGTTGTTAAAACCTCTCCTGCTGAAATGACCTTGGCTGATGTATCTCGCAGGACGGGCGGAGAAAAGGCGTACATAATATTTATACATCCTTTGCTTTTGTGACTTTATGCTATAGACGACAGGCTCATCAGAAAAGTTGCTAGACGTTAGACCAATAGCTAGCTGTATTTAAACACGCAATCAAAGCAGAACAGACCTAGTAAAACCAGAATGAAATAAGGGGGCGCCTGTAACTTAGTCCAGACCTTCGCTGCCAGCGGCGAAGTTGCTAGACAAATGTTTCTGTTGTCCAACCATAATTTCAGTCCTCAATGCTGTCCATCTTTGTGATTGTGTTGAAGGAAACAACCCCAGTATGTGCTTTCTGTGCGATACCAAATCAGGGCCGTCCCAAGGCGGGCCGACTAATGTCAGCTACCTAGGTAGCTGGTCTCGGGAGACTTAATATACTATGGCCTTTCCTAAACCTCCTGCGGAACACAGTGGCCTTTTTCTTTCTTTCTTGTTTGATAATTCGATTTGCACAAAAAGCCCCGGCGGGGAGAGTAGTTGGTATGACTGGTCGTCAGACATTGATATGTTTCCCCCAATGTGAATCAGGGCTAGAGACAAATTACTTGCGAGTTCCTCCTGCGGACAGAATGAGGTTGACCGAGCTTTCAGGAATGTCAGACATGTCTGATCCAGAGTCCGAGTCGGTAGAGCCATAGATCTGGTTCGTCTTGAGAGGAGGCACGCGTGCCTCTCCGTTTGATAGCCTGGCAGTCAAATGTCGTCTGCCACCAGACCTAGGTTGGCCATTACGACGGTGGGATCGAGCAGTCCTGATTGGAGTTCCAGTTACGGGCGGTGGTCTTCCGGGCATGTCGGACGACAAGTTCAGACTCGGAGTCCCGGCAGAGTCGTCGAGGACGCCCTTGCTCCCCTGCTGGCGAGGCCTTGCGAAGAGCTCTACTGGGGCAACATCCCAGTCGAATTCGTGCAGCTCCTCAAAAGAAGAGGCCACAGTCTGCTGTCGCTCATCGGCCGGCCGTACCTCAGCTGTTGGCTCCGGCTCCGGCTCCGGGATTGACTGTGGCAGTTCCGTGCGCACTTGTTGGGGCTTCCACAGCCTATCTTTGATCTGGTCGAGGTCCAACGTGACGAGATTGCTCGATCCACAAGCCGTCAGCGGTACTTCGAACGTATAGGTGTCTTGCCGTCGGGCCCGGAGATTCTTCCTCGCCCCCGGAGCCGCCGCCATAACGGCCTGCCGCGTCATGCGCAGTTTGAGAGTGGCGTCAACGTTGTTTCGATGGTACTCGATGCCACCAACTTCAAGACGATATCGGCCGGAAGGTATTTGCATGCTGTGATGAGTGCCGTCCGCACGCGCTGCCTCGAAATGCCGGCTGACATCCCAGACGTCGTAGCAGTTATTCTCCGCCGCGGCGGCATCGTCCGAGTAGATGCTGATGTAGCCTCGTGGATACCGGTGGCAGTGCCGCTGGTAGAGCGGATCGCAGACAAGCCTGACCTTGTCGTGTGCGCAGTCTCTCAGTTCGATCTCGACAGGACTGCCGCGGTCCTCCTCGACCTGGCCAAGCTGGCGGGAGCCCCGCGAGTGGGCGGGCGCTTGTCGGCCACCTCGGAAAAGGACCTTTGCGTTGGTATTATTGACTCCGTTTCTAGTGCACGACTGGACTGCAAGAGCTGCGCCGCGCTTGATGAATTCCCGGGGACTTATGGCGCTGGCCTCAGCCCTGGCGGCACCTTCACAGACCATCCACTTGCTGGCCCATAAACTATTAATTGACGGGTAGACACTCGGGTTAATGGATAAGCTTACCCAGACTCAGGGTTGATTTCCAAGCCCATGATCTTGCATGCTATCCCATGGCTCTTGCAAGCTTGCTTAATCTCGTCTCTGGCTTGATAGTTCAGCATGCTTCCTCCCGAGAGAATGACGACAGTTCGGCCCCGGGAAGACGCCGGAAGCAACCGGATCCTTTCGAGTGCCAGATCGATGGCCTCCCTGAACCCGAGCTGCCATGCTTGCGATATATCTGCCGGCTTGAGGTACAAGTGGTAAAAGTCGGTATCATCGGAGAACACATCTGTAATGGAGGCAAACAGACGCATAGGGATATTCTTTGCATAAAACTAGGCGCGCAGTCAGTAAATTTTGGAAGAATTCAGATCCCTCATTTCAAGGGTGGATCCTCTCTCTTTCTTGAAACCTGCAGGCAAGGACATACGGATTCGTCCACCTTGGACTTGCTAACGAAGAAGGCATCCAGGAACTTGGCTCGAAGGACACTTTCCCTGTCTGCAGGGAGATCCAACGTGGCCAAATGGGCATCAATGTACGGGCGGATATGATCTTCCCAGAGCTGAGAGCCCCCACGAGTGCCGAAGTTGCCTTGAGGGAGGGCGAAGAAGGCAGGTTGGAGGTCATTATCACCGTCCTTGCAGAATTGGAAGAGACTACCGCCCTGATAGGGACTCAATATCAGCCTTGTATTTTGTTCTACTTGACCGCGTTTTCATTCATCAGGACTCACCATGAAGTGACCACCAAAGTCACAGACAAGAACGAATTCGCAATCCGTCAATTCATGAGGATGGCCATGTAGGATGAACTGCGCAAGCGCTTCCGATTCAAATACGCAATACGTCTCGATGCCTCTCGCGACCTCTTCCATGACAGGCCGTAGGACATTCTGGAAATTAGACTGGTCCCAAGCATTGGGGACGCAGAACACCAGTCTCCGGACAGTCGTTTCCCGTAGCGCAGCTTCCTGGAAGATCTGGTCCGCCACAATGTTGAGATGTCTCACGAGCATGTTCTTCAGCCTCTGCCGGAATTCTGTCTTCTCAGCACCGGGGAGCAAGTCGTAGTAATTCTTCAGATCTCTGGTGTAGGGATGCTGGTCGTCGTCGTCAGCCAGGAACCACACGAAGCTCTTCAGCGAGCGGTCACGCTTATCAGCGTGCGCCCTGTCCGTTGCATCGTAGCCGACGGGATAAGGGGCGTCGAAGGGACAGCCCTTGGAAGGCCATTCGCCCCTCAAGAAACGCTTAGTCTCGTAGTCGTCGACGCCTATCTTCTGCACGCGGTAGCCATCCGTCTGCTTAGTCTTCTTGTTGACCGTGGTCAAATAAGCGCGAGTCGACGTGCTACCCAAATCGATGGCAGCAAACCTAGTGCACCAGATACTGTTAGCTAGGCTTGTAAGCAGCAACAGTAAGTGATTCAGTGTCATCATACCCGTCCCTGGTGTCTAGGCGCGGGCGGGAACTTCCGGGGTGGCGCTGGGATGGGATTGCCTGCGCCATGATCTTGGGAGTCTGCACTTAAATATCTAGGTAACCTTAAGTGGGTTAAATCCAGATGTCTTAAATATTGTCCTTGGACCAGGCATCAACCGTGCTCTCTCTCACAAACTAGAAAGGCAGCATAGGGGTTACGAGGCGTGAGACGCCGCGTCGCGTCGCGTCAGGACCAAGGTGTGCTTTTGTTTCCAGAGGAGAATTCAACGAGGCCGAGTCCTATTTCACGGGTTCTAACAAATTTCTAGCGTACTTCCGTGCTTCTCTGATAAGAATTGTGCAGTAATTCACCTGTCATTTTTCTACAGGAAAAGCAAGTCTACCTACTCCGCATGTGGACTCTGTGCCACGTATGTGCATTGTGAGGGCTCCAACACCGTTTCTGCACACCTCGGCATTTGTTGGGCAGTACTTTCCGCTCATTTCACTTCTCTGTAACCAGCAAAACCTCAGCAGAGTCCTGAGCCACCATGCTGCTAGCTGCCTGTGGATTTCTAAGGTATATCGGGCCCATTTGCCGTTGTTTACTGTGGCGTTGGCTTCCAATCTCGAGTGTCCAAGCAAGCACAAGCTCAGGCAATCAGGCGATTCAACTCCCTCACAACAAGTAATGGGATCACTGGTGGACTACGATTCTGATGGGCACCCCGAGCGTGAGGATGCAACCCCGGGCCCACCACACAATGCACAGCGACGACCCCAGGTGCTTCCAGACATCGATACCACCATCCAAGAAACGAGGGCCGAGATTTCACGGACGCGTCTGGAGGTCGATAGACTTATTTGTAATTTCGCTGACGAGTTTATCGTCACCGCTGGACAGCTGAGGGAGGTTGCTATCCAACATTATCGGGAACGACTGGAGGGATTGCCGGCCAAGGATCGTGCGAAAGTCTGCGAGACACTGGCGCTAGACGAAATCGTTTGTTGTGATATGGAATTCGGAAACGTTAATGGGTCGCATGGTGGACTCAGCTTCACTTACAAAGCCGAGAGTGATGCGGCTTTCAATGCCCTGTCGCATCATAAGTGGAAAGACTGTGAGAACCATACCCGCCTCCCTCCTACGCGCCACCAACAAAAATGACAGTTTAATGCTACCATGAAAAATCTTGAGGGGCTGTCACTTTTATGTGAAACGTGACTGACGCCATATCCACTTTGAATCCAGTGCATGAGACCTTCGTCAGAGATGATTTCCATTCGCCATTGGGCAACGCTCTCGAGAAACGTCGACTATCTCAACCTCCACTGGTTCACTCTGATGATGAGGAAGACGAGATAGGGCCGGATAAAGACAGTCCACGCAGCTCATCTGAGCTGAGCGAGCTGTCATCTGATCACGGAGGCTCTCTGTCATGTGGAGTAAACAAGGCAGGGAGATATCGAAACAGTTTCTCACCGTCGCCGGAATGGGTCGCAGAGGACCAAGCCAGAAGCTCGGGCGCATCGAAGGAACGAGGGCCGAGTTTGCCTTCAAATCAGGGTGGACATGACGTTTCAAAGAGTCAATTACCAGGTAGGCCACCAAATGGACCTTGGTCAGAAGAGGAAGAGGCCGTGATTCGAGAGACTATGACGATGCAGCTGGAGGCGCATGGACACCTCGCATACAGCCGCAAAGCCACCATGAATCTAGAAGACGCACTTCCCCACCGAACTACAGCAGCTATCAAAAACAAGTGGTTGAGCCTGAGGACGAAAGCGATATGGGACGAGCGGACTGGGACAAGTGGAAAAACACAAGGCGGTGATGGCAAAACCAAGGTTCTCACTAAAGATCCGGATCTCGATACACGTGATGAAAATGATTCGGGCTCACTGATTGGATATGTTGAAAACGCTCCGGATTCGTCTTCGCGGCTTCTACATTTCAAACGGCCAGGACAGTCGGAGGCGGCGGAAGCATCAGAGTCGCGACGCAAGAGTCGACCCGCAAAAGAGCCTCATGCACAGCTGTGGTCTCCCCAAGAGATTGAGATTGTCACCACACTAACCAAAGACCTCAATAAAGTGGAGGAAATTGACTTCAAATATATTGCGGCTCAGCTGCCCGACCCTTTCAGGCGTTCGGAGAAGGCTTGCAAGTCCTTTTGGGTCAGACGAGTTGAACCATTCCGACTGTTTAAAGGTATGTTATGTGGCTATTCACTCAAATCTCTCCCAAGAAAGGCCAGATTTCAAGAATATTCATCCGGCCAGGTGCCATGTCTACGTACTAGCGCGAGTCGAGAGGGAGTTACTGAGCCATTGCAGACAAGGATCCGAAACATGGCAATGAAGCACCAGCGAAAGACCCAGATTCCAACAGCAACCTTGGCCCTCCCGCAACCACCAAGCAGGCCAAAAAGAGAGGGACAGATACGGTGATCTCGGTGGCGAGGAGACCGAAGCACGCACGGGAATCTGGTCACGAGGACGAGAAACGATTCGCTGCTCGCCGGAAGAGACATGGTAGCGCACACGCTCAATCTTCCACCCGCGGACTCGAGAACGATGGTGCGTCAGAGGCAGAGGATTCTGACGTATCTATGTATGACTTTGAGTAGATATTTTCGTGTTTGTGTTGCCAGGGGGGGGGGAGGCTAGAAAACAACAGACCGTGGCCGAGTAATTGTTCACCGAGTGATCCCTCGAACTGGTCTTCTCAAGACCATCCAGGACCGAGGTAGAGTGGATTCTGCGTTGAAAATAATTGCAATATTTCAAGCATAACCTTGAGCCGCGTCTATTTTACTTCCCCTTGGCATCTGAAATATGATGGGAGCGATATAATGAAGGATCTCCTGGAGTTCCAAAATCTTGGCATATGGGTTTATCTACTACGGAAATCTGAGGGGAAAAGCATTGAAACCGCATCAGGGACTCAATTGGAAACCATCTTGGGAGGTGTCTGAAGCCCACAGGTGATTCAGAAACGATCTACAGGACAATTCCATGAGGCTAGACGGCTGTCCACATGCTTGTAATGAGAGGCCCGGAGTTCTGGGGTACTAGAGTAGAGATAGACATAAACAGATCAAATTTTGAGTGCTGTCCATATTCGTGGTTCTGTTTGGGAGGAAGCTCAAAATCATCTCGTCCTTGGTTCCCTTACCTAGGTAGATACCAGAGCCACCGGGAAGACCTCATCCACCTAGACTTTGCCGTGCCGCTTGAGCTCGGGCAAATTCAAGCATCCAGCACCGGCAATCTCGGAAGTGAGGCCCGAGTTTCTGAGGTGATATGAGAAGTCAGAGTCTATGTACACCACAGTACTGAGTACAACACAACAGTCACACGTCGATGAATGAGTCTGTACTGACTACTTGAGTAATCTTGTACTGTTCTCAGGACATCCTGCTATTAAGTCTATACTGCAGTAGATCCGCATGCGAGCCCGTAGGCAGATAGTTCGGGCCACACACTCTCTCTAGAATTGCTGAATGAATTTCACCTCGTTACTCCACAACTCAGACCTGAGCGAGAAATCCGGATGGCCATCGAAGCCATGCGGCAGGCCGGGGTAGATGTTGGATTGCACCTTGACGTCGTGTGATGCCAGCCTCGCCGCGAAGCTCGCCGACTCCTAAGTGGGTTGGAGGGAGGCCACGCAGATCGTCAGCACGGGCAGGGGCGGCCTTTTCAGGGACGGGGGCTACCTAGTATCAGAATGGTTCGCCTGAGCAGCGAATAGTGGTGTGCAGAGCCTTAACTGAGCCTGCGTCGTTGCTCTTGTTTCCCAAGTAGGCTGCCCATGCAATCCTGTTGCTGCTGGGGGACCAGGTCAAGAAAGGGAACCGAGGTTTCTCCGGATCCATCTGCGTCCGGTCGTCCAACATGGGATAGCGCAGCACCTGGGCGGCAATCGGCGGAGTCAGGCCTTCGTCCCTGGCCCGGAGCGCCGCCGCGGCGACGAGTCCGCCGCCTGCGCTCTGGCCGAAGGTGACGATGCGGGCGGGGTCAACATCGAACTCGCCCGCGTGCGCCTGCACCCAGGTGATGCAGGAGTACACATCTTCCAGGGCTGCCGGGTAGGGGTGCTCTGGTGCTACGCGGTAGTCGGGTGCAAACACCTGGGTCGCGGTCTTTTTCGCGAAGTTTGCTATTATATTATAGGAGATGGCCACGCTGCCCGCGATAAGGCCGCCGCCAAAGGCATAGACGATAGCTCTATGCGAGGCTGTGTCCTGGTCCTGCTGGACGGCAAGCGGCACGAAGCGCGTGATGCTGAACTCGCTGCCGTCAGCTGATATGGCTGTGCTCACCGTCGTGGTCATACCAGGCGGGAAAGACAGCGCATCAGATGCTGTCTTGGTCGCCGCCGTGGTTGTGTTTCTAATAGCATATAAGTCCGTCTCGGGAGGCCGTGGAGCTGGCATTTGGCCGCCCAACAGGCGCCAGTAATCGGGGTCGACAAAAGGTGGACGAGTCATCGTGAAAGGTGTTGCCAGTAACATATCGTAGACAGCGCTGGGGCGCCTCCTCAGTTCTTATGTCTGAACCTATCCGACCCACCTCAAGCATGTGAGCGGCGCAGCAGATTTAGGGAGGCATCCTAAATTACATGCAGCATGTGGTCTATGCACTACTAAACAAGAAAACGGGGCGTAGCAGTTGCCGGTGGGACGTTGTTGGTACGTTGGTATGCATTAGCGAATGGGCTGTGTTTATGACCGTCTCACATTAGGCATCTGTGTGGGTATATAGAGGAGGTACCTGTGTATAGCCGAGAGACCAACTACAGCGAGGGCGAAAGGCGAGACGTGGTCAAAATAACCTGAGTTCACGAATAAAATGCCAGATATCTGCAAGACTTTAAGCACAGGTTAGCACCTTGCCCTTGGGGCCCAAGGATATCACTCATATCTGGCTATGTATGAGAAGAGAAAACACAACGCGTCATTTCGTCCTTTTCGCCCCTTTCATTTCCGTGCGTAATTCATGTCAAACAGTGCTTGCCTTCTTCAGCAGCGAGGTGTATAGCGTCGGCTACCAATGCGGCTGTCGAGTTGTCTTCCAGGAGAGCTCGTGGGATCATCCTCCCAAGCGAGATCACTCACTGACAACGACCAGTCCGTAGAAGGGGCTATCGGCCAGGTATTCGGTGCTTACTTTAGTAACCGTGCCGTTGAGATGAAGTTCACGCGAGCATGCGAGGACTTCGCTAGGCTGGGCGCGACCCACAAAGTGCCCTACGCATACTAGAATTATGGTGGCAGCAATGATCCGGAGGAGGGGGCTGGACCGACAAATCATTCACCATTCTTTGCCCCGGTGATTTGACCTACATTGCACATCGGGACCGATGCAGTAGCTCTAGCAGCGCTGACCTTTCTGGTGAAGCAGTAAACATGGGTATATCTCAGACGCGAGCATGGAGTTCGGAAGGCAAGTTGTTCGTGGGGCCTCATGCTGAAGAAAGATGGTAAGAACTTGTTTAGGGAGCGCAAATTATATCCTCTCCGTTCTCAGAATCCGTCCCTGCAGACTTTATTCGAGGTTTCTGACTGATACACAACTTTGGAAGCAACGTCTGCTGATGTGTACGTGCTTTGTTGATGTCTACTTTCTCGGTGCCAATGAATGCTGCTGCAATTGATTTCCGTAAGCACGCCATCCTCGGCAGCCGTGGGCAGTGGGTCCACAGACTCAGGTCCCTTCTCGCAGATGCCGGGGGTTCCCCGGCACCGGTGTCGGCGTTGACCTGCGTGTGGCTGACCTGAATTATTTGGACGACCTAGTCTACTTACCTCGCACTCACCCTCCTGCTTTCATTCACATACTGCTCTTCCTCCAAACATCAATTCAATCCTTTCCCCTCCTTTACTGCCTGACGCCTGACGCCGCCCTCGTTCGGACGCGCGGGAGAGCTCATCTAAAGCACCGCAGTCCGACAAGAAACGCCGATAGCGTGGGGGTGGGACAGCAGCAGCAGCAGCAAGCAGCGGGCACTCACTCAAGATGGCTGACTCTGCCGCGGACCTGGAGGCTCATCCTCACCCGCAGGGCGGCGCGAAGCAGACGGCGAAGGATCTGTTCTCAGGAGCGGCTGGTGGTGTTGCACAGGTACTTTTGGGTAAGATTGACTCGATGATCAAGCTGGGAGATGCGGCTCAATGGCAACTGTAACTTTGCGCATGTACAATGCAGCTGCACATGCACCTCACCTGAGTGAGAGCAGCTAGGGAGCGAGGGGCCGGGCCAGTGTCCAGGTCCCGACCCGAGTTGACGACTTCGAGACCATGGCAATCTATCTTGAAGCAGGCCAATATTCTCTCGAACACCGTTCAATTAGCTAACAAGACAAAGGCCAACCATTCGACATCGTCAAGGTCCGCCTGCAAACATCCACCACAAACACATCAGCCCTGGCAACAGCAACCTCGATCCTCAAGAACGAGGGCCCGGCAGCCTTCTACAAGGGCACGCTCACACCACTGATTGGGATCGGCGCCTGCGTGTCAGTCCAGTTCGGCGGCTTCCACGCGGCGCGGCGATACTTCGAGGAGCAAAACACCGCCAACCACGGCGCCGCGCCCGGCGCCGCCCTGGGGTACGGGCAGTACTACGCGTCGGGCGCCTTCGCGGGCGTGGCCAACACGGTGCTGTCGAGCCCGATCGAGCACGTGCGCATCAGGCTGCAGACGCAGCCCCACGGCGCGGGGAGGCTGTACTCGGGGCCCCTGGACTGCGTGCGCAAGCTGTCGTCCGCGCCCGGCGGCGGGGTCCTGGGCGGGGTCTACCGTGGGACCGCGGTCACGCTGCTGCGGGAGGCGCAGGCGTACGGGGTGTGGTTCCTGTCCTTCGAGTGGATGATGGCGCGCGAGGCGGCGCGCAACGGCGTCGACCGCAAGGACATCCCCGCCTACAAGGTCGCCTTCTACGGCGGCCTCGCCGGCGAGGCGCTGTGGCTGTCCAGCTACCCCTTCGACGTGATCAAGTCCAAGATGCAGACGGATGGGTTCGGCAAGGACAAGGTGTACAAGAACATGCGCGACTGCTTCGCGCAGACGTGGAGGAAGGAGGGCATGGGCGGGTTCTGGAGGGGCCTGGGCCCGACGCTGCTGAGGGCCATGCCTGTTTCCGCGGGCACGTTTGCTGTGGTGGAGCTGACCATGAGGGCCATAAACTAAAAGGGGTTGGCGAAATCAAGGCGCTGGTGTCCGGCAGGAATAATCAAAGGCTGTCAGGAACGCAAGTCCCGGTATATTGGGATCATTTTACTGCACCGGGAAAGTTCATGTGGTTCAACACTAGACACGTTGAGAGGGACACGGCAATAGACTTGGCATGGCGAGGGCAATTCCTCATTGCTTCGTATTTTGTGAGGCTAGATCGGGGTCTAATCACTGTTCTCAACACGCCTTTGCAGGATCATCCTCGCGTTCCCGGGCTCAAGCGTGTCAATGCCGAGCTCCTCAATCACCTTCCTCGCCTCGGCATTATCAGTAAAAACGCGGTCGCTGGCTTGCTTGAGCGAAATGAAGCCCTCCTCGGCCTCCAGCGGCAGGTTGAGCAGTTTGACCGCGTCCGCGAGCGTGGCCATGGCCTCGGATGCGTTGGGCACGTAGCGGTCGACCATGGCAAACACGGCGTGCAGGTCGCGCATGAACTGTGCGGCGCCCAGGGCGGTGAACTTGTTCTTGCGCAGGACGTCGCCCCATAGTGTGTCCTGCAGGCTGTCGAGGGCCTTGCGGACGATGCGGCGCACGACGGCGGCGCTGACGGCGCGCGCGAGAAAGTCAAAGTTGCGCTTGATGATGCGCAGCGGCTCGTCGAGCTCCGCCGTGATGGCCAGCTGGTATGGGTCGATGGCGGCCGTGTCCTCACTAATGACGGTCCACTGTGCCCGCTGGACGTAGGCGCGGAACGCGTCAGCGTGCGACCTGATGACCGCCTCGGTCAGCAGGTCCTGCGCTGCCGTCCGCCGCTCTGTGTACGCCTTGATGGTCTCATCGAACAGGATGCCGCCGTCCTCGCCTGTGCCGACCGTCTGTGACGTCCGACCCTTGACCTCGTCGTGGCTCATTCCACCCGCGAGGTTGCTCTGGTCGTCGGATTTGGTGGCCCTTGCCTGCAGCCGGTCCCACAGATCTACAAAGAACTCCTCGTTGCTCCAGTCTTTCAGGGCGTTGACGACGTGATCTGTGCTACCAAAGACCTTGCAAAGCGTCTCAAATGCCCCGGTGCCCTCGAGCGCGGCTAATTGCTCCTTTGTAGCCCCGTACACCATCTTGCCGGCAGTGGAAGTCATGGCTTTATACGCGCCTAGGGATCCATTAAGCCGGTCGTGGTATGAGTCCAAGATTTCCAACTGTATCTCGATCAGGAAGCGCAACTTGTGGGAGAACCTTCTGATCCGCTCGTATTGAGTCGTCACAGAACGAAGGAGATCTGTGACGCGCACAGCACCGTACGTCGGTTTGGTCTTTCCCGGGCCGTTGTACTCGTAGTCAATCTGGCCAGCGTCTGGTGTGGCCATGATCCCTTTGTACCTTTCCAGGGCGAAAGTCTTTTCTGCCTCAAGCCACTTATCAAAGTGCTTGTCCAGCACTTCAGAGGTGAGACCGCCCCAGCCTCGCTCGAGATCGCCTCCGTCGTAGTTAAATCTGGATCGCAGAGTCTCGTCAAAGGTTATCAGCTGCGACATCAGGCTGCTCAGAAACACCGGGTCCTTGAGGGCCACCTCCACGGCCGAATTGACTTTCTCTCTGATGACGGGCAACAAAGAGGTGATGAGGGCGCACGTCGGGTCCATGTAGACCATCTTGTTGGCCGCTGCCGTGTCGCTGAACTTTGTCGCAAGTATGAAGCCAAAGTTGTCACGCATGAAGTCGTCCCAGTCCTCCAGAAGAGAAGTTATCCAAGGGAAACACTGCGCTCCAATGGCCTGGGGCTTGCTCGTGGGCTTGTCGCTCATGAAATGGTATCGGAACTCCTTGGTCCAGTTCTGCACCATGACATCGACGGGCAACAGCGTCACCACGCCGTCCGAGTACAGGACCTCTGGAACCTGGAGGTCCACCAGTTTCTCAAAGCACTCCCTCCACTCCTCGTCAATCTCCGACCGTGCGTCGACCTTCTTCGGCCAGCCTCTTTTGGTGAGGATCCCGTCCATTTCCGCCCACATGGTCCTCTTCATCTCGTCCCATAGACTCTCGGCGATGCCGGCAACATGCGTCACCAGATGCGTAGCAGCAAAGTCGGCCTGGGGCTGCAGCTCGTGCAGGTACTGCCCCAGCTGCTTCAACCTGGTGTATGGCTCCAGCGCGACCTTTGGGCTCTTGGGCAGGTGGCTCCGGGCCTCTGTCCGCAGGTTCTCGACATCCTGCAGCAACAGCAGGTACTTGTGTGCTAGGTCCACCTTCTGCAGCCTGTGCATGGGGCCCTCGAGCCTGCGGATGGCCTCGTCCGGGGCGTCGGAGCTCGACACGATCTGCAGGCGGATGTCGATGCTGCGCTGCAGGGACTGGAAGTCGTCGATCTGCTTCTGCAGCGAGGCCTGTCGCTGGTCGGCAGACTGGCGGGCGACCTCGAGCGCGTGGGAAGCGTCGTCGAGCTGGGCCTGGAGCTGGACGTGCTGCTCCTCGACATTGGCGAGCAGCTCGTCGAGGTTGTCCAGGTCCATCGTGGACTGGAGCTTGTCGTCTAGGTAGTCGTCTAATCGCATGTCGTCCGAGGACTGCGAGGGAAAAGACCGGAGTTGCACAGCCATGGTATACGGTGGGGGCCTTCACCCAGTGAGGTCTTGAAAGTCAGAAAGGTAGGCCGGCTGTGATGTGAGATGCACTTTCGGCTGATGTTGGTGAAGTCCACCGGTTGCTTGCTGGAAGCTACGGACCCAGGTAGGGTATTCGCACATGTAGCGGCCGACAGCTGTCTCCAACTCGGTTCCAAGGTCGGAGCTGCCACTCAGTTCCTGGCCCCACTTAATTCCGGGGCCCAACGCCCATGCAGGGGTAGAGTTCCCCGTGTCTTGGGAGACACACTGCACTGGACTGGGGGAGGAGCCGAGTATTCGATTGAATGTGTTCCGCAGCAAAGTCTAGAGACAGATATCCACTCCCCGACTCAGCTCGGTCGACCGAGTCAGTACGATAGATTCAATTGATGGTCTACCGTACGGAGTACCCGGGAGCTTGTGTTCAGGCACGGAGATGCCAGCCGTATTGTGTCTGGCTTCTTACACGAGAAGTCTCCTTGTCCCTCAACGCCTCCAACAAGGAAATCCGAGGCGTAGCTTTCGTGCGAATTTTCCTGCTGTCTGTCCTCTTTGTCTTTTCGAGATGTTTACAAGCAAGCATAGCTGACAAATGGAAGGGAAATCCTTCCAGTCTACAAGGCGGCCAACGTGGCCTCAATATGCTCCCTGGCGGCAGACACAAGGGCATGAATGTTGTCAATATTGATCCAAATGCCGTTTATTCTGCTCGGGAAATCCTGCGTTCCAGGCGTCCCAGGCCCCAGGCGGTCCGAGCCCCACGGGGCGGATATCCGAGCTTGTCGTACTTGTAACACCCCCGGGCACTAGGCGGACCGCATTAGTACTTGAATGGACCCTGCGCCTCTACCAGCAACCCGTTTCCCATTTCAAATCATTGGAAAATCTACCCAAGGTTCTCATCACTTCCGGCTGAAATTCTGGAAGAGTACATTACTGCCCAGCCTCTCAAAGGCTTGCATGTAGGGCATCTTTGACCCTCAAACTTACCTCTCTTTTTGGCGTCAGAGGACACAGACCAGGGTTCCTCCCTATTCATTCACATTCCGGACCAACCGATCGTGATAAGATGGGATGGCCATGGAGATTCCTCTCGTTGGATCAGGACGAGATAAGGCTGAGGAGGCAAACACTCGATAGATATGCTGGGTTCGCCCAACTATCAGCCTTTCTTCCCGTTGTGTTATTTGTCATCTATAGATTGGCCACGTGGGCCTTCAAGGCAGTCGAGGCCAAGAAGGGCGCCTACAATGCCATCCCGGAGTCACCATTGCGGAAAGTAAGGCGGCAGGGTCCGCTGGGAGTATGGGAATCACGATATCGTCATCTGCAGTGGTGGCTTGGGGATGATGTCGTCTTCCTCGGCCAGACCTGGGGACAGAGAGATGAGTGGGTATTTGGGCTGGGGTGGGGTTTCTGGATGGTCATCCTCAGTGTGACGGGGACAGGTGATGGTGAGGCAGCCAATATACCTGGAGCACAGAACAAGAGTGTTGACAAGAAGCAGACTATCTCCATCTCACCAAACGAACTGGTGCCATCGCAATATCTCAATTGCCTCTCCAGTACCTACTGTCGCTCAAGAGCCTCAACCCGGTTGCCTACATATTCAACTCCTCACATGAGCAAGTCAACCGTTATCACCGCGTGCTTGGCCGCATTATCTATGCCTTGCTTACGGTCCACGCGTTCCTTTACCTCAACTTCTTTATCGCCTCAGGCATACTGCTCGAGAAGCTCACTACGTCGCGAGCCGTCATCACCGGCATAGTGGGGATTTGGAGCATGACCTTTCTGAACACGACAACCCTGAGAGCGGTTCGGAACTACTCTTACAGGATATTCTTTATAGTCCATCTTACGGTGGCGATGTTGATACCGCCCCTGATTTGGTTCCATGCCCACTCGTCAAGAGTGTTCCTGGTTGAGGCACTCGTGGTCTTCCTCGCCGATATCATCACCCGGAAATTCGACACTGTCACCGCTGTCGCGAAGCTGGAGACGGTGCCAGGGACAAGCCTCGTCAAGATCACAGCGCCGATTCCCAAGAAGAAGATACACCGTTTCCAGACCCATCCTGGCTCGCATATATACCTGCAGATCCCCGCTGATGCCCGGCCATCGGATAGCCCGGCCTCGGCGGACTACCTTGTCCACGAGTTCTTGTACAACCCTTTCACGGTGGCAGATGTCGACGCGAAAGCCGGGACCTTGACACTGGTGGCGCGGCACCTCAGCGGGCCCATGACGACCACATTGAACCAGATCGCGAGCAACAATAGCCGTCACGATGCCACCAAGATCTCACTGTCGATCGAGGGTCCATATGGCGTTGCCAGCCACTTCTCAACGCTGGCCGAGGGCGAGTTCGACCGCATACTCCTGGTTTCGGGAGGTGTCGGTGCCACCTACACCGTCCCTCTCTACCGCGCTCTGGTCAAGGACAACCCGGCCGCGCAGGTCCAGCTGATCTGGGCCGTTCGCGGCGTCGGTGATGCCTCATGGGTTACATCCGAGAAGAACTTCACTGAGGACGAGGGCGTGCAGATATTCGTCACAGCTGGCGAGGACAAGCTGGGCGGCCTGGAGGGAGCTGAGGGCGAGGACGTGGAGCTGACCTCGTTGCACCAAGGCGGCCAGATGAAGCACCAGCTCATGCGTCCTAACCTCAAGAAGGTCGTGGATGATTTGTTTCAGCATGGCCAGGACGAGAGAGTGGCGGTCTTTTTCTGTGGGCCGACGGAGATGGGGCGTGATTTGAGGAATCATGTTGGCGGTTGGGTGCGGAAGGGGAGGGTGGTATTTTGGCATAGCGAGAGCTTCGGGTGGTAGCAGTAGCACTGACGAGCTTCGGTTTAATCATCAGTCAGGCTTTCTGAATTGAAAATCTCTTCGAGGTGTCGGCCTCGAGTCACTTCCAATGATCCCAGCCAATGCTGTGTACTCGCGATCTGTCGAGATATCCTTTCCTTTAATGCTCAAGTAATGATAGACGTCAAAATCCCTCGTTCCAGTCGTACAAACCCTGCCCAACGCCAGTAGCCAGCCAAAATCGCCGTAAAGGTATCAGAACAGACCGTCGCTCTTGTGTCCAGCGCCATCGTTTTCAAACTCCATTGCTCGAACTCGAAGGCGCCGCTGCTCAGTCGGCGCGTTTCTTCGGCTCTTCATCGTGCACATCATCAACGCCGTCCCAGTCATCCTGTGCATTCTCATCCCAGTTGTCAACCTGCTCCTCCAAAGACATTGTCTTGCTAGACGGGCCCTCGCCTGCCGCGCCTGACGCCTCCATGACACCGCTCTCCTGTGCGCCCACGATGCCCTCCCCGAGCTCGATGTCGCCCTCGTCTTCCGCGCCGTCAGGAACGGCCGTGTACGACTTGCGGCTCCTTTTCCTCTCCAGCATGCGCTTGTGGTACATGGAGCACAGGCCCAGCCCGGCCAAGCTGCCCACCAGGTTGGCGACGATGTCGTAGAAGTCAAAGTCGCGGCCGTTGGGCAGGAAGCCCTGCAGGAACTCGGAGCCGACGCCCAGGCATAGTGTGCACACTACCAACGTGAAGTGGAGGGTGCGGCGGCGATTGGTGTCGACGATCCAGTAGAAGACGACGGTGAGGAGAAAGAAGGTGAGGGTGTGGAGGACTTTGTCGTTGACGTAGGCTCCGACCTGGAGGGAGGTGAGGCCGGCGTAGCCTGCGAGAAGGAGCAGCAGGAAGAAGACTCCTGTCAGGTTGTCAGTGTCTGCCCAAAGATAGCCATCCGAGGGCTTGCCTGGGGAGGAGCATTGGAGCGCCGGGTGGAGGTGGAGTGGGGAGAGGAGCTTCTGAGCTCAGCTCCAGCTGCTTACGGACCTGCGAATGGGAGTCGTATCCTCATCTCTGGGAAGCTTTTATACAGATGAGCGAATCATAAATGATCTGCGGCGATAATCATGGCTTTTAAAGAGAATCCCGCTTGAATCTGAGACTGGGGGGTGGGGTGGGCTGTCCAGTGCTTGGAGTTTGAGCATTGGAGGTTTGCGATACGCAACGAGTTCCAGGATGAGGTGGCCTGGAGCTTGCTTGCCTGGTGCCCGCCCACTCAGCTCCTAGGCCACCTGGCAGCCCTGGGCGCCCGAGCCCCACACGGCCCAGGTGCGACCGCGCTGTCGGGCCATCCCCACTCATCCGGACGCCATGTGGACGCGGTTCGCAGCATATGGTCCAAGGAGCTCCGAAGAGGGGGGAGGCGTTCTTCTGTATACTGGAGCTTCGAGTAGGATATCAGATACTCTCGGATTACGTATCCCCGTCGTACAATATGTAAGGCGATCATCATCCCCATCTGCACTCATGTAGAATGACATATATTACGACTATTCATCCCTATACCCATCCATATGCGTCCAGTACCAATTATGTGCATGTGCCATGCGGATGTTCTCTGGCAACGCGTGGTGCTGCGCCGCTAATGCCATACTCCCCAATGTCAGCTTCGTATACGGTTCCTGCCAGCAGTTTCCAACACAAGAATTGATTAATACAGAATGATACAATTGAAATAACAGACCAGATCTAACTCACTGCTTTTGATATAGAATCGAACCATGATGGCGCTATGTTCCCGCTCTCCAAATACCAACTGCTTCCGGGAGGGATCACATAAGCGGGCGCGATTATGTAAGGCACCCAGGAGGTGAGGTACACCCAGAATAACGTAGGATGTGATGCTGAGCAACTCGATGCAAGAAGTGCAAAAGCGAACTGTGGGAATACTGGAAATGGAGGGGACCGGACTAGATAGCATCTTTGCACGAGCCCACAGCTGCCCACATCTGCGCAGTGTGCCCCGTAGCCTCGTCAAACAGAGGCAGAGGTACCCGGTGACGCTCCTTGGGCGCCGAGGCCCACACTCCCGTCGCGCGACGGTACTTGCTCCACCCAAAACGGGACATGCGCTCTCCAGACACAACGTCAATCCATCACGTCCACGACCATCGCCCGTCGCAATTCCATCACCTCCTCCACCACAGCACCCCGAACCATCCTGCACTCCCTCCTCCCCATCTATGTCAATGACGCGCTATCACCCGGTGCCCATCTAGTCAACCGACTCCGACCGGAAGGCGGTGGAATTCACTTCGACCCCCGGCGCATGGGGTGTCCGGCCGTGCAATTGTCCTGTCCATCCCCCAGGGGCCAATATGTCCTTGCATCAATCCCAGAATGGCTGGCCGACGCCCGCTGGCAGCCAGGGAAACGGAATCAGGATGAATCAGCCCCCTTCCGATGGCTCGTCGCGATCCCAGAACGATGCGACTTTGTTGATGCCTGAGGCATCAGACAACCACGACGAGGACCATCGACGCGCCCACTTCGCCAGTCTCTTTCGAAAAACCGACGCCAGGATCGCTGCGCTCTTTTCCGATGATGGCGATGTTGATACCGCTGCAATCGAGTCCCTGAAGCGCCCTCCCACCGCTGACGACTCCTTCAACCTGCCGCCCCCTACCACCGACCATGCCCCCATACACCCACCCCCCCTGAAAAAGGCGAAGCGGGTAATTGACGAGGACGACTATGGCGACGATGACGATGACGATGAAGAAGAGGAAAATAATGCCGACAGTGGTTCGGCGCCGCCAAAGTCGCAGACTGCTGCAAATGCCGCCGCCGCCAAGACATATCTCTCCCCATCCAAGTCCGGGAGCTCTCCTGTCCACTCCGTCTCTTCTCCCGGCAAGAACGGCGACAAGTCCAAAGAAGATGGCGCGTCGCAGGACCACGCGAGGTCGTCTGAAGATGCGCGCAAGGAACTGGAAGAGGCTCGCAATGCAACCGAGGAGGCGGCCAAGCGCAGCTTCCACACACTGTTTCATACCCTTGAAAATGATCGTACCGCCATGTTGGAGCAGCAGCAATTGGAAGAATCTGAAAAGCAGATCCAGGCCGAGATGGACAAAAACGGCGGCAGCTCCTCGAACGAGGGCTCTGGCCAGGCCCATGGATCCCTCAGCAGCGCCAACCTCGGCGCCTCGAGCCTGACTCTGAAGCATCTCATCGCCAGGATAGACATGAAGCGCAGTCAGGTCCAGGCAACCGACCAGGAACTGCGCAGTCTGATGAATGAGGTCAGGAAGAATCGGTCAAAATGGGCGAGCGAAGACAATGTTGGTCAAGAGGAGCTTTATGAGGCTTTGGAGAAGGTTCTCAGTGAATTGAAGGCGCACACGGAGTACTCGACACCGTTCTTGCAAAAAGTGAGCAAGAGGGATGCGCCGGACTACTACAGCGGTAGGCAGCACTTAACCCGCCCGAAGAGACTTGCGCAAGCACTGATCACTCCCACAGTCATCAAGACACCTATGGATCTTGGCACCATGACGAAGAAGCTCAAACAGCTTCAGTACAAATCCAAAGCCGACTTTGTGACGGACCTCAGCCTGATCTGGGATAATTGTCTGCGATATAATCAAAACTTGAACAATCACCTCCCCCGCATGGCTAACGGCATGCGCAAGGAGGCTGACAAGCTCACTCCCTTGATCCCTGACCTGGTCATCAGACCTCGCGCCGAAGTCGAGGCTGAAGAGCGGCGCAAGCAGAATGGTGGCGAAGACGACGCGGGCGATGATAGTGACGACGAGCCCATCATAACCTCGCGTGGCCGTAGCGGCGCCACAAAAGGCGCCACGAAATCCAGGAAGGCCCCTTCAGACCAGAAGGAAGGAACGCCAAACAACGACACTAAGCCAATACTGCAGCTCAACGGGATCCTAGCCAAGTCCGGCCGAGAAGGTTCCGAGATGGGCGAGGGCAGTAATGGATTCGGGACCCCACCAGTCGGCTCTTTCACGCCTCTGGGCCAGCATGGCCAGTCCGGCATTGGCAGCAATGCCGACGCCATGGAGATTGACGGCCCATCTTTGAGCGGCATGGCCCTTGACCACGCGCTGGGCGAAGCTGCCGAGCAGGATATTGAGGACGAAGAGTACAAGATATGGAAACAAGTAACGAAGAAAGATCGTGCCTTGGCCGCCCGAGAGCGCTACAAGCTGTTCAAGGGCAACAAGCTCCACATTGACGAGCCAGCACTTCTGAGAACTAAAGCCGGTATGCGACGCGTGCTTCGAAGCCAAAAACAAGCAGAGTCTGCTGGTATCCATGCTGCACCGGGCGGCGACTCATCAGGTATCGCTGCAAAGGATTCAGCAAAGCCAATAGAAACCCTGGCCGAGGGTATGGAAGATGAAGAAGAGCGTGCCGTTCCTGATTACTACGAGACAAATCATCTCGTGCCTGACGTTCCGCCCAAGCTGCAATGGGTCGAGGACGACGAGGGCCAGGTGATAAACCAGCACGAAGATGTCCTGCGAATGGTGCCACGAGGCTTCTTCGTCGCCCCTCCGAGCATTCTTACGAAGAAGTTCGATGGAAACCTCCGGCAGCTGCAGGAGACCAGGAAGGTCGTCTCCAAGATTGGCGTCATCAAGCAGATGCAGATACAGTCACAGGTCTACGCGAACCAGTTCCCCAAATACGAGCCTGAGCCCTTCGTGGAGGCTGACATCGAACCTCATTTCGTTGCCGGCGACGCGCCTGTTTTGGCGCCTGGTGTCTGCAAATCGGCTTTGCAGCGTTCGGTGGCCAAGATCTTCTATCACGCAGGGTTCGAGGAACTGCAGCCGTCTGCGATCGATGTGGTTGCAGACATCGCCGGGGATTATTTCGAGAAGCTCATCCGCACTTTCAACGTCTACCAGGAAGCCGAGAAGAAGAACGCCACAGGTGTGTATGCCGAGCGCGGGGCCAAATTTCAACCGCGCTTCACACAAGAAGAGGTCATCCTCCACACTCTGAGCGAGAGCGGTCACAGCCTGGAGACGCTGGAGGGTTACGCGAAGGATGATGTTGACAGACTTGGCACCAAGCTCGGAACAATGCATGAGCGCATGAAGTCCCATCTCGCAGACTTACTTCGGCCAGCACTCAACGACGTCGGGCCAGACGGCGCTGGAGCTTTCAAGGATGGCAGCGAACAATTCGTTGGCGGTGACTTCGCTGAAGAGCTTGGTGAAGACTTCTTTGGTTTCAAGGCCCTTGGTCTTGACAGAGAGCTCGGTCTGGAGATGATGTCGGTGCCTCTGCATCTACTCCAGACTCGTGTCCGCAACACGTTCCAGTCCCAGGCGCAAACCGTGGACGCTGAGATCCACGACGTCTTTGAGCAACTTCCTCCTGCAGACCCGGTCACAAAGGACAACATTCAAGACCAGATCGGGCTTGTCAAGAACTTCTTCCTCGCCAAGTTGCATGCTAATGGCGATCAACCTTTGGTAGAGGATGAGGATCTGCCGGTCAAGCAGAAGAGGCCTCGCCCTCGCCTTGGCGCAACTGGAAAGATTGTGTCGCCTCAGAAACGCCCGCCAAAGGAACAGATCGCGCTGGCCAAGAAGAAGAAGAAGCTCGAGGCTGGTAAAGCCCAAGTTACCGATCCCAAGCCTGGCGGTCCCAACTCGACGCCTGAAAAGAGCAAGAAGCTGGGCAAAAACATTCCCGCGCTGCCCAATGGAGCCCCCAACTCCATCCAAGCCCCGTCAATGGAACGTGTTGACAGCTTGCAAAGCCAGGGCGTTGCGAGCAGCCCGCCCGGCGATATCAAGGATGAGGCTGTCGGTATGCTGAGTCCGGAGAGTAATGAGCAGTAGGCGTGCCAACATCCGGAGCTCAAAGAACCACGACACAACTTGCGCCATAGAGGCTCATCATGACTTCACAGCAACAATGGTCTTGACAGCAGCTTTATTCTATATACCCTCATTCATTTCCCTTCCTTAGCTTCCCATGTTACTGGGCAGGACCGGCGATTGACCTTCAATACTTGGAAATCTCGGCGATCGACGCCAGAAGAAGCCCTGGACAGATTTCAGACCTTTCCAAGCTCGTCAATGCCTGACAGAACGGGACCTTCCCAACTATCCACACTCACTGATGCAGACCAGATCGGCGGGCAGATCTGGCTTAGAGCATCTCGCACAAACAACACCGCCATCTGGGCTTAACGGAGCCTCACTGCCACACCAGGTTTTACATCGATTACTGCCCGTCAGCGTCCTCAGCCTTAAACATAATCATGATGACATCCACAATCAGCAACGCTTCACCTGGAACAACTTTGGCTCTCTCTTTTGCTTTTCAACCGGCGTTCGGGAGATACACTGCATCGAAATCAAGGGAAATTAAAAGGTTGGGCAGGTCACAATATCCTTTGCAGGACGAAACGAAAAGGGGACAGATTGATGGCTTGTTTTTGGGGGTTGTGCCACCTTCTCCCACGCCTGCATGCCCACCCTCAAAAAGAGATACCTACCTCATTTGATAGGTTTTTTGCGCTTCTCAATCAGGCCATCCCGGCCTTGGACGTTATCTGTACTTAAGAGTTTTAGACGGCGATGTATTTGGTGGCAGGGACTGTATGTGCGATGCGGAGGTCTATTTGCGGCGGGCTCTCTCTGCGCCTCCTTGTCCTGAACGCAGTCCTGGTTCGGTTGATGACTGGCTCAACTGTTGGTATAACTTCCCATGGGCTGCTTTGTCTGGCAGGAGAATCCTTTTGATTGGTGCCAGCTTCGACAGCTGGGCTCTGTTGATGGATTGGGCGGAGGCTTCTTCGTGGTACGTGCCTTCGAGGTGGAATCGGTTCGCTGGGCAATGATTATGGAGTATGGTCGGCAACAGACCTGGGTCTGTGGCTGCTGGCAGAAGGCAGATACGTAGTAGATACCATTAAATACTTGAGCTCTTTGCCTGAATAGCCTCGCCGACGTGACCGCTCGGGTTCAAGGCCCCTGACAGTGGCCCAATCAACCGTGACGCCGTAGTCAAGCACTTCCCGGCTAGAGGTGTTTGTTCATGGAGGCATCTTGGCCATACGCTCTGACCACCATCTGCCTGGCTCCTTGGTTTCTGTGTTGCCTCGCAGCCTGTGCATGTAGTTAATCGTGACTGTTTTATGCTGAAATCGTCGGTCTCGAACCTTCATTTCCTGATAGATGATTCCAGATGTAGTGGTCTCCAAAAGCCTTTGGCTCCCAGAATGGAAGAACGAATCATGGAGTCAGCCACCATCTATGCTACAACGAGCCCATACGTCTCCAAGCTGATCGTACTCGTCGTTCCTCGCCATTGCGGGTCTCGGTATGCCCGGAAGCTAGACCTTGCCGGAGTCCATTATTACTGAGGCCCATCGTGACGTCAAGATGAATGGTGTCCACAGTCACGCTGTGAGTTGCAACACGTGGTTTGGAATTCAAGAGCACCTCTCAGTTGCATAGTCTTAATCTAAGAAACTACTTCTATTCCAACAAGTGCTTTGTCTATCACCTACAGACCGCAACCGTTACCATTGACTGAGCACGCATTTCACGACTACTGAATAGCCTGATTGTGTGCTTGAGAGTATCGAGTCTGTTCGGGACCTTACACGTTCCTCAGTCGTTATCATGTCTTCCAAAGCTGCCGCATCTGACCGAGATCCTCAAGCCCCTGTTCCAAGCCAGGAGGTCTTTGGTCCTACAATAAAAGCTGACCGAGAGGACCTCGTTATCCCAAATATTAGCTACGGTCTGCCCTTTGACAAGGCCATCGTGAACCATGTGGGACCGGAAGCCAAAGTGTACGTGCTTGCCAGCAAGACACTCTCGGAGACAACCGACAGCCTCGATCGCCTCAAGGCAGCTCTCGGGACCCGCATGAAGGGCGTAAGGGTCGGGATGACACCTCACACAATCTTCCAAGAGTGTCTGGAAGTGACAGAAGAAGCCAGGAAGGCCGCAGCTGATACCATCGTCACCCTCGGGGCAGGGTCGCTATCCGACGCAGCCAAGTTCGTGTGCAAGGCCCTGAACAACGACATCACCACAATCACCCAGGTTGAAGAGCACACGGTAAACGTCAAGGACGGTAAATGGGTGGGCCTGCAGGGCCACAACCCGCCCACCGCCAATCTCATCTTCATCCCGACCTCTCTCTCGGCAGGCGAGCACACGCCCTTCAGCGGGGTCACGGACGGCGAGACCAAGCAGAAGTACCAGATCATGGCGGCGCAGGCGAGCGTCACCATCTACGACCCGTGGCTGGCGCAGACGACGCCGGAGCAGGTCTGGCTTCAGTCAGGGGTGCGCGGCATCGACCACGCCGTCGAGTCGGTGCTCTGGGGCCACGCGTTCCCGGAGGTGTACGATGCCTGCCTCAGGGGGCTGAGGCTCCTCGTCCCGGGCCTGCTCGACAGCCACGGCGGCAGGGACAGCGCCGAGGCACGCCTGAACTGTCAGCTCGGGGCGGCCCTGGCGATCCTCCCTATCGCGTGGGGCGTGCCTGCGGGGGCGAGCCATGGTATCGGACATATGATGGGTCCGATGGGCGTTGGGCATGGAGAGACGAGCTGCATACTGCTACCGGCGGTGTGTAAGTATAATGCAAAGGTCACTGAGGAGAAGCAAGCAAGGATAAGAGAGGTCCTTTGGGATATTCCAATTTGCTGGGAGTTGTTCCCTAGCAAAGGCCTGCGTAAGGATCAAGCTGACCTGGGGGATTTGCTGGACGCGGTAGTCCGAGCACTAGGGATGCCCAGAACACTCAAGGAGAAGGGAATCACTGGCGAGAAGGTGCACGAGCTGGCTCGGATGAGTCTGAAAGACACATGGCTTGCAACAAATCCGGTTCCGCTGACAACTGAGGAGGAGGTTTTGAAGGTTCTGGATATGGTAAGGGAATAAGTAGAGGGCAGATGATCTACATTTGACACTTTATCGACAAGTTGAAGCTTTAATAGATTCTGTCTATGATTAGGCAAAAGCCGCGAAGCTTTTTGAAGTGTATTACTATGTTCCCTGGCTTTCTGAACTCCTTGGTTCTCGACCACAAGAGAAAGGGATAACTTAGGAGGGACTCACTTGTCAGGCAGCTTCCTGAGTGTGGACTCTGAATGATTGAGCATAGTTACTAAAGATGACTGGTGCTCCTCATCTAAATGATGTTTATCAAGAAGTCGGAGATTCACACCTACAGAAACGGAGAGTACACCAGTACATGAGTGCAAATAGACCCAAGGTAGAAAGAACTTCATCCAAACCACGCCCAACCACAACTCCCACACCTAACACATAAACCTAACACCTATTACCTATACCCACTACCTAGACCTACTACCTACACTAACTACCCATAAGGTGTAGGGTAGCTTTAGGAAAGTTAGTCTTAAGTGTTTAAATAGGGCCTGGGTGATATACTGATGTGTCCTCCGTTTTTGACAGTGCAAATCTTTGATTTCTTTATCTATGCCATCAAAGTGTAAAGGCTCCATTTGGATCTCCAAATAGTGTACAAGTTATTCTTATCTTCCTTTCCCCCTATTTTGGCTTCATATTTGGAATGAGGCACACCAGTTTCCCTAAGTCCAACAACAGTCAGACCTTCATGCAACGCTTTCTTCACATGACCAAATTCCTCCAACAGTGCCCTCAACGTGACCATTGATGGTCTCGATAGGCTCAGTGGCCTGGATAATCTTCTGTTGGGTGACGGAGCCGGAAGCACGCTTACGCTTTCCAAGAACTCGAGACTGTATTTGTGGTTTGCAGGTTAGCTTCAGATTCTAACTGTAAAACTGCTGTCGCAAACTCTGTATGGGTCACGATAGACTTACAAAGTCGGACTGGCCAGTCACATCCACACCGGCTCCAGTGTCGCCCGCCGCCGCCTCCAGCCTCAGGGACCTCTTCTCTCTCAAGGGGAAGGTAGCCGTCGTCACCGGTGCCTCCACAGTGGCAAGACCATTGTTGACTTCATGCGAGGCCTTCGACCACCTCTCCCTCCTTCTCTTCGCTCTGAATTGCTTGTGGATGTAACTGAACCATCTGCCATTGGTGGAGTTCCACAAGTTCGCCCAAGTACAATGGATCGAGTTGTTGGGGCGGTGCATGCGATTCACTATGGCGAAGTTGCTCAGGCCTTCGATCTTGTATCTGATCAAGTCTCGGATGTCGGGATCAGTCCAAGGTCGGTTTGGCTCGGTGGTGATCGGGGTACTGGTGGCAGCACCAGTGTTGGCGGCCGGGGCGGGTGGCTGCGTTTGCTCGCTAGCCTCGTGGGCCTCCTCATCTTCCTCATCCTCATCGCTCTCGTCACTACCGTTGCTCTCATCTGACTGCTCGTCCTCCCCGTCCAGCCCGCCCTCGACCTCTCTCATCTTCTTCTCGATGTAATCCTTCCAGCTGGAGTTGGGTTTGCCCACAAGGCGCCACTGGTTTTTGATCGAGGAGACAGAGCGGCCAAAATGTTCCGCTATGGCCGGAATTGCCTCGCCTGCCATCTTCCGATCGATGATCTCTTGGATCTCGGGTTTGGTCCAAACAAGCCCGTTGTTTTTAGGGGCAGCGCCACCCATCGTGGCCGAGGTGGGCGGCTGCAGGGTCTTCTCCTCCTCCTCCCGACCCCCCTCGTTGTTCTCCCCGGTGTCTCTGTCCTCATACAGACGCAGGTGGTAAGCGCTCAGGGGTACCGGATCTCCCGCATCCTCGTACATGCTGGGAATAAGCGCCATGCTGGCCATGCCCTGGACGACAGTGTAAAACCAGCGCTTGTTGATGTTGTACTTTTCGGCGACGACGACTGCGGCGTCGCAGACCACCTCGAGATATGCTGCGCTCTTGTTTTGAGATTTCTGGGCAATGGGAAGGAACATCTTGATTTTCTCGCTTAGCTTGACTTTCGTCTCTTGGTCAAGGTCGGGCGATCCCCAACTGTGCTCTGCTATCAGGAGATGATAGTTCAGCGCCTGGATGCTCGCGACATGGGCGATGTACATAAGTGACTGGTGGTCCATGATCCAATGTGGTGAATTGGCTGGTGATGACTGAGAGCGGGCACTTAGGTAGAAGTATTGGCAGCGACTGACTGTCGATAACCTTGCAAAAGGGCAGGGATTGTCAATCAAGAACGAGCAGATGTTGCCAAAGACTGTCGTCAAAAAATATCATGTCGTCATGTGCTGTGGGATAGGATAACCTCCTGTGGGATAGTCTCTCATGGGATAGTCTCCGATGGGATACCCTCCGATGGGATACCCTCCAACTGGAGATCTTCCAGTCGCAATTCGCAAGGGCGTAGGTCGCGGCCAAAACTGTTCATTGGTGATAATGAAAAGATGGGGGATGGGTGGTTGGTTGATGCACGGTTGAAGGCAAACTGGGCAGTAGAAATGATCTCGTGGAGTCGTTGCTTAAGTTCAGACGGCGCTGAATCAAAGTGAATGGTAGGTCACGGTGCTGATCCCTGGGGACAAACGCGACTGTCATCTTTTTACCACTCTTACCAGGGAGAGCCCCTCCATGGTTGTAGTGAATCAAATCCCTTCACTGGTAGGGATATTTGGTACGCCACCTTGGGTCTTGTGGTCTTGGGTGCCTTTCAGTCCGCCACATTTAATCACCAGTTCCCCCACCCCGCCCAAGATCTCTTCTGACCCTCCATGCTCTAGATCCAACCACCCTTTTCTGACCTCCGTGGAGGCTCTCAACCCAAGGAATTTCTCCTGTGAGCCCTTCTCCCGCAAGGTCGACCTCGTCTAATAAGCTTCTGTCGTTGATGTCCTCGCCCCGTTGAGAGGCACGGTTATAGTGGTCTTCAGTATATGCCCATGTCGGAGCATCAAACTTCCCTGAGACAAGAACTAGCTCTTTCCCTGCCAACTCACTTGGAGAAATTGGTGATACCAGAGCAATGAGGGCCTGCTGAACATCAATACCACGGACGAGGGCCAGACCGATACAGTGGGAAAATTGGGGCCGGAGGGCTGTTCCGGAGCGTATGTAGGGGATCCTCTCCGGGGTTTGCCGTATGTAGCGTTGTAGTTCTGTGGGTTGCTTGCTGGTTGGCTCTTCTGACTCTTCGTCCGGTGCCACCCCGTTGTGGGCCTGCGTGTTGTTGCAGAATGCCCTGCGGTCTTGGATCTCAACGATTGCGACGATGGTGCCGTCTATGGAGTCGGCAAGTAGCTCTGGCCCTGGCTGGTATCCGTAACATACCACGCCGAGGATCCCACTACCAGTTCCACCATAATTCAGTAGCAATGGTGGATTAGACGTGAGTGGCTTGGGGTCCCATCGAATGGCAGTGCCTCGGCTCAGTTCAGGGTCCACGTGGAAGTAAGACATTGTTTGCATTTGTCGCAGGTGTAATGCCGTTCTGGAAGTATACTCGCTGGACTGGGAGGGAAGTGATGTGAATGTGATGCTTTCACAAGCTGACTTCAACCCTTCGACGGTGTCTTCTGGACCGTCCTCAGACATGTATATGACCTCAGTTGGACGAACTTTGGTAATGAGATCCATTAATAGACCGAGGCCGGTGCCTTGTATCCAGCCCGGGGTGTTGATAAGTAAGGGCCAGCTCCTATGAGAGGACTGATAGCAGTTGTAGAGGTCCATAACACATTCCTGGTAGTGCTCTATATCTGATGCCGGAGTGACGGATGCTAATGCGTGTGACCTGGGTAAGGACCTTTTGTTGACAAGACTTGGATGCCCAAAGGGAGGCGTCAGATTTGGTTCCTCAATGTGGACAAGAGAGATAACGCCTGGTGGTGAAAACTCAGGCTGACCAGGGTCGATATCTAGGAGGGCAATGCCAGGCCAGACTCGCTGCTTGTTGCTGCCTATCCCCGTCACCAATCTGTTGGCCAGGAGTCGAGAGAAGGTGGACTTTCCTGAGGATTTTGGACCGCACACGAGGACAACCGGGGGCTTTTGTCCCCTTTCCTTGGAAAGATCGGCAACCATCTTATTCCATTCTGCTGGTGATTTGAGATCCTGCAGTATGGCCTTCTTAGGACCATCTGCCGAGCTTGAAAGAATCTGATATGTGTGTTTTGTGCTGTTCTCTGTTTGGCCGACCTCATTCCAAAGGACGCCAAATAGAGGTGATAGCTTCTCTAATTTCCTCAGCCCTTGGGCGCCTTGGTGATTGTGAAGCTCAATCACAGACTGCTCAGTACATCTCAACACAGGCAGGGCATGGCAGTGAGGTGCGTGAACCCAGTGGATTGTCTGAGAAGAAAGCAGAGTAGCACCAGCGATCCTTGCCTCACCGCTCTTGACCCTGATGCCATAGCTGCCCAGGATCACCAGGCGCTATTTCCCGGTCAGCGAGCTGTACTTTGAAATGGACTGGCTTGAGGGCTGACATACCTCTCCATCCGGGAAGTTCAGGACAGAAACACTATTCTTTTTGACCTGGAGGTTGTTTTTGGTGGGCTTAAAGGATGACAGCTGGACCACCTTTCGCTTGGGAGGCTCCTCAGCAGGCTCGGGAGTCTGCAGGCTTTGCTCACAGTCAATATCCGGGTTGTGTCTTTGACCTTGATGATGGCAGGATGATGGTGCACATACCCATCGCCTCCAGCCGGTATCTCTGCACCCTCTAGCAGCAGCCTCTCAAATGCGCCAGAAACCTTGCTTCCTGCTTCTGGGTTCTCACCAGACGCTTTGTTGCTGTCCTCGTTGATCTGCCCATTGCCTTCTGGGGGAGCAGATGATGCAGGAGAAGCGGCCTGCCTCTCGAGCAGTCTCTTTTTCAGGGCAGCGGCACTCAGCACTGCAGGATGGTCAGGTCAAGTCAGCTACACATTGACATTGTGTGGGGCATCCGGTCTCGCGCTCCGGAACAGACAGAACCTACTCTGTGTGCCTTGGCCGACCTCAAGCTTTCTCTTCTTACTCGATGACATGCTGGAAGTGCTGGTGTTGCAACAAATTCATAAGGACTTCTTAATCATCTTGTGCGCATCACTCCCATGACAACCTCACCACCGTCGTCTCACCCACAAATTGGACTTGAAGTGCGAGTTTGAGTGACCTCGGCCGGCCCAGTCGCCCATTGTGGGGTGAATTGGCTCCAGCGGACCTAACATGGCACTTGAAAGCTCCCTGTAAGTCAGCGCTGGGCCCAATCACTAGCACTAGCTGCACCCCACCACGCCACTTCGACCCTGCCAAAGTTCGTCTTGAAGGTTTCCATTTGGAGACGCGACTTTTTGGGCATCCCAGAAGAAACTTTTGCAAAAACTTCAACGATCACACATCACGCTCACACGCGAAACACGCGACCTTTCGTGTGTCTCTTCTCTTCCACCGCGTGCTTCCTACACAATTGGCACACATTGCCCTACAATATTCAGCTTTCCACCGTCTGTGAAGCGTGCTGAAAACCTCCATCTTCCCAGCGCACCCCACTCGAGGCGACGAAGCCAAATCCTGCGCTCGGTCGCTCAGCAATCGCAATTCTACCCACAGCTCGTTGACTCAGTTCGACGCACCATGGCTGGCGCCAAGGCTCCCCCAGGCAGCTTGCGCAACCATGCCTCGACCGCTAGCAAGGCCTCCAAAGGCGGCGTCTTTGGTACTCAACCGTCTGCGCCCAAGCTGAAGCCGAACACCTTCACTGGCAGCGATGACAGCGACAGCGACAGCGATAGCTCCAGCAGCAGCTCCGATTCAGACGGCAGCGACGAGAAACAGATCAAACAGACCCCTCTGCCCAAGCAGAAGGCGGATTTCACAAAGGCGACACCTGCAAAGAGCCCGACGGTCAACGGCCTGAAGGCGTCAATCAAAAAGGAACAGCCCAGCAAGATCATAAAGAAGGAAGCCACTAGCTCTTCAGCATCATCTGAGAGTGGCAGCGGAAGCGGAAGCGGAAGCGACAGTGATGGCGACAGTAACGGCGACAGCGCGTCTAGTAGCGACGAGGACCCTACAAAAGCCGTCGCAAAAGGCGAGGAGGTCAAGAAGGGCAATAAGCCCAAGCCCGAGACCAAAACTGCGACCAAAACAGGCAAGACGGAAGCGCCACCAAAGTCCAAGGCGAAGGCTGTCAAGCAGGCCACTCCATCTGAGTCTGAATCCGGTTCTGAGTCTAGCTCACAAGCAAGCTCGGATGAGGATGAGAGTGAGGGAGAGAGTGAGAGCGAGGAGGACAGTGAGGAAAGTGAGGACCCGGAGGCTCAAATTCAGCAGCAAATCAAGGACGATGTCAAGTCTGCAAAGGCCAACAAGGCTCGAGATCCCCCGTCATCCTCCAAGATCGAGGCCAGCAACAAGAAGGCCAAGATCTCTAAAGCATCTGTTCTCCAAGATGTTGACGGCGACATTGAGATGGCGGACCAATCGACTGCCCTGACCAATGGTGGTGCTCCCACCAAGGTGTAAGTTTTGATCACCAGCATGGCACAGCCAGAAAACTAACAGATATCACAGTGGCTCTGTTCCCGAGTTTGTGGCACCCGATTTCCATTTGCGCAAGCTCGACGGCAGCATCGGCGCTTCTGAGGTCGCTGGCTTTTTCGAGAAGGCCAAGATGGAAGGCAAGCAGGTCTGGTACATCACTGCGCCAGCTTCTCTTCCTGTCACCGTCGTGCAAGACTTGACCATCCCGATGGATTCAGCTCATCAGGGCCTTCCCGTACTCACCCACAGTGGAGATGACTACCGTCTGGCCTTTGATGATCCTTCGGCTGCCTCGTCATTCAGACTTCTCATCCCTAACAAGAAGGGACAGGAGTACTCCGAACGTAAGCATCAGCTTTCTGTGAGACTTCTGTACATGACTGACCATGGATTAGTTGGCCGGCCTGTCGATCAGACAGTGCATTTCACTCGCAGCGAAACCTTCCTGCCTGAGGGTCCCGCCAGCGTTACTACAACCCAGACAGTTTCAAAGACTACGAGACCAGCTCGGCCTCAACCCGAGGGACTTCGTGCTAGATACACTCCTCTGGGCGTGCCGGCCTCGAAGAAAACACTGAATCCCATTGCGAGCTCGGAGGAGAACAAATCTGTTGCAAATGTTGCATCTCAAGAGGCAACAGCGATCAGCACTCCCAAATCCAGCTCCAAAAAGAAGCGCAAGCATGACGGTGAGAACGGGCCTGTGGCAACCCCTGCTACCAAGGACTCCAGCAAGAGTGCCAGCGCTGAGAAGTCCACAAAGAAACAGAAGATCATCAGAGAGCATGAGCATATCACCGATGACCAAGCCGGCCGGAAGGAGACGCCAATACCTCTGCCTCCTCACCTCAGCGTTGGTTCCAGCTCCGGTACCAACTCCTCCAGCCTGAGGGCTGCCTCAGCAGTGCCCCCGGCGACACAACCTGCCCCTGTTCGGAAGCCATCTGAGTCTCCAGGAGGTCGACTGCCATCCACACAGCTCCCATCCAAGCAGACGCCCATTCCAATCCCGGTGCCGATGAAGATGAGCAGCTCTGTAGGCACCCCTGATGCGAAGGCGCGGGGGGGCAAAGAGCGGAAAGAGAAGAAGAGGAGCAAGTCGCAATTGCCCAGTGTCGACAAGGTGGTCGAGTCCTCCGGCGAGACGGCCGCAACAAACTCGCCTGAGAAGTCTGCAAAGTCTCCTGAGAGGAGTGCAAGAACGCCCAAGAAGAAGACACCTGTCTTACCTCCCCGTCACGATAGCAGGGGAAAGCCAACTTGAAGACCATGACGGTGAATAGGGAGCCGCCGTATGCCTGTTCCCTTAATAGAGCCGTCGAGTTATCTCGCACATTAAACTCTCCGAACTCCTCACTGTGATGGCAAGTCGCCATTGTGGGACAAGGTGTGCAATCTGCCTTATTGCGCACTGGCTAGAAAAAATCCGGCCGGAAATACCTAGTTTGCAAAGACAAGCGGAAAACTGGAATTGCTTTTAAGGGTGGGTGCATAAGAACAGCAGCTCACGATGGGCATAGTCATTTCTGTGCAGATGGTTTGCACTGATCGTTCTCACAAGTGAGACCTGGATACTAAAGGTCATCTGAACGCGCTTCTCGGTGCTTTTATCTTTGCGTTTTATCAAGGAGGACCTGCATATGCCTGTTCTTTCCTGAGCAGCGCGGCGTTGTAGGAATAGCTAGCTCATTTCTTTCGGCCTCGCAAGAGAGGCCGACCACATCGGAATTAATCGCTACCGCACTGTGAGACGGTATCAACGACTAGAATCAAGCAGTGTGTGCTTCGTGATATTTTGTCCGCACTCCCGCCTTACGCATGCAGCATCCCTCTCATTTTTGAATCAAAGCCTGTTGAGTATTCAGATACGTTAAATACTACCTGAAATGGTCCTTCTGTGCGAGCTGTAGACGTAGCAGTATGTCTTCTACGCTAGGTGTAGACGCTCCTGTACCTCGTGGAAGTCGTCCCAGCTGTTTTGGTTGACACCAGGCGTTTTCTCCGAGCTGCATTGAGTTAGACTGATTCATCCTGCTCAGCAATGCGGCAGTCATGGTCAAAACCACAGTCTGAGGAACAATCATTCTCAGGTCTTTTTGTGACAGCTCGTCACTGACGCACGCATGTGAACCATTGTGTTGGGTTTTATTGGACTATTCTGAAAAGGCACAAACAGTATGTATCGACAGGGGTTAGGTGACCATGTGGGTCAGATGGGGCCAGGATGTGCGCCCATTGGCCTAAGCGTGCTTGGTCATCGCCGGCCTGCCTGCCGGTAGACCGAGCAGGTTCGACTTTAGGTCTGAAATTCTAACAACTTCAAGCAGGGGTCCAGATTTCCGCCACTACATCTCTAAACCCTCTCAACAGCCGCCACGATGCCTCAGAACGAGTACATGGACAGATGGCGACGCCTTCATGGCAAACGGTAACCAATATTCAACACCTCCATCCGTTCTCGATTCAATTACTGATCCGCCTTTGCCAATTGCAGTCTCGACCACGAAGAGCGTGCGCGCAAGAAGGCCGCTCGTGAGGGCCATGATGCCTCCGAAAAGGCCCAGAACCTGCGCGGTCTGCGCGCGAAGATGTACGCCGAGAAGCGACACAAGGAGAAGATCCAGATGCGCAAGCAGATCAAGGCCCACGAGGAGCGCAACGTGAAGGCTGCCGCCCCCGACAACGACCCTGCCAACCCTGTGCCCGCCTACCTGCTTGATCGAAACAACCCTACCTCCGCAAAGGCTCTCAGTTCGGCCATTAAGAACAAGCGCGCCGAGAAAGCCGCGCGCTTCGCCGTGCCCTTACCCAAGGTCAGGGGAATATCCGAGGAGGAGATGTTCAAGGTCATCAACACCGGCAAGAAGACGCAGAAGAAGGGATGGAAGCGGATGGTCACGAAGCCCACCTTTGTCGGCCCAGACTTCACACGTATGTGCCCCTCTACGCCTCTTGTGCTCGGCCCCTGGGCTCCCGTGACCCAGACTGATCGATTACATTCCAGGGAGGCCTGTCAAATACGAGCGGTTCATACGTCCCATGGGATTGCGTGAGTACCACTCTTCTCCTGCTACAGTTCCCCGATCTTTGTCCTTTCGATTGTTCCAGAATGTATCACTTTAGGATCCGTAGCAGGTGACTAACAGGTACTAGGCCACAAATATGTCAATCTTACGCAGTAAGTCCCATTCTTCTCCTTATACGGTTCCCCGACCGCCATGTTTTGGGATGTTCCAAAACACGCCACTTCGGCATCTGTGAAGTGTGTCTTCTTCAGTGGAAGGTCTTTGTCCGACAGTCCTGAATCTTGGAAGAGCTTCATAGCCAGCAGGTGACTAACACGTAGAAGCCCTCAACTCGGCGTTACCATCAAGGCACCAATTCTCTCTGGTAAGCAGCTTCTAGATCATATCTTGACCCTTTCGAAAAGACAACTCTCCCATCTGCCGCCAAGGGATTTGTCAAGTCTTGGATTTGAGACAGTCTATGCCCACACCGCGGCCCTTCCCTCTCTCAATTTGTCTGAAACCTCTGTATTGGTGCTTTGTTAGCTGACTTCAAACGCTGCAGTCAAGAAAAATCCCCAGAACCCGTTGTACACGCAGCTGGGCGTGCTTACAAAGGGCACAGTAATGTGAGTACCATTCTGCTACAGTTCCCCGATCTTTGCAGCAGGTCATTAACAAGCTGCAGTGAGGTTAATGTTTCCGAGTTGGGGATCACTACTACATCGGGGAAAGTAGTCTGGGGTAAGTCCTTGGAATGTTCCAAAATGTATCACTTTAGGATCCGTAGCAGGTAACTAACAGGCAATAGGCCGGTGGGCTCAGGTATCAAATTCCCCCGAGTTCGATGGCTGTGTGAATGCTATTCTACTCACCTAATCTAGGTGAAAGGACTCGATTAGAAAGTCAGGTCTAGCAGCACGGAGACAGCTCGACGGGACTTCGATCAAATTCGATTGAACAAGCCCTTCGAACATGTTATGGGTGCTTCGGGCTGAGTGTAGCTGGCAGTTGGGCTGCGGCAGGCACCGTGCGCACAGACCACCTGCAGCTAGAGGCCCTGTGCTTAAAAGACTTAGCAGCGGTTGGAGGGACCCTTCCCTCCTACTCTTTTTTCTTAGCTAGACGAGGTCTTATTTGAAATTCTACAATACTGAGCAAGATTTGAGAGCTTCGCCTCTCATATGTCCCTCTCGTGACAGAACACATGAATACGTGGCCCTTGACCTTTAGGGAACTATCTCAGACTTGAGGAAAGGCTTGTGTTCTGGAGCATCTGTCTTGATCAATGCTTTCAGTCCACCCGCTGGGGGCTTGGGAGCCTTTCATTGCTGGAAGAGCCGGAAACAGAACATCACGTTGCAAAAGTGTGATGATCGGCTGGAACCCCTCTTCATAGATGGATGAATCCAGAGATTTTGAAGAAATAAGAGTCCGTCCTTTGCCTATCGTACGGCAGAAGTGGATGCGGAACGTACTCTGACTTTGCTCGCCCATTTCAATAGGCTGAGCGAATTGGGGTAGAGCGTCGAAGTGGGCGGATCTTGAAATTAGGTATTTCTGTTCCGTTGGCACTTGTAGAACGTTGGAATATAATTTGAGAAGCACACAACTACGGCTTGTTCCTATTTCCCGATGCCACATGGCTGCCACCTAAAGCGCCACTATCAAAGTTGTTCATGAACAAAAGATTCCATACCATGTTTACTTGCCGCACATTTCCCAACTCTTTATCCCGGACATTTGTATGGGTTTGCAACGCTCAGGGATGATGAGCCAGAGGGTTCAACTTACAGTAAAACTCTGGCCACTGTTCCTTCCGGAAGGATTCGCAGGATTGTTATGGATTGGACTTGGCATCCTGTTTAAGAGATCTCCTTACCAACGCCATGGCCATAAGTCAGACGTCCCCTCTACAAACAGGCAATTGCTTCACCCATGACTAGCTTAGTCGGCTGACTGGTCGATCTTCACCATGCATTGAGTGCCTTTACACATGACCGAACGATAGCGATCGAGTCCTCACAGCAAGATACCCTGGATCCGACTGCAACATGATGGCGAGCAATAATACACCGAAACTTACTACTCTGCCGCCTGAAGTCCTTCAGGCTACAGGGTGTCAAGTAAGCTGTAAAAAGGCAGCCGCCCAAACACATACCAAAGACTGACCAGCTTCAACAGGTGCGGAAGAGGAGAGATTTGCTATCGCTCTCGCTCGTATCCAAACGCATTTATGAAGTCTTCAG
Organism: Diaporthe velutina; assembly: GCA_038088505.1. NCBI lineage: Eukaryota > Fungi > Ascomycota > Sordariomycetes > Diaporthales > Diaporthaceae > Diaporthe > Diaporthe velutina. The sequence goes on along the minus strand of JBBWSJ010000030.1, from coordinate 4,421 downwards.
AGAGCGCCTTTGAAGATCAATTACTATTGAGATCCGCGAAGGGACTTTGAATTGTGTCCCGCCTTTCCCATGCTTCACTCCGGGTGACCGATCTATCGATTACACCAGAGAAGTGCATTTCTCTTCTGAGTTTGTGAGGAACATCGGAGAACGATGTCCTCATTATGCTCCCGAAGACGAAGACGATGATGACAGTGGTGAAGATGACCTTGAGAGCGGCGAGGACGATATTGACCACGGCGAAGTCGAGAATGGACAAGAAGTCCATGATAATTACGGAGAAGCCAATGTCGACCATGGAGAAGACGTTGCTGACGATCCCTATGCGCGTTTCAATCCCCTTGATGAGGGTGTAGGGACTGTAATGAAGCAGCTAAAAGACGACGCGCTTCGCAGCTTGAGGTAAGGTTCGCCCTGTATTGTGTTAGCCGTCTTTCGATCCATGATGGCCTGCTTATTCCTGGATCAGCTGGAATACAGGAACTTGTCTCCCACGCGCGGGCATGACGGCGTTATTTATATGGGAAAGCAGTCTCGAGTCGAATCGCTTTCGATAGTAACGGATTGCTCCTGTGACGAAGTCGAATATTACCCTCAAGGAGGCTTGATGAAGCTGACAAACTTGAAGCGAATATGCTGGAGAGCCCCAAATGGTGCTTTTGTTCCCGATCTGAGAGTCATGATCGCGAAAAATGCCGAGAATTTGCAGCATCTTGAAATCGATCTCGTGGACTGGAAAAGGGCTGAGCATCATTACATGAGCTCAAGCACATATTACGACGATCGGCGATCCGGCCTCGTTCATCCGGTCCAGTTTTGGAGGGCGCCAGAAGCGAATATTTCGGGCCCGAATTATCCGGCCCTACAGACCTTATGTCTCACTGAGATCGACCTCACTGTGGAGGCCGCCACATTGTTTGGTTTCAATGTGCTTCGAACTCTCAGGCTTCAAAACTGCGGGAATTGGGATACCTTGCTGGAGAATGTTGTTCGGCTGCGCCTGCCGATAGGCTTGAAGACCTTCGAAATCCGTGCCAAACCCAGTAATTTGGACTCTAACGCAGATGAGGTGTTGTCGAAATTTCTCGCTGCATTCGACGGACTCGAAGAATTAAACGTGTGCCTCCAAGGGCCTCTACCAAAAAACCTGCTCTGGGTGGGAGACATCAACCACCGTGCAACTCTCAAGAGATTTGTGCACCACCTGAGGCGCCTGAGACCGGACGAGCATGACCAAAATTTGCAGCGGGAGCTCAACGAAGCAGACATTGGATTGAACGTCGACGACGCCTTTCTGCAATTCCTTGACAAATTCCCTCTCGAGGCCGTGGGATTCTCTATCGACATCGAAGATATGGTGAGTGCCCCGAAAGCAGATTGGCATTTGCAGTGAGTATGCGCGATTAAGACAGTGATTCGGCAGATGCATCTCCTCCTCCCTTCAACGAGAAGCAGGTCCCTGGAGATCCTTCACTTGCGTCAGTCAGCAACCGATCTCAACATTAATGGCTCTAAGGGTTCGGAATTCTACGAGAGAGTCATCCAGGATGAGGATAGCAGTAGCGACTTCTATTATGTGAGCTACCATCTTCAGCCCCAGTTGCTACATCTCGCTAAGTAGGTATTTGGGCTGTATTACAGTACCCACTATAACAACCCACTATATAAACACTACAGCTTCACCTATAATCTGTAAACTTTTAATTCTTCTCTCTTTATATAATAATAAGTTATTACCTAAGCTTATTAATAGCATTATAATAATTTATTATACTTATAATAAATAAGCTAACTAAAAAATTATAATAGCTTTACCCTATAACTAACCTTAATAATATTTAAATACCCTTATCTTACTTATAAAATATCTTTATATTAAAATCCTTATTTAGCCTACCTTACTACTTAATTATATCTAACTTAAATATATTAAATATACTTACTTTCCTATCCTTACTTTATAAATACCTAGCTATTATTAAACTTTTTTATATTCTTTTTAATAATTTCTTTATAATCCTTTATTATTTTAATAATTCTAATATAGCTTAAGTTAGGAAATATTTAAGCTAAATTATTAATTTACTTAATACTTATTTTTATAAAGCTTTAATAAAGATAAAATAATTATATCTTTAATATACTACCCTTATAACTAAAATTAGGGCCTATTATTAATAACTTACTATTATTATACCTATAATTTACGCTTCCCTATTACTAACTTTATAACCTTATATAAATAACTTATACCTTATATTATTTTTATAACCTAAAGCTATAAATCCTTTAATTTTTTTAAGAAATAAATTTAACCTAAATTTTTATTAAAAGGAATATATTAATTAAAGATCTTTAATTTATATTAAATTTACTTTTAATTTAAAAATATTTCCTACTATAGTAAATAAATTTTTTTTTACTATATCTTACTTAAATAGGGATATTTATATTTAAATTTAAGCTTTAATAAAAAAAATTACTATTAACTTTTATACTATTTTCTAATTATATATATAGTAAAATTTTAATAACCTATTAATATTTTTTAACTTAATTTATATAATTAAAGATATTATTATTATCTTTTAATAGAAATTTAAATCCCTTATCTAAAAAATTATATTATATTTAAATTTTATTAGCTATTTTATTAAGCTAGCTAACTTATATAGGTATTTAGATATCTTATAAATTAAAGCTTTTTAATAAAAGGTTAATTATACCTTTTAAAATATCTTTATATTAATAATAAATTATTTTAAAACTATTAACTTTAAGGGATAAGTTTACCTTTTCTATACCTTATTTAATAATATAGTAAATTATACCTTTTATTAAAGCTATACCTTTATAACCTATAACTCCCTACTATTAAGTTATTTAGCTTTTAAGATTAAGCTTATATAATTTAATTATATTTTAATTATTTAAAAAGGTAATAATATAATAAAAGGTAAATAATAAAGGAATTAGGGGCTTTATTTTTACTATAGGAAGGATAGCTATTTTATATAAAATTATTCTACCTATTACTTTATTAAAGTTAACTAATTAAAGAAAAAATAAGCTTTAATAATTATTATTATTAGGGCTATTTATTAATAATTACTACTTAATTAATAAATAACTTATATTTAAAAAATATAAAACTAAATACTTTATTCTCTTTTAATATTAAAATCTTTTAAGCTAATAATAAAATAGCTTTAACTTAATCCTTTTTTAATTTTAATTACTTACTTATAAGCTTTATTAATACTATATATATAAATAAACTTTTACTCCTAACTTAATTATTATATAAAGCTAAACCCCTTTATTTAATTAATAGCTCCCTTATAAATATTATTATAAAATATTATCTAATTTATTATAATTTTATAGGTATATTAAACTAGCTATATTTATATAAATAGCCCCTTTTAAGCTTAAATATTATTTTTAACCTCCCTTAATTATATTAATAAAACCCTTAAATTAATTAAATAGCTAATAAAATAATAATCTAAAGTTAGATATTTTATAAAGTAATAAGTAAACCTTATTATATTATAATAGCTATAAACCTTATATTAATAGCTTTATTATCTATTAAATTAAATTAAGGCCTTAAATTTATAACCTTAAAACTTATTAATTTTAAACCCTTTTTTATACGCTTTTTTAATACCTTTAACTTCCTACTTTTTATTTATTAATTAAAAATTAAAATATATAAAGTTTCTTAATAAAAGTTATATATTATAAGAGAGGGTATATAAAAGGGTAATATACTTATAAATTATAACTTAGCTAATTTATTAATATCTTACTAATTTTTTACCTTATTTTATTATATCTTTAATAATAAAAAGTTTAATATAAAAGATTTACTATTAAAATTATAAAAGTTTTACTATTAAATTAATAAAGCTTTATAGCTATAATAGGTTATAAATAAAAATATATAAAACTTTTTAAATAGTAAAATACCCCTATCTTATTAATAAATTTAAACTTAATTACTAATATACCTTTATAATCTTAATATTACTTTCCTCCTTATAATAACTAAAATATTACTACCCTATTACCTATTTAATTATTAAATTAATTTAAAATTAAATAAAATACCCCTATATTACTAACTATATCTTATATCCTTAAAAAAGCTCCTTATTATATAAAAATACCTTAATAATTACCTTATAAAAGGGTTTATTTAACCTAATTAATCTTAATTTATAATACTAATATTTTTTACCTAAAAATTTAATAAAAAGGTATAAGTATATATAGATTATTATAACTTAAATAATATTATAATAAAAAATTATTACCCTATTCCTTTAATTAAAGAAATATTAAATACCTTATTTTAAGCCTAATATTATACTAAATTAAATATTACTATAGCTTTTAATTATTTATATATCGCC